>CM061919.1:1633500-2233500 GCA_031002005.1 Vandiemenella viatica | reverse complement strand
GAATGCACAGAGTTAGGATTAGTGCTTAGCACCCTCTGCCACCCACCGTATTTGTGAATTGCAGAGTATAGATGTAGGTAGGTAACAGGGTGAGGAAGGCAGTTATTTTTTTTAGATTGAGGCCTGTGGAGTGTCTGGGCTCCAGAATTTGCTGGGACAGCAGTCAATTCTCACCAGTGGAGTTCATTTTGGAAAGCAATATCACGAAATACTTTAATGGTCCTTACTGTGAAACAGTTATTGAAGTCATGTGTTAGTACTACCTGTTCCTATCTTTGTTTTCTTTCTCTTTCTATTCCTTTCCTTCTTTACTACTTCCCTGCTTGTGGTTCATTCCTTGTTTTCCATCCGTTTTTATATCCATTACTTTGCCACAACTGGCCTCACATTTTAATTTAATTTAACATTTTAATTACTTGGCTTTGCTGTTCATGCCAAAACTGGTTTCCGTGTATGCCATTTTCACCTCTTATTTTAATTTTTTGTGTTCAACTTATAAAATATATATATTGTCACGTAGAAAACCATGATCAGGGTGCTTGGGCGTAGTGGGGTCATTGATGAACACACTTACTTTAATGCAACAAAGCTTTATTAAACAGTTTGTAGAGACAGGAGCACGGAGCGAACTGTCTCCGGCTAGAAGGGAGTATCGCTTATATAGTAATGAATAACATTCTAGAACATTAATACTAGTTACAACAAGAATATTCCAGAACAGTTTATGCAAAGTTAAGAAATTAAAATTTTACAGGACTTATTGGATTCGAACCCACGACCTTTAGTCACTTAACGTAACCACTACACTACAGCAGTCTTTTATTCTTCACAGCCTGAGCCTCTTGATGTGTGACATTGTACCCTCCTTAAGGGAACAGTGTCCCGATGTTACGTTGCCCTGGTCATGGAGCGAGTCGTACGTCCCATGTATCTTGGTTCCTGATGGGCGGTGATGGTCCTAGTCATCGACATCTTCGAGCCCGGATGAGACCCTCAGCTTTTGGGGCCCTTTGGTGTATTGAAGAATGTTTGGTCTTCTGGTTAATCTGGTTCAATGGGTCGCAGCACATGAATTGTGTCTCTCACCTTTCGTCATTTTGAGTGTGGATTGAAACCCTTGACTTCATAAGTAACATCAGACAACCTTCTTACGATTGTGTATGGTCCAAAGTAACGTCTGAGGAGCTTCTCGGACAAGCCAACTTTATGGACAGGAGTAAATATCCAGATGAGGTCGCCAGGTTGGTACAAAACAGAACGGTGACTCGCATCATACCTTTGGCGGTCATTCTCTTGAGCCTGTAGTGTGCGGAGCTGAGCTAACAGTTGACATTCCTCAGCTTTTGTTACTAATTTGGCGATGTAATCTTCATCCATGTCATCAGGATGGAACAGGAACATAGTATCCGTGGTCGTTGTTGCTTCACGTCCATGCACCAGGAAGAATGGTGTAAATCTGGTTGTGTCTTGTTTGGCAGTATTGTAGGCAAAGGTCACAAAAGGCAGCACCTCATCCCAGTTGGTTTGCTCGACACACACGTACAAGGAGAGCATGATAGCCAGTGTTTTGTTGAAACGTTCTGTAAGTCCATTAGTTTGAGGGTGGTAAGCAGTTGTCATTTGATGCGTAATGTTACATCAATGGTTGATTTCGGTCACAAGTCTTAACTGAAAGACTTTTCTTCGATCCGTGATCACTTAACTTGGGGCCCCATGTTTTAATAAAATGTTATCCACGATGAATTTCGCAACCTCAGATGCTTCAGCTGTTTTCAAAGGTTTTATAATGGCGTACTGAGACAGATAATCAGTACAAACAATAATCCACTTATTACCACTAGTAGAAGTCGGGAATCGTCCGAGTAAGTCAATCCCAACACGCTGGAAAGGTGTTTCAGCAGGCGGAATTGGTATAAGTCATCCAGGTGGTTTGTGAGGAACTTTCTTCTTTCTCTGGCATTCTCGACAGTGCAAAACATAGTGATGAACAGTTCTAAATAACCCTGGCCAGAAAAATCTCTTCTGGATTCTGTCATAAGTCTTAATAAACCCTAAATGGCTTGCTGTAGGCGCATCGTGGAAGCCATCTCTTTCCAAAGGGGTCAAAGTTTTTCTTGTAAAGCACCTCATTTATCATATGAAATTCTCCATTCACATCCTCTGAGTTATCTAAGGCAAGTTTAATTTGCAACAATTTGGCGTCCTTCTTTTGTTCCTCAGAGAGATCGTGAAGGGTAGCGAGGCAGTCATTACACCCTTCATTCTCTTGTTGTTCCTCTACTGGATTCGTCGAAAGACAGTCGGCATCCTGGTGCTTCCTTCCACTTTTGTAGACTAAACTAATGTCGTATTCTTGAAGACGTAATGCCCAACTGGTAAGCTGTCCTGATGGGTCCTTAAGGCCTGTTAACCAGCAAAGTGAATGGTGATCTGTTACAACTGTAAATGGTCGTCCAAAGATATATGGTCAGAGTTTGAAGACAGCCCATATGACAGCAAGACATTCACATTCTGTTTTTTAGTAGTTTCTTTCAGCTTTGTTGAGTGTCCTGGAGGCATAAGCTATTACCTTCTCTTTCCCATCCAGAATCTGTACTAAGACAGCACCAATTCCATAACCACTAGCGTCTGTATGCAGCTCAGTAGGCACTTTCTCATTATACAGGCCAAGCACAGGGTCAGTCGTCAGAGCGTTTTGCATAATGTTGGAGCGGCCTGGCTTTCATACTAAAGTCTTTTATAAAACGTTGATAGTAAGAACATAGGTCAAGAAAGCTCCTTACGTCGCTGGTATTCTTAGGGACAGGAAATTCCATTGTAGACCTCACTTTATCTGGATCTGGCTGCACACCCTTGCTTGACACAAGATGCCCAAGCATTTTTATTTTTTTAGCCCCGAGAAGACACTTTCTTGGGTTAAGTGGTAAGCCACTTTGTTTCAGGCACCTAAGAAGAGCTCTCAGTCTTTTCAAGTGTTCTTCGAAGGTTTTGGAGAACACTATAACATCGTCCACTTCAGATGATGTAAAAGATTATCCTCATATGTTCAAATATTGCTGGCACATTACACAAACCAAATGACATTACATTGAATTCATACAGACCATCGGGGGTAATAAATGCAGTTTTCTCTCGATTACTTTCGTCTGCTTCTATCTGCCAGTATCCTGAGTACAGGTCCATAGTCGAGAAAAACTTAGTTCCCTTCAGACAGTCCAGCGTATCGTCAATTCGCGGAAGAGGGTAAACATCTGTTACCTTATTGAGTTGTCTTTAATCGATGCAGAACTGCCAGTGGCCATGCTTCTTTCTTACGAGCACTACCAGCGAAGACCATGAGCTCTGAGACAGCTGAATGATGTCATCCTTCAGCATCTTTTCTAGTTCTTGGTGAATTATTCGGCACTTCACTGCTGAAACTCGATATGCTTTGGCTGATACGCTTTGGCTGATTGGTCGATGGTTGTCAGTATCAATTCGATGTTTTACCTTCAATGCTCTTCATCTGTGGACTGAAACATTCATAGAATTCCTGAAGAACTGCAAGTAGCTTCGCCTGTTGTTCCTTGGTCAGATCTGGTGAGAGTTGGGACTGAATGGTTTGTCTCATCGCTTCCGTTACAATCATACTTGTGGGTTCTTCGCGATAGGTTACCATGACATTCAGCTGCCCTTCAATTAACGTCTCAGCATATGCTATACACTGGCGCCTTGGGAGAATATGTGGCACCTTGCAGCAGTTGACTACCCACAGTTCACCAATTCTGTTCTCAAATGAGACAGCGGAGGCCTTCTCTAGTGGTAAAATCCTATTATATTCCACTAGGAGGTCCATACAAGGATGTGGCGTATGACTCATGACAATTACCTTTGAAGCATTGGTGGCAGGAATTACGTCATCCAGCACACAGACTTTCCAGGCACGGGAAGGACTGTCCCCCCTCCCCCCTCCTCAACTCTCACATCGTCTAGCAAAATCTTCGAGCGACCACAGTCTGTAATTGCTTGAGAGGCCTTCAGAAAGTACCAACCAAGAGTGACGTTATGACTGCATTATTGTAACACAATGAACTCAAAGGGCTGCTCATGGCCATTTATAGAGACACGAAAAGTGCACCTCCATGTAGGCTGTACTTAGTTACCGTTAGCCACTCTGAGAAAATTTTTGTTGTTGTTGATGAACATAGTCTTCCGCAACTGGCGCCGGTACTTCTCCGAAATAACTGAAAAAGATGCCCCATAGTCCACAAGAGCATGAGCTGGTCCGCCATCCATGAGGATTTCAACGTAATTTGCCAACATTTTCGTAATGATCGGCGGCCGAGGATTTTTCCCTAGAGCAGCCTCACCTCCAAGGAAGGTCGCACCTTATAGTTTTCCAGGTTGCAGTGGCTAGGTGACTAGCTGGAGCGTCGGAAGGGTGACGGAGACCTTGATTGGCGTGTCAGCGAGCATCCTCTCAAGCGACCAGCCTGTGGCGACAGATATCTACGTCGTCCAGAAGTTACGTCTTGATCTTCATTGTCGACCTGGGGTCTTCCGCCGCTGAAACATGCTTCGAATCCCCTTTCATGGACATCATTACACATCTGCCATCTCTATTGGCAATAGCACACTACATGTCCCAGTGGCCCACAGTGAAAACATACTGACTGGTTGTCCCGCATCTCCACAAGTTGGTTTCCCTGGGAACGTTTACAGGATCTTCACGTTGCCTCGGCTCTTTAAAAGTTTTTGTTGGGGCTGCACGGTGCGCCAGCGGTTGTTACACTTCCTCCCTTTTTATTTCCTCAAGAGTCTCAGTTTTTGGCATGATTACACTCCCATCACCCTTTCAACTTCCTCTCTCACTACTTTTTGAATAATGTCTCTAATACCTGTGTCCTCTTCCACTGCGGCCATTGATACGACGTTTGGTAATCTTTCAAACATCTTTTGTCCAATCTTTTTCTGGTGCATTGTCGCAATGTATTGGCAACACTTTATAAAGTCGTCTGTTGTGGAAATTTCCTTCAAAAGCTGCGCTTGGTACATGTCCTCGGTGATGCCTTTCATAAGGTGTGCTACTTTATCTTTGGCCCCAAAACACTCTGTATGTATGATTGTGTCATTTACCCTTGGCGCTGCACTCTACACTTTTTCTTCGGCATCGCGTCCCTGCCATTGTGTATCTCCAAAGTACTCCTGCAGCTCTTTCTGGAATGCTGGACAGCTAGTCAGTTTCTCTTTGTTGTTTTCGTACCATTGTTTGGCAGTTCCTTCGAGGTAGAAAAATGCATTTGCCAGGCACACTGCATCGTCCCAGTTGTGGAATTCAGCGATATGTTTGTAGCCTTTCAGCCTGTTGCTGAGATCTTGGCCATCGTCGCCTGAAAATACTGCTGGATGATGAATGTGCTGGCAGACAATCGGTGCCATTGTCATCCTTACTTCTTTTTACCCCTTTGACAGCTTCCACTCAGTCAGATGTGGCTCGTACTCTGGCTTCTCCCCTTGTAAGCGACGGCTCTGTCGTGGTCTGATTGGGGCCACGGTGTTTTCGTAGATTCTAGCAGTCACGAGGAGCTATCCGGCATTTCCACCAGAATAATGTCACGTAGTAAACCACGATCAGGGTCATTGGGTGTAGCAGGGTCATTGATGAACACAGTTATTTTAACGCAAAGAAGCTTTATTAAACAGTTCGTACAGTACAGGAGCACGGAGCAAACTGTCTCCGGCTAGAAGGGTGTATCACTTATATAGTAATGAAGAACAGTTTAGAACATTAATACTAGTTACAACAAGAATATTCCAGAACAGTTTATGCAAAGTTAAGAAATTTTACGGGACTTGTTGGATTTGAATCCACGACCTTTAGTCCCACAGTCTCTTAACGTAACCACTACACTACAACAGTCTTTCATTCTTCACGGCCTGATCCTCTTGATGTGTGACAATATGTCTCTTAACTGTTGTAATTCAATATATCATTAATTCACTTATTTACTTACCTTTCCTGCCCCCCCCCCCCCCCCCCCTTTCCACTTTCACACCAATCTGTACCAGATTCCACTAATGTTTGTTTACATTTTTGTTATTTATTTTTCTTCTCTTTCCAGCTTGTCAGTCTCTTTACAAATATTACAAATTAGGCAACGCAGACACCATCCATTCTTGACCACTTTTTGAACTGTCAGCATCTAGATTAGCATTCATTATTCAATTCTAATAATAACGTTTTTGCTACCCTCATCCATTAGATTTTTAAATATTCAATTATTGTATTTATTTTTTGTTTTGTTCCCCACCATCTCAATATTTCAGAGATACCTTTCCCTTTACCAGCATCCCGCCTTTTAAAAATCAGATCTCACATCCTATTCCTGCAGTCTTGCCTATCACTCAACATACCACCAGAGGGCTTGCCGTGAAACTTCCTGTGTCTGGATGTCACCTGCAACTTCATTCTACACTCCACTTCTTCTGCTTTCAAAAGTGCTTAACACTCACCCACCTCGTTCCTTAACAGTATGCCCTGAAAGCCCATGATCATTCATCTCACCTCAATTTTGGGGACTGCACCACTTTTGGAACCCATGCGAAATTGGTACTAACCTGTTGAAATTTGATTTAATTGCTTCGTCAGTATGTCATCTTCACGTTTTGCTTGCTTGTTTCGTGGGAAACTTGCCAGGAATTTAATTAAAAATATGACAGCGACGCACAGCCATTAGATGCCGTCAATGTTGAAACATCAGTGACAATCTCTTAAAATGTTGGTTTAATCCTTTGTTGTAATGTTTTCTTACCATTTCAGCTTTTCTCTGTTGTAAAAAGTCACACAAAATGGACAAATAGACAATATTTATTCGAGTTGTAATAGGGTGATGCCCGCCATCTCATATGGAAACGAGCAATCAGAGATAATCGATTGCTTCTGTTGCAGACAAATATGACATTTCCATGATGGATACCACAGAATGAAAATTTTGTAATTTGTTTTTCTCTTGATCCAGACCGTATTTCAACGAAACAAAACAAAACGAAACTTTTTAGGGTGATACGATCCCTATACTGATAATTTTTGTGTTATTTTTGTAGTGCCGATAGCATATTTCAGCATTTTAATTTGATTTGTGGCACCTTTTCTGTAAAACAAGATGGCAAAACATGAAGAGCACATATTAGCGAAGCAATTAAACCAATTTTCAACAGGTTAGTACCAATTTCATGTGGGTTCTGAAAGTGATGCAGTCCCCTCATTTTCTTACACAGAATTTTTCTTCTTGCATTTTAGTGGCTGCATTCATCTTTTACATAACATCATTAATTGCTGCAACTATTTACTAAACACATAAGCACGACTACAACTTTTCAAATTTTCCTTTGTTTTGGCCTTCATCTCCCAAACCCAAACAACTGGCAACATACTAACTTGTATTTCTTAGACATTGTCTCATTTCTTGACCATGTTGAGTATTGTATTATCTTATGCTTGTGTTCAGCTGCCAGAGAATAATTTATCACCTTCTTTTCCTTTTCTGACTCCAAAACCAAATTAACTTAAAATGATGGTTATTTGTCAGCAGTGACTATTCTATGCTTGGAATATAGCCATTCTTTTTTCTCTCAACCTCACCATGACACCCAAAACAATCTATAGGAATAACTGCCGTATAGATTTATTACATGGAATACAAAGTACCTAATTTGATATGAATAAATATTATATATAATTTTTTTAGAAACTATTGCTGTTATGCTACAGCCTTCCCCAAGTTAACCATTAATTTTGGAAGAAATAACATTGGTAAACTTTTGTACCAACAATTTATATAAGAAAAACTTGCATTCATCAACACCTAGATCACTTCCTTGTTTGGTGTTGGCTTTATACACAAGTTTTTACAATTCATTTATTCTAGTATTAACAAAATGTTAAATCTATTTACTACTCAACAACGGAACAAATAAAAAAATTAAACATCATGTCCTGTCATGGTCATTATGTCACATTTCTTAGATTTCGTTACATTTAATGACCATGTTGGATGTCGTATTATCTTACGCTTGTGTTTGGCCACCAGAGGATAATTTATCACCCTATTTTCCTGTCCTCAAATAAAAGAGTGACTGCACTTAAACAAAATAACTTTTATTGTAGTTTCTTTTCAGTCTCCAACACCAAATTAACTTAAAATGCAGGTTCTTTGTCAGCAGTGACTATTCTATACTTCAACTGTAGCCTTTATTTTCTTCTCTCAACCTCATCATGACAACCAAAGCAACCTCTTGGACTGTTTAGATTCCTATTATTGCCAGTACAATTCATCTATACTAGATAACCTGTGCGATAATTTCGATAATTTTGTGAATAAAATACAACAAATAATGAACTGGAATACTACTCAAATGAACAAAGCACACACACTATATACATATCTCTGTGATATGTATTGCTGCTATCAGGCAGTAATGTTTGTGGTAATTGTATAGTAAAACATGAATATTTCATTAACATAAAAAATTTCCTTAGCAGAAAAAAGTATCTGAAAAGCTTTTTACTATAGCAAACACATACAGTTTACTGATATATTTGTGATATGTGGAGCTGCTATCTAGCATTAACGTGATCAGTTCTTATCGATGGCAATGAAGCCTAGCGGTTTTGCTCTGAAATGTCTCATACATGTGACCTTGATAGTAAATGTGAGCTGACTTATGATAAATTCCTTTTATAATTTAAGATTTTACTAAAGACCTTAATCTTAAAAATAATACCTCATATACCGACTTTGGTTATGTATGAAGAAGGGAGATAAGTGTCTTGTCACAAAAGACACTTTTGCACTTTTCAGACTTAATTACATAAAAATTCCTTTCATTGAAAACCTTTTGAATATATACCTTATTACAATTTTTCATTTGATTGATATTATTATTTATTTTTGTTTGTTATCATCATTTGTTTTTTTAAATGTAATAAAATTTTTCATCTTTTATAGGTCCCCTTTTTCTTATTTTGGTTGATTTTTTCCTTGCAATAAAATTTCTGATGATTGATCATTGATCTCGCCACATTCTCCAATAGTTAATTGCACTAGCTCAGCAGCATGTGTCTGTTTTCTTAAAAAAAAGGGTTTTGCCTGTGGTATTGTGTTCTTTTCTTTGTATTTGTGATTTTTTGCTGCTGCCTTCCTCCTTTCAACATCTTTCCTTTTCATATAGACCATTAAACTTTTTAAAAAAACTGAATGTTCAGTAGAAATGACTAGAGTTCACATTAGTTCGATTATTATTTTGTAACTTCTGTTTTTTGCCATCCAGCATTGCATCTGTCTAACTTGGTTACAGAAGCTTAAAAATATATTTTAGTCTGTTATCATGGCTATATAACTGTTTTTAGCTCTACAATTACTTGGTTTTGTTAATGATTATATCAATTTTGAAACAATTTCCTGAATAGGTCTTAACATTGTATTTCTAATTTTACTGAATGTGACAATAACCCCCGTTCAATGATATAAAATTAATAGTAGAGAAATGTAAGGAGTACATGTTACAAATAAGAGTGCTTTGATTGGAAAACATGCAACAACAACACAAAAAGATCCATCTGTTTGGTATCCCTTAATAGTTGCAATGTTAAAATGTTGGTTGGGGTATGTCCAATTTCTGTATCGCCAGCTATAAATGTGAAAGAAATGCGTAGCCTAATTCCTGTTCAAGTCTCTGCATGGTTCATAATCTGAATTCAGTCACCAATCTGCTTGTATTATTACACCGCAAGAGATAACAGTTGCAAATGATTCATAAAAATAAGTCAGTACTGAAGATCACTTAATATATTCTTCAAAGTTATGGAATTTAAAACTGGTATCAGATCACACAATTCCTAAGATGGCATTAGACTTCAAAATGTAGAGAAAAGAGCGTGACATTTACTCTTGCAATATTAAACTAAATAGCAACCTCATTAGAGCGAGCTTGAATGAACTGTTCAACCAACACCTTCGGAATATTCGAAAGTTCCATTTAATCACTAAAAGTTTCTATCTCTGGACATCTCGATTTCAAAAAAATATTGTTACATGATGGAAAAACTTCCAAGTGTTGCTACTTCCTCGTGTGTCATGTAGGAGTTTCCTTGATCAACTGGCCTCAGAGAAGGAAAATGGTTGGTTTAAATACCTTTTAGCTGTGGGAACATAAAATTTTCAGATACCCTGGCCATTATTTTTATTCCCGTTTTCCTGAAACTTTGTTATAGAATAGGTTATTTTGAATATTTTAATCTATGACTATTTTATTCCTGAACCTCTTTATTTAGCAGTTATTAAATAAACTCTGAAGTATAAGGGATGATTATTTTAGTTATTTCTCTGTATCTTTAAAATTATTTAACCCCCACAGAAGTACTTACATCTTCCGATTCCTTTTAATTTTCTCTTTGATTTAACATATATCTTAGTTCTGTGGTTAACTTTATTTGGCTATAATCTTTCATTTCCCTCCTCCCCTCCAGGCAGAAATCTTGAATTTAAGAAAATGATATCTCCTTATAAATTTATAGTTTTAAATGAAATTTGTATTATTCATCTTGAAATTTAATGCTCTATTTAATTATCCATATCTCACTGTTTATTAATTCTGTTTTTACACGAGTCAATGAGTAAACACAAAAAATTTGTATTTCACCCTTTAAGCTTAAATTTTGTTCCATACTGTTGCTGTATTCTTACTCTATTTAATTTTAGCTATCATTTAGCTACATTTTTCATACTTTATTTTATTTATCCCTCTTAAAAAGTTATTTAGGATTTATTTACAAGCTCTAATTTTTGTCAGGAAGTCTTCCTAGGTGTTGAAAATGCTTTGCCATCATTATATTCTGTTTATCTATTTAAATAAAAGCCTCACCATTCCCCCACTTCTTTCGCTTACATGATCCTGCTGTTGATCACATCATAAGCACATGGTGAATAAAGTTTCAGATACATTTATCTTCTTAAATAAAATTTTTAGACAGTGCAATACTATTTTAAATTTTTTATTTTTAACTGGACTATCAGTGAAAATAACTGTGAACGTTTTTCGCGGCGGCAGCACTGTAGAAAACACTCTCGGGATTCTAGCCGCGTCAAATAAAAGTCGACAGGCGACGTTTCGAGAGCCGGCACTGCTCCCATTGTCAAGCCCTGCTTAACTAACTAAAACTGCCTAGCGGTAGTCTCTATATAGGGCTACCGGACGGGAGAGGAGGGGAACTCGCGCGGAGGGCGGGTCTGCTTGGTGACGTCATGTTCCGGTTGTTGTTATGCCCAAATATGGTCCGCTCCCGTGTGTTTCGTAATTGTCTAATAACTGGCCTCCATGTTTGACTTATGTTAAGTCCTTGATCCCGATTTATCACATTGTTATTAACTCTGATTTCAATCGCCTCTTTCACGACACTATCCCAAAAATTATTAGCATGGCAGAGGCGTGTCGTCTTGTCAAAGCACGGCTCATGACAGTTTTCAAGGGCGTGCTCTACTATAGCCGATTTTTCTTTCTGCCCCAACTTAAAGTATCTTATATGCTCTTTGCGCCTTTCATCGATCGTTCTCAAAGTCTGTCCTATATAGGAAGAGCCACACTCACAAGGAATTTTATACACTCCAGGGGCCCGGAGATTTATACAATCTTTCGGGGTTCGTAATAACTGACGGATCTTCTCACAAGGAATTTTATACACTCCAGGGGCCCGGAGATTTATACAATCTTTCGGGGTTCGTAATAACTGACGGATCTTAGGCGGGGGCCGAAAGATGGAGCGGATGCCTTGCTTGTTGAGCAGCCTGGCTATTTTCGATTTCACCACTCCGCAGAAGGGCAAAAAGGCACGTGGGGTTTCTCGTTCCCTGTCATCCGTTTTGTTTTCGTTTCTTCTTCCGATAATCGCATGTCGAATTTCTTTGGAACTATAACCATTGGCCCTAAACACGCGTTCTAAGTGTCGCAGCTCTTCTTGTAGATGCTGATTGTCGGATACCGCCTTTGCCCTGTGGACCAACATATTCAGTACGCCGCGCTTCTGAGATGGGTGATGAAAACTAAGGGCGTTTAGATAACGATCAGTGTGTGTTGGTTTTCTATACACACTGTGCCCCAACCTTCCATTCGACTTTCGACGTACCAATACATCCAGAAAAGGAAGTGCGCCGTCTTTTTCGATTTCCATCGTGAACTTGATATTGGGGTGAACGCCGTTGAGATAGTTCACAAATTCATATAGGGCTGGTATCCCATGAAGCCACACGAGGAATGTGTCGTCAACAAATCTATAAAAACATTTGGGCTTTAAAGGGGCCGCGTCAAGAGCTACATGCTCAAAATGTTCCATGTAAAAATCGGCAATCGCTGGGGATAACGGGGACCCCATGGCCACGCCGTCCGTTTGTTCATAATATTTTATGAACAAACGGATGGCGTGGCCTTAGTTTTCATCACCCATCTCAGAAGCGTGGCGTACTGAATACGTTGGTTCACAGGGCAAAGGCGGTATCCGACAATCAGCATCTACAAGAAGAGCTGTGACACTTAGAACGCGTGTTTAGGGCCAATGGTTATAGTTCCAAAGAAATTCGACATGCGATTATCGGAAGAAGAAACAAAAACAAAATGGATGACAGGGAACGAGAAACCCCACGTGCCTTTTTGCCCTTCTGCAGAGCGGTGAAATCGAAAATAGCCAGGCTGCTCAACAAGCGAGGCATCCGCTCCATCTTTCGGCCCCCGCCTAAGATCCGTCAGTTATTACGAACCCCGAAAGATTGTATAAATCTCCGGGCCCCTGGAGTGTATAAAATTCCTTGTGAGTGTGGCTCTTCCTATATAGGACAGACTTTGAGAACGATCGATGAAAGGCGCAAAGAGCATATAAGATACTTTAAGAAAGAAAAATCGGCTATAGTAGAGCATGCCCTTGAAAACTGTCATGAGCCGTGCTTTGTCAAGACGACATGCCTCTGCCATGCTAATAATTTTTGGGATAGTGTCGTGAAAGAGGCGATTGAAATCAGAGTTAATAACAATGTGATAAATCGGGATCAAGGACTTAACATAAGTCAAACATGGAGGCCAGTTATTAGACAATTACGAAACACACGGGAGCGGACCATATTTGGGCATAACAACAACCGGAACATGACGTCACCAAGCAGACCCGCCCTCCGCGCGAGTTCCCCTCCTCTCCCGTCCGGTAGCCCTATATAGAGACTACTGCTAGGCAGTTTTAGTTAGTTAAGCAGGGCTTGACAATGGGAGCAGTGCCGGCTCTCGAAACGTCGACTTTTATTCGATGCGGCTAGAATCCTGAGAGTGTTTTCTATCAGTGAAAATGTTTGTGACATTTTCCCTATGATTTAATTTTACAACTTCTGTGTTTACTTACTCACATGATACTGATTCTATTTTAACTTGAAGTGAGAACGAGCTTAACAACACAATTAGAAATGATGATAGTAAAAAATTTGATATTCATCCTGAGGAAATCATGAAGGAAATAAGAAAGCCGAAGAAACATAAAGGGGCTGGTGAAGATAATATTACTACAGATATCTTAAAGATAGCCGGATGTGACATTGTACCTTATCTTGCAATATTATTTAAATTAAGTCTGGATACTTGCTGCTTACCACAGGACTGGAAAAGTGCAATAGTAGTACCGGTACATAAAGGAGGGGTGAGAAATAGAGTTGAGAATTACAGGCCAATCAGTTAACATCAGTGATAGGTAAATTAATTGAAAGATTGATATGCAACCACATCAGAAATATATGTGAGGAACGTAAGTGGTTTTCAAGCAGGGAACATGGGTTCGGGCAAGGATATTCATGCGAATCTCAGTTGGTGGGATATATGCAAGATATTTCAGATGAAATGGACAAGGGAGGCCAAATTGATAGTGTAGCACTAGATCTGACAAAGGCGTTTAACAGAGTAAACCATAAAATGGTAGTAAATAAGGTAAAAACCATTGGAGTGGATGAGAATGTGATTTGCTGGGTAGAAGAATTTTTAAAAGTTAGGGTAGGAAATGTACTAGCAAAAGAAATGGAAGTAAAAATGGGTGTGCCACAGGGTAGCGTATTGGGACCATTGCTATTCATTATTCTAATGTTGATTGTTTACTTTCTGAAATTAGATTGTTTGCAGATGACATAATGCTGTATAAAAGAATCAAACCATAGAGGATTGTAAACAGTTGCAGGGTGATCTGGACAGGATATCTAGTTGGGTTGGTAAACATGGAATAAAGATAAATGCAAAGAAGAGTCAGCTTATTAGATACACAAATAAAAAACAAAAGGTTAATTATGAATATAAGGTGGGGAAAGAATTGCTTGCTGAAGACTTGAAATGTAAATATCTTGGCATTACTTTTGATAACAAGCTTAACTGGGCAGGACACATTTGACAGGTGGTAGGAAAAGGTTTCAAAGTTCTGCACTTGTTGGAGAGAGTGATGAGGGGATATACGAGAGAAGTAAAGGAATTGGGTTACAAAACTTTGGTCAGACCATTGCTCGAATATGGTAGTGTAGTATGGGACCCTCATTTTACGTATGGAGTTGGAGAGGGTGCAAAAAAGGACTGCTAGATTTGTTTCTGGAAATTATCGCAGACTGCAATCAGTGACGGATATGATAAAGGAGTTGGAATGGGATTCATTGCAAGACAGGAGGAGGATGAGGAGGGTCATGGGAGTGTACAGGGCATATACTGGCGATGAAGCATGGAAAGATATTGCAATAGGTATGAAAAGTAGTGCATGGAAGGGAAAAGATGACCATGACCACAAGCAGGCACTCGATTTCAGGCACAAGAGTGTGGGTAGATTCTCTTTTTTAGGTAAGGATGTCAGGGATTGGAATGAGTTACCAAGAGAAATGATGAATAATTTACCGATAACTTTGAAAGAATATAAAGATAAAATTTGTAGAGGGCAAATGTAGGTGGGTGCAGGATAGGGGGAAGATGGGTGTGTAGGGAAATTGCCACCGGAGCCTGTGTTCCATTGCAATTAAATAATAATAATAATAATATCAAGTTTATGCTTGTTTCATTTATTTACAATTCTAAATCTTTAAGTTATCTCGTCCTATGGGCTCTGTAAAGCCTATTCATGTATTACATAGTGTAACAGTAAATAAGAAACATGGTGAGTCTGGGGTTCTCATAGTGAAATCTTACATATATCTTCCTGACAACTATTGATAAGAATAATTAGACTTGTGGAGATGACTACAGAGAAAGGAAATAATAGTCAGTAAAAAAAAAAAAAAAAAATCTCCAACAAAGAAGAGGGTGAGTGACAAACTGAATGAAATATAAAAATAAATAAAATTAATTTAAAAACTGTTAATTTTCTTTGAAAGTACCTGATCTCAAAAAATAATAATAAGTTATTACTTTCTATATCCTAGCTTTTAATTTGTATTACCTTACAGAAATGTTTCCTCTTCCATTATTATACTGGGTGTGGCAAAACTCCCTCTTAATTAAAGATTGAATACAGATTACATAATGCATAGTATTGACATGAATAAAATCTACATAAATAAAACTTATGTTATATGTTTAACAAGTTTCATTTTTCAAACAGTAAATTGCTCAAAGTGGTGTCATTCATTATGAACGCATTGCCACATGTAATTTCGGAAGTTCTGCATTACTCTAACCAATATTTCTTGTAGAATACAAACTATTTCTTCTTGTCTTTTATCTCATAGAGCTAACAGACTACTTTATCATTGTTTCTAAACTTCAGTCTTTAGAAAACCCCATAGAAAAAAGTCACAAAGCTAAGGTCTGGGAATTGTGCTGATCAGGGAATGTCATCATGTAAAGAAATCAAGCTCCATGAGAACAGCTGTCTGTTGGCTGTGTGGACAGTGGCTCTGTCCTGCTTAGACCATACAGCCTACTGAACATACTGTTCATTAAGCCTTGGTGCCATAAAAGTTTGAATAATGTGAACATATTGTTCAGAGCTTATGGTAAAGGTAATTCCTTCCTCTTCAAAAGGGCTAATGATCCCAACACTGCTAATCAATTGCTCATAAACAGTAACATGCAGAGGTTTAGCATGGAATTTCCCAAGATTTAGTGCAATTTTGCTTATTCAAACATCCTGATAAATTAAAAATTGCTTCATCGTTTAAGAAAATACAGCATCATATTGAAAGGGGGCTTTCATATGACATCACATGAATCAATGTTGCAATAGTTGGAGACAACAACCATCTTGTATGGCTGAAATTGAGAGTCTTGATGCAGAATTCGATGCACACTCGAATCAGACAACTGAAGGGATGCTGCTTATTTGTGAGCAGATTTCTTTGGAGAATGCAGAAATCAACATCTAACTACCTTGATGTTTTCTGGAGTTCGAGTGCTGCATGGTGATCCTCATTTTCAATTCAGAACCACTTCATCTTAAGTCTGATATTCACAAGGTTATGCTTTTTTTTACCTATAACTGCCACACAAGGGGCAAATTGGAAGCATTTCAGAAAAGCACCCTAGGTAGTGACAACAGAATTATCATTTTTGAAAACTGCTTCCAGAGCAAAAGAGCATTTGCTCACACGTTCTTGGCATGGCAGCTACTGAAAACTGAAAACTTTCCTCACTTGAGTGTCATTCCTGACCAGTACCCCCCTTCTGGAACTAATACTCATCTTGCCACAAGTAAAAAAATTAAGTGGCGCATTTTGCCGCAGTCTGTGTAGTTAATGTGTATTATAACCTGCTAATTCATTTACATATTACAGTTTCTCTTACTCTTGTGGTTTATTTACAAAAAGTATTTCTTGTTTGTATTATACTCTTTTTTTTTCAGGTGGTGGATACTAATGAAGAACAGTCAATCTCATTTGAAGCCTTTTTAGATAAACAGTTTGATCCACTTAATAGATTTTTTGTGTCTTTGAAAAACTTTGATAAGAAGAGTGAGCTGATGGTTTCCTACAGAGTTAGCTATATTAAAGTTGAATTTAATTCTTTGTAAGTATTCTTGTGCGAGAGAATCAACTATATGTTTCAGATATCTTTTAAATATCAAGTTACAAAGGAATACATGATAATGAAGCAGTTCTGAAGGGTATAGGAGTGTTTAGTAATCAAGTGGCAAAAATTTAAGATGATTGTAGGAACAATTATAAAAAGGCTGAGGAGAGACTTAAGAGTATGTGGATGAAAGCACCAGCACAGTGGAGAGGTCATGGGAACAATTTAGGGAGATAATAAGACCTGGGGAAGAAAAGTTTATTTCAAAACAGAAGAAAAGAATGTATATTCTGTAATATATAGATGAGAAGGCTAAATAATAGAACAAATTAGAGTTTAGAGATAGCAGGTTCTGTAAGTAACACTTGAAACAACTATAGAAAAATTCATAGTAATTGTATACTTGGAAAGTATCTGTTCCTGCAAGTTAGCTGTAAATTAACACCAGTAAGTTTATATGGGGTGTAAGGGTTTGGGAGAGGGTTTGGGAGAGACTAGTATAGTCTTTTCCAACCAAATGTCAACCTCTCCTTCCCGTGGTGCACCCTGTTTGCACGGACGAGGCTCTGGCGACTGAAAGATTCCCGGTATAAGGAGTCACCCACTGCTTGCCAACGGCCTCTGAAAAGAGGGCGGAAGAGCGGGGAGCGGTTCAGGGCACCCTCTTGCCCTTGGGGTTGGAAACGGCCCCTAAAGGCGGATGAATCAGAAATAATCAACGGCATGGGGATGCAGAAGGCAACGGGAAACCACTGCATTAAAGACCCAAAGGGTATCCCGAGGACATGTAATCCTCTCAAATATAATCCAATATGTGAAAGGGGAGGAAAATCTAATAATCATGGGTGATTGGAATGCAATAGTGGGAGAAGGAAAAGAGGGGAATACTGTAGGAAGTTTTGGTCTAGGAGAAAGAAATGAGCGAGGAAGCAGGTTGCTAGAATTTTGTGAAAGATATAAGCTAGTAGTTGCAAACACACTGTTTAAGAACCATGCAAGAAGAATATACACCTGGAAACGTCCTGGGGATACAGGCAGATATCAGCTAGATTATATCATGGTCAAACAGAGATTCAGGAATCAAGTTCTAGACTGTAAAGCGTACCCAGGAGCAGACATAGACTCGGACCATAATTTGATAGTAATGAAGTGCAGGCTGAAATTCAAGCGAATAAGGAAGCAGTATAAGCAGAACAGACTGGAAGTGAATAAACTGAAACAATCTAGCACAGAGAAAAATTTGCAGAAATGGTAGACTTAGGTCTAAGAATTAACTGCTGAAAGGAGCTCAACCGAGGACGAATGGAATGCATTAAAGACCGAAATAATGAAAGCTGGCAAAGAAACCTTAGGCTTTAGGGAACAAGCTGCCCGAAAACCTTGGATCACAGAAGAAATTTTGCAGCTGATCGATCAGAGGAGAAGGTACAAAAATGCTCAGGATGAAGCAGGAAAGAGAGCAGTACAGGCAATTTAGAAATCAAATAAATAGGAAATGCAAAATAGCAAAAGAAAAATGGCTACAAGAAAAGTGTGAAGAAGTAGAAAAGGAAATGGTTGCAGGTAAAAGTAGATGTTGCATATAGAAAGATCAAACAGAATTTTGGAGAAATGAAGAAAAGAGGTATGAACATTAAAGCTGCCGATGGGAAACCTCTTTTAAGGCTCAGAAGATAGAGCTAACAGATGGAAGGAATACATTGAGAAACTGTATGATGGGGACGACTTGAACAATAGTGTATTGGAAAAGGAAGGCGATGTCGACATGGATGACTTAGGAGATCCTGTTTTGAGGACAGAATTTAATAAAGCTCTGAATGACTTGAAAGCAAATAAGGCAGTTGGAATTGATGAGATCCCTGCAGAACTTCTTAAATCTCTAGGAGAGGAAGGAATCGAAAGATTATTCAAGCTGATATCAAAAAGTTATGAAACAGGAGAAATTCCAACTGATTTTAATAAAAATATCATCTTCACACTTCCAAAGAAAGCACAAGCTGACAAATGTGAGAATTATCGCACAATTAGTCTAACATCACATGCTTCAAAATTACTGACCAGAATAATATACAGAAGGATGGAAAGGGTAGTAGAAGAGATAGTAGGTGAAGATCAGTTTGGGTTTAGGAAAAATCGCGGTACAAGGGAAGCAATTCTGTCTTTAAGATTAATACTTGAAGGGCGGATCAAGAAAAACAAAGATACTTTTATGGCATTTGTTGATTTAGAAAAAGCTTTTGATAATGTTAGGTGGGACAAGATGTTCAAAATTTTAAAGAAGTCAGGTCTAAAGTATCGAGATAGAAGAATCCTCTATAAACTATATAAGAATCAAGTGGCTGTGATAAAAGTAGAGAATCACGAGAGACATGCATCAGTTAAAAAGGGTGTGAGACAAGGTTGTAGTCTATCCCCGTTAATATTCAACTTGTATGTAGAAGAAGCAATGAAGAAAGTCAAAGAAAAATTTCCATGTGGCATAAGTTTTCAGGGAGAAAAAATCAGTATGCTACGATTTGCTGACGACATTGTCTTATTAGCAGAGAGGGCTGAGGATATTGAGAAGTTATTGAATGGCATGAACAAAATACTGAAGGCAAGATTTTGGACTGAATATAAATCAAAGTAAAACAAAAGTGATGAAATGTAGCAGAAATGACACCAATACTAGCAGATTAAATATAAAAATAGGATCTGATGCAATAGGAGAAGTGAGTGAGTTCTGTTACTTGGGAAGCAAAATTACAACCGATGGCCGAAGCAGGAATGATGTTAAAAGCAGAATAGCACTAGCAAAAAGAGCCTTCATGAAAAAGAGAAACCTTTTAGTTTCAAATATTGATCTAGGAATTAGAAAGAACTTCTTAAAACTCTATGTGTGGAGCACAGCACTTTACGGTAGCGAAACATGGACTTTAGGAATACCGGAAAGAAAGAAACTTGAAGCATTTGAAATGTGGTGCTACAGAAGAATGCTGAAAATTAGGTGGACAGACAAAGTAAGAAATGAACGAGTTTTAGAAATGATGGGTGAGAAAAGAAGTTTATGGAAGAAGCTTACAGGAAGAAGAGACAGGCTGGTAGGTCATATTTTGAGACATGCTGGATTGGTTAATTTGTTAGTGGAGGGAACAGTTGAAGGTAAGAACTGTAGAGGTAGACAGAGATTAGAATATATGAAGCAGATAATTGAGGACGTGGATTGTAAGGGGTATGTAGAAATGAAGAGGTTAGCACAGGATAGGAAGGGATGGAGGATTGCATCAAACCAGTCTAAAGACTGACGACAGCAAAAAAAAAAAAGTTTATTATTTAAATTTATGAGTTTATGTAGAATATTGTAACTAGAGAGGACCCACTGAATGATATATGTAGAAAATTCTATTGCTGTGCTACAAAACTGATTGGATGAGAAGGTATTAGACAGTTATGGAAAAGATGTTATTGATGATATGAAAATGGCAGAGATATTGAGCAACTGGTTATTGAGAATATTAGGGACTATCATTCAGGAATGGGAGGAGAAAATCAAAGTGAGATCTTCATCACAAAATTGAAATCAGCAGACTATAAAACTGGAAATAGATCCTAAAAATATTATGACAGAACTAAAAAAGATTAAAAAGTGTAAAGGAAACAGTGTTAGTAGTATTACTACAAATACACTGAAAATAGGTTGATATGACATTCTAACATACGTTGAACCATTGTTTATATTGGGTTAGAGGAGTTGAAAAGTGCTATAGTAATACTCCTACATATAGAAGAGGGGAAAAAATGGTTGAAAATTACAGGCTGATTAATTATACATTAGTGGTAGTTAAATTGATTGAGAAACTGATATGAAATCACACCAGATATGCCAGCATGTAAAGAAAGAGGTTTGCAGAATGGCTATATGTCTTGCCTCCAGCATGGGTAAGGCCATTACCCAAAATATTGTTAAGTTTATTCATATTTTAGAGTTCTTCTGGCTCTCCTGCCTTCATCTACCTTATTTTTAGAGACTGTATTTTTATGAAAAAAAAATCACTGAGTAGTTTTATATTTATTTTTAATGTTGTTATTACCAATTTCCACTGCTTCTTTTGATGATCACTATTGAGTAATCAAGTATTCTCATTTTTAAAATATTTTTGTTCTTATCTTGAAATAAGCTTCGTTCACTTGGAGGGTATTATTAGAGTTTTTCTTACCATTTTGATTTTGACTTTGCATTTTTTTCATTTTGTCATTTTTTTTAACTAGGCATCATGGATTATTATTGGAGATAAGTGGCAGTAGAGATATATCTATAAATGAATTACAATGGCATATTTCTGGAGGTGTGGAGTGGGTAATTGGCGACAATATGGCATCAATACTCGCAAAATTTGATGCACCACTTTTTAACCTTATAAATCAGTCCTTCACGGCAAGTTATGAATACAGCCAAAACAGCGCAGATGTTAAGGTAAGACCGCTAATTATAACAATCAATTACATGCAAACACAACAAATGAAAATATATTGTCTATAAACTTTGAGGAGATAATTTCTCGATATTATCATATTCCATAAGCTTCTATAAAACGCCAGAAACCAGTGACTCTCAACCTGTGCCCCACGGACTTCCTGTGGTCTGAAAAGATGGGACAGGTGGTTCACAGAAAGTATTAAAAATGTGATTATAAATGAGTTAAAGATACCATAATTTTTTAGAAAAAATAGGAAAAAAGTTCACATAAATTGTTTCTGTATTTTTAGTGTACAATTCAAACTTTCTAAAAGCCATAATTATATTAATGACCAGGAAAAATCTGGTATTTCCAGGATATGAGGATATGACTGCATTGTTACTATAATAGTGTATACACTAAATATGTCTCCAGTCAGGATCAAAGAGAATATTGTTCCTTTGATTAAGTTAAAGGCTGTTGAAGGGCCATATTGTTGGTGTCCAGTCTTAAGGTACCATGATATGTACCAATAACATTTGATATACATGGATAAAAAAATTAAGCCCATATAAGCTAGACATCCATAGATATTTTACTGGTCTTCCAGTTGAAAATTGTTGAGAAATCCTACTATAAACCTTAGGTAATTTATTTAACTTTGTTTGTCATGTTTCAATTAATTTTGCTCAAAAGAAAATTGATGCTTGTACTAAGTACTCCATCTTTGAAGGGCTATATCTCCACAGCTTAGTGCCATTCTATAGTTCATTGTGACACAGGCAATTTGAAGTTTTGTTTGCATAGTGAGATATGTCATTAGGAGTGCCCTTTTACACACTATTGAGAGTTTGTTGACATTGAGGTGGAAGAGAATGACCATGCTCTTCATTACTTGCCCCTCTAAAAGCCCGGGTCTAAGCCCCCGCAATTATCTCCTATGGTGGTATAAAAAGATATAGTTTCCACCACTGCCTTCTGATGTTGACAAACTGAAAATAAGAATAACTGCAGCTATTCAAACCATAACACTGACATACTGCAGAAGCGGATGAGAGAAAACCCGGTGTGTAATTTTTAACTGCAGAAGAAGTCTTTTAGCAGAACCTCATCTCACCTTGAGGATCACCGTTTTAGGTTTTAGTGAAACTGTTTGATTTCTGGGTCTTATTTTAGACAGTAGGCTTACTTGGCTGCAACATCTTAAAGATGTTAAAGCCAGAGCCCTGAACATTTTAAAATTTCTGTGTGGCAGGGCGTGGGGCGCTGACCACTCCTGGCTGCTACGATTTTATAGAGCCTTTGTACAGGCAGTGTTGGAGTATGGTTGCATTGGATATGGTTCGGCATGGCACAGTTATCTCTGTACACTGGATAGTGTCCATGATGCAGGAATTCATCTCGCCACACTAGTCCGATACCTAGCATTTGTGATGATTCTGGCGAGCCACCGCTTTTCATCCATTGGCATCTCCTCATGGTGTGAAACTATATACATATTGCCACAACTCCTGGCAGTCCCATGTTTGAAGTATTTATTCATCCTAACTTTGAACGGCTTTACACCAATCGCCAAAGAGCAACCAAACCGTTCAGCTACCATACAAAGGCTATTTCAGAGGAATATGGGTTTGAGATGCCCTCTTTTCATCACCAGGGTTGGAGTAAATCGCCTCCCTGGCTTTTACGGACATGCAGATCAATTTTATAAGTCTCGGTATAGCAAGCTATGTACTGCTGACAAAGTTTTTATCGGAACTTTTAAGCATGCCTTAAACCAATTTCACGGTTTCACCCGAGTATGTACGGATCGGTCTAAGCAGGCTAACAAGAGTAGGTTGCTGTGTAGTGTTCCCTTGAGTGACTTGCAGATTCATTCTGAATAGCAAGTGCAGTGTATACACTGCGGGGTATCACACTTTGTTAAAGATGCTCCAGCATATGAAAGTAAGTTGTGGCATGAAGTACATCATATGCTGTGATTCCCTTAGCTGCATTCAGGCCTTAGGAAGCATGTACCCAGCAGATCATCTTGTACAGGATGTACAAGACATCCTCCGATCCCTCAAAACTTTTGGAAATGAGGTTGTATTCAGCTGGATACCTGATCATGAGGGAATCAGGGGGAACAAGGTAGCTGATGAAGCTGCCAATTTAGCCTGCAAAAAGGTCAGAATTTACTTGATCCGGTCCCGAAGTCTGACCTTGCCTTGGCGGCAAAAAGATTTGTTTTTGGCGTTTGGTAAAGGCAGTGGCTGGAGGTAGAGGATAATAAGCTCCGGCTGATCAAATGAACCGTTTAGCCGTGGAACAGCTCCTTCCAATGGGCAAGGAGGGATGAGGTTTTCCTTACTCGCCTCCGTATAGGGCACTGTCCTCTGACACATAACTTTCTTCTCCGCTGGGAGGACCCACCCGAATGTGATACCTGTGGTGTACCTCTTTTTGTGTGCCACATTTTAATTGATTGTGTACTGTTTTTAGACTTAAGAGCAGACGTTGGCCTGGCCAATGATCTGTCCCTTATTTTAAACAGTGAGACCAACAAAGTGGCAAGTTTTAAAAAAAAATTTTGTACTGGCCTACGATTTTAGGAAGATCGGCCTAATTTTAAGATGGATGGGTGGCCTTTTACAGCCACCTGTCTGTGTGCATTGTTGTTATTTTTTATATTGTTATAATTCCTGTCTTGCTGGCCATTATACAGCCAGTGAGACATGTAGTGTTTTTAATTTATTTTTAAACCTGTTTGGCCCCTTTAAAAGCATCCAGACATTGTATAGTCTTAGGTCCTGGTGGCCTCTTTACAGGCACGTCTTTTTCTTGTAATTTATTCTATTTTGCTGTCTGTATGGCCAACCCCATTACAGTCGACGATACAGTCAGTATTTTAGTATATTATTAAGCCACAGAATTAGCTATCTATTGTTAGGGCGCTAATTACTTTGCTGACGACAAGCCCAAAACCACGACCACAACAATTTAAAAACTGATAGATGCCATTAACCATGTACGAATACATTCATAGTATTTCAATCTAAATTTGATGTACTGGAAATACTTACATGTATCAGATATAGTTATGTCCGTAATAAAAGCAACTAATAATTAAAATATTAATTTAAACACAGTACATACCTGCATTTCAGAGTTTTGGAAAATCATTCCTTCCAGTAAATTATAATAGTGACTTAAAATATCTACATTGGATATAAATATCTTGTAAGGGGGCATCCATAAATTACGTGAGGTGTTTTTCCGGATTTCTGGACCCCCCCCCCTCCCCCCTGGTGAGATTTCGTGAGATCTGACCAGACCCCCCCCCCCCCCTCTGGTGAGATCTGGTCTGTGAGAACCCCCCTTAGAAATCACCATGGAAACTTATTTTTTTAGGTCACACCCTAACTTTTTTGACGAAATACCCTCCTGAAATCGACTTTGCCGCAAATTTGAGACCTATTTTTTTTTTTTTTTGTTCTACTGTCTCCAAATTTTTCCCAAAATCTCACGTGAGATTTCCGTAGACCCCCCCTCCCCCTTGGTGAGATCTGGTGAGATTTCCCCGGACCCCCTCTCCCCTATTTCACCTCACGTAATTTATGGATGCCCCCTAAGCTCATCAAAAATGACGTGTTGAATGCAGTATTTTAGCAATTCGTTTCTTCACTGACAAGTACAATTTTCATCAAATAACGTTCATTATCTTGAAAATGATGTAAGGTAGATATTTGTTAACTTACTGTAACAACGGTATTGCTGTCCAGAGTGTATAAGAAAAATCTACATCGAACGAATTTTAATTAAGAAAAAGCAACTAATAAGTATAGGCGTATATTGGTGATTGAGGCATGGAAAGATATTGGTGTAAGAATTGAAAGTAATGCATGGAAGGGAAAAGATGACCATGACTACAAGTTGGCACTCGATTTCAGGCACAAGGGTGTAGGAAGATTCTCTTTTTTAGGTAAGGGTGTCAGGGACTGGAATAAGTTACCAAGAGAAATGATAATAATTTGCCAAAAATGTTGAAAGAATTTAAAGTTAAAATTTGTAAAGGGTAAATGTAGGTGGATGCAGAAAAGGAGGAAGATGAGTGTTTAGGGAAATTGCCACCGGAGCATGCGCTCCATTGCAGTTTAATTTAATTTAATGTGTCAATTTCACGGAATACGTACTTTTCTTTCAGTGTTCTGACAATTAATTTATTTGTGGATGCATTGCTAAATAGAACTAATATTAAATAGCGCACTTAACCTCGAACATCTCTGTTCATTGTTTATAGTGCAGTGGAGGCGGGAAGCATGACATCATAGTCCAACATCATAGAGTGACGTCATGGTGTGACAGATGATGTCATAGATGACAAAAACATGGGTTTTATAAATGTAGATAATAAATTCAGTTCTTTTTAAAACCTAATCAATGTGAATCAAAAATCAAAATGTAAGAATTATTAATTCATTTCTCATCCTGTCATACCTACTATATAGTGATATTTTTATGTCTATCTTTAATACTTTTAGGTCCCTTCAAATTCAGCAGAAATACTTCAAATTCGTTTGTATGTTCGTGTTTCAGTATGACCGGATCATGCATACATAAATAGTCACCCCAAAAACTAATTTTTTTACTGTCTAAAAATGCCTTTTTTTTTTTTTTTTTTTGTAACAGTTTAACGTCCCTTTTTAACAACGTGGTCTTTAGAGACGGGAAAGGATGGGGGCAAGGAATGGGAAGGAATTCGGCCATGGCCTTTTTGAAGGAAGCATCCCGGCATTCGCCTGGAGTGATTTGGGGAAACCATGGAAAACCCAAATCTGGATGCCCGGACGGGGATTCGAACCACCGTCCTCCCGAATGCGAGGCCAGAACGCTATCCGTTACACCACCACGCTCGGTAAAAAAAAAAAAAAAAAAAAAAAAAAAAAAAAAAAAAAAAAAAAAAATGCCTCAACTTGATTTTTGCCAAAAGTGTTTAGTGGGTTTGCAAGGATGAGATTGTGTTTAGTCCACACATAACCCTCCGGTCGCTCAGACAAAGTAAGCATTTACCTTCCCGAATCCCTTTGCCAACTAGTAACTATTCTAGACTCTTGACCATACCCATAACATAATATTATTATTGTGATATCTTCTATCCTACTGGAAATTTCTTCATAAGCTACTTACGAGGAGCATTCAAAAAATAATGGGAATTTTCATTTTTTTTTTAAGTTTTTTATTTATTTGTCTACATTGGTGTTATCTCCTTCAAAATAGTCCGTATTAGATATTATACACTTATCCCAGCACTTCTTCCAATTTTTTCCCCAAAAATTTACGAGTAAACAACGATGTGTGAGCCTATATGTGATGCAAAAGCCATGACGTGTTTAACCACAAATCGGGGTATTTTCTTCAGACTGCTTCATGCAAACTGAGTTGAACTTGAAGATAGTATTCCTTATTGATCATTAAACCTTGTGGCAAGAATTCATGGTGCACTATGCCATTAAAATCAAAGAACACAGCGAGTGTAAGGTTCACATTTGACCGAAATTGTCGATCTTTTTTCAGTCTTGGCAATTCAGAATGCCTCCACTGGGACAATTGAGCCTTAGTTTCGATATCATACCCATAAATCCATATTTCATGACCTGTTATGGTATGCTGCAATAGTTCTGTATCATTGTTGATATCATTTAGCGATTCCTGAGCTACTCCCATTCGCTGCTGTTTTTTTTCGAAACTCAACACATTTGGAACAAATTTTGATACAATACATTTCATACCCAAAGCAGATGAAAAAATTTAATGGTATCAGCCAATTGATATGCCAACATCATCAGCAACTTCTCTAATTGTGATCCGGTGATCGTTCATAATCATTTCTTTCACTTTTTTCACATTTTCATAGGTTATTGATGTGTAATGACAACCAGTATGTTCAACACCTTCATTGTCTTCATGAACATATTAAAAATGGATATACCATTTTTAAACCCATGTTTTACTCATAATAGATTCACCAAAGCAATATTTAACATTTCTAAAACTTTGTTGCACTTAATTTCATTTCCTTTTAACAGCTGACAAGAGACTGAACATCCAATATAGTTCAAAACGTACAGATACTTTTAAGACATGTTTGCAAACACAACAACGAATAAACTGTGCCAATCTGACTAATGTAGCCTGTGAAATTTCAAAATTTCTATTACTTTTTGAACACACCTGATATGTATTATGTACATTTTGATGTTAAATTCTTTCACTGTTTCAAGTAAATTACCTTGATAATTTAATTTATTCCCTTACCTACAAGGAATAACTTTCCTACTTCCTTAATACTAAGATCTAGTTTTGGGTCATAGTTCCGTTTTACCTTACTTAAGCTTCTCCTAAATTTTGTATGGTATCCATCCAGGCCTCATAGACAACACACACCAAAATATATCTTCACTCTATCAACTCTCCCATTATCCAGTGATTCCCAACTCGGCTCACTTACCTATAATTTATTTAGTGTACCCTGCAGTAATTTCCAGAGGTAAAATATAGTATTCCTCATTCACTCAGATGTAGACTTTGTATTTTCTTTAATTTTTTTTTCTTTTTATCTGTTTGAGCCCAGCTGTTGCAGCTTAGACTTTATTCGTAAGTTCACAGCTTTTGATTTTTAGTTTGAATTTCATCTTTACTGTTCCACTGCACCCATTTCTTAAGATATTACTTCGAATTTGATATCAGAACTGGTTCTGAAATTCTAAAATCCCTTTATGGAATTTAGATTAAAGAGACAGACGATTTAGAGTTACAGTGTTGATGATTGGTAGTAATTTGGAATGGGCATTCACTTGTTTAAGTAGAGCTAGTTATTTCACAATATACATTTTTTTAAGTAACTATGAATGCTAGATCAGAGGACAATACCCAGTAATAATAGCATAATAGAAACTGCTTTGAGTAGGTTACACATATCTCTCGCATTAACCTAAATAGTATATGACTGAAGTGAGCTGATGACAAAGCTTTTATATATATATATATATCTTGAAGTTTTTTGTTAGAACAAGGGCCTTAGGATTTTGATAATGCTGGAGACCTACCTGATGATTTTCTTTTAGTATTAAGTTAATATATTAACAATAAAAGTCACTAAAATACTTTCTTTGTTCCAGAATTGTTAATTTATTTGATTGATGCCAAATGATTTACCTTTCACTTGTCTTTTATTTTGCAGGCCAGTTTGTGTTGGTCCAAAGATAGGAAGCTTGATTTTGATGCCAATTTCTTCAATGAAATATCTGATGGATTCTTTAATCTAGATGCAAAATCTACCCTTTATGGCACACATCCATGATTGATCTATCATTAAGTATAAATCATCAGCATTTGATCAAAGATCAGCAGCAAATAAAAAATGTCATCCAGTTGCACTATAATGGGAAAGAAATTATATCAGAACTTTTTTGGAAAGCAAATGCAACAAATGTAGAAGGAGAAGTTATATGCAGAGCTCCAACAAAATCTCTTGTATATGCCATGGGAAAAGTGAAGTTTATTAAGAAAGATGCAAATATTTCTGCTGATATAGAAGTTAACTGGTCCCCAGGGAAAAGAATTTATAGTGACCTTTTAATTCAGTGTACAACTGCTCTGCACATTGTCCACCATATAGAAACACCTATTACCTTTTTACAAAAATTTAATATGGAATTACTGCTTAATGGCACTAGCTTTGAGTTCACTAGCTCTGTAACTTCTGACTTCATTTGTCGCGACCTAAGGATCTCGGGTCAGAAAACAGAAAATTTCTTATTTGGAAGTAGTTCAGTAACTGCATCTGGATTGCACAATATATTTGAGGTGACATTCTGGCATACCAGAAAAATTGAAGACCTGAATAATAGCTTCAGTTTACGATGTGATAACAAGAATATATTTAACATCACAACAGTTGGCTTTATTAATGATTTTCCAAACAACATGCAACTTAATCTTTATATTGATAGCCCAAAACACAATTTAAATGTAACTATAAAGAATCTGAATGTACTGAATGGTTTTAAATTTATGGTTTTTGGAAGCTGGAATAAGCTTAAAGCATCCATTACATTTACAACTGAAACACAAAATGAAAAAGAAATTGGTAAACATATACTATATGATTTGACAGTGGTATTATCAACATTGCCAAAAGAACTTAAATTTTCTTTAAATCACTCACAGTTTCCTGGATATTTTGAATCATATCTCAGACTGCCATCTGATATTTTAATCTCGCATCTATTACAAGGATCAAATATACTTGACTGGACAAATGCTATAGAAGTCAAGTTACCTTATAGGACTATTGCTGTAATTAATATACAGCATATTAATGAAGCACATAATCGGCTGTCACATGAAATGAAGTTAGAAACTAATACTGGTGTTGCTTTGGCATTTTTAAATATAGTAAAGCACAAATCTTATGATATACCAATATCAATTGAGGGAATTCTCACAACCACATGGACAAATCCAATTGAGATAAAATTTAATGCTGGTATAGAAAAAGAGGCTATCAGGCCCTCATTTTCCATTCTTCATAAACATCAAAAACTCATAAACATTGACTCGTCTCTACATTTTTCTACACAGGAAAGCAATATTGATATTACTTTAGAATCTTCCTTTACCAAACCAATTAAATTTCATTGTCACCACAACTTTAATAGAACAATGAAAGTAGTGTTTGCTTCTGTAAATTGGGAAAATAAAGAACTAGTCATGAATAATGTAGTAACAGTTAATAATTATCAGACAACAGCATTAATTCAAGTTACTAGAGCAGACATCCAGGAGAAAATTTTCTCTTTTATTTTTTCTCATGAACGTAAAGAGGATAATGGATATGGAGAAATAGGAATTGAATGTGGTATAAAACGCATACAGATAAAAGTTAATCATACTTTTTCTCAGAAAGTGTATAAACTCAGACTAACAGGAACTTCAAACATATTAGGCTTTGAGACATTTTCAGCAGAAGCATATGGTAATTACTTAACCCCACAGAACAATGTTTCTTTAAGTGTGACAAAAAATTCATATTCTGCAAGAATTGTTGCTACAGTCAATGCAAGCAGGTTATCTTCTGAATTCAGTGTAGATATAAAAAGCACTACAAAATATCAGAAAAAAATAAGGGGCTATTACAATATTCAGGAACCTGGTAAGGTTTTGATGAATTTACATTACAGCAATATTAAGACTGAATATGAGATTGGAATAAATGGCTTATATGATTTTAATGACTTCTACAATACAGGGAATTTTAATATATGGTTAAGAACTCCTTTTAGAGGCTATGAGAAAATGTCTTTAGAAGTGTTGTTCAGTAATGATGAGAAACAACATTTAGTTTTATCACTTAGAAAAAGTGGATGGGAAACAAAAATATTATTAGAAAACTGCTTTAAAAACTTGACTGGGGAAGGAAATATAACTCTAATACTGCCATTCTTCGATTTATATCACTTATCTGTTAGTTTGAAAATGCTGTCTATTAATGACGAATATCACAGTGCCACTTTATTCTACATCTGTAACAATCAAAGAGTTAATATAACTCACTTATTTCATAAATCGCCCAGTAAGATTTCATCCCGTGTAGATATTCATTCATTTTCTCCAGACCAAAAAGTTTTAAAGGGGGAATTTGAACTAGGATTTGGTAAGGATAAGTTTGTATTGCTAAGTTTTAAAAATGAAACTAAGATGTACATGTTGACTGGTATCTATGCTGGTGAAGGTATGCTAAATGCCAGTGGTAATATAAAACTCACTTTGCCTGCTCAGGAGGAATTTTTTGTGGCCAATTTTTCATACGATCTCACAAGTAGAGATAACTTAAAATTTTCTCTTCTCATGCATGCCAACATGCCACAGTCCAAGAATGAACTTCATGCATTTGGATTGTTGAAAAAGTCTGGTTTAGCAAGTCTGATGATTAATGTATCGGCACCTTTATTAAATGTTATACCTTATTTGTTTGAAATAAATTTGGACTTGAGTCAATCACTGCAAAAAATTTTCAGAGCAAGGCTTATATCAAACACAAATACTCAATTGATTCTAGTTAATTTTATGTTAACTGAAGATTCATTCATGTGGTTAGGAGAATTGCTTGGAGATGTTCAAAGGATAGATGGAAAATTCAATTTTTTACAAGAAGATAAATTTATAGATATTCTGTTTATAAGAGATCAAAGAACTATTACAAAAGTAAATGCTAAAGCAAAACTGAATATATTTTATTCAGAGATTTCACTCGACATTAGTAATCCTTCTTCAGATGAATTTATATTCAGAATGCATGGGAGGTATGATTTCAGAGCAAATGAGAAAAATGGAACTTTGGTTATTGTAAAAGGTGACTACAAGTTTGGCATAACATTTAGTGGTGTTTTTGAACCAAATAAAGGAGAAATTGCAATAGACATCTATGATCCGAGTATTGAAATGATTTTAATTTCAGGAAACTATGATTTCAGTTATCCGTTTTTGGTAAAGTTTTCTGCAATGAGAAATAACCAGTACCATAAGATCGAAGGTTATATAGAACTAGGTAATGGATCATTTTTTATATCTTTTGAAACACCACTCGGGTGTTTGCAAAATTTGAACGCATCAGGCCAGTATCAAGTACTTCCCACTGATAAACGTTTCAGTTTCAATATTGCATATCAAGGATATGCATTGACAAATAAACTATTCTCCCTCAGTGTGAAAGCAGATTCTTACACAACAATTATAATACTCAACTTAGATTCAAAAAATTATACGGCATCTTTCCATTATGGTAATATTCTGTTTAATGAAGAACAGAAAAACATATCACATTCCCTTTTTGTTAATAATTTGGAGGTGCTGAGTATAAAAGCAAATGTTTTATTTCATTCAGATCTTGATATTGATCTTAATGTGCAGTCTAAAGGAATAGAAATGCTGCAGAATCTCACATTAAGAGTGAAATATTTTACAGTGCTTCCTTTACATAATCTAAAAATACTGTTCAGATCGAACAACAAAATGCTAATTGATTTATCAAGTGAAGTAACATATCAAAGTTTAATAAGATTAACTGCAAATTTTAATCTGGTTATAAATGAAATCAAACACTGTGTCTTAGTTAAAAGTTTCTCAGATGACCACAAAAATGATCTTCCTACAGTGATGACATTGTCATATAATGGCAGAGAGAAATTAATATTTAACTGGAAAAGGGCAAGTGAGCTACTGTTTATAAATTTAGAAACATCACTAAAAGGTTATGAACATATTGAAATTGCAGCCAACTGGCAATTACTGAATAATGGGGGAAGGCAACTTGAAATTGCAATTAGAAAAAATGATTTTGATATGAAAGCCACATTGGTTTTGTGGAGTGGAGATAACTATTTAAAAGGCTTTTTTGAGATCAGTAAACCACATTCAGGTATATCGATTAAAAAAATTAGCTTTAACTCATCAGCTCATGATTTCACTGATAGTTTTGGAAATTTAAATAAGCATGTTATTTTGAATCTTTATGTGGACAGCCAACCATTAATAGACTTTTTGTGTGATCTATCCTACACTTCAGTCCAAGAACATAACATTACTATTAGTCTGAGAACATACCTAACTAAAAAGGTATGCAAATTCTTTTTTAATAGTGTTGCACATTCTGAAGAGATGTATAAGTTGGAAGCAGAACTTGAAGGTATCAACATGTTTGTGAATGTTTCTTCCATGATAAAGTTTAGTGCAAATGTATTAGCAGAAGGGAAACACTCCTTGGCATGTAAGTTTAAGAAAGAATTTAAAAATATGGAAGTTCTATGGATTATAGCCAATCAAGCAAATTTAATTAGTCTTGAGTCAAACTGTACATTTTTTGGAAGCAAAGACATTGCTTTTAAATTATTACTTACTCACAGTGGTGCACACAAAGTAGCTATATTGGCAGTATCAAATATTTCAAACGTTATTCATGCAGCTTCAGCAGAATGGGTTGTGCAGGACACATCTGTTGATATAAAGATAATGATTAAATTACCAGATACAGCAGATCACAGTGCTGTATTTATTTATCTGTATGAAAGAGAAGAAAAAAGTGTTCATGCTTATTTAAACATTAGAGGCTATTCTAATGATATTGAAGACATTACTTTTAGAACAACATTTTCATTCAAACAATTTGTAAATTTTGAAACTATATTCCAGCTAAACAATGAAACTCATTACATTTTCAGAGGTAATTTCATACTGAAATCCCTTGGATTTAACTCATCATTATTAATAGCTATCCCTTTCATACCTCCTGTAGACATAAATTTGAATTATAATCTATCCACACCAATAAAAGTTATTTATATTATGATATCAAATCTTTCAAAACAAATTAGATTCAGAGCAAATTTCTCATTAAGTCATAATGTTTATCCAGAAGTAAATGCTGAAATTCTCAGTACATTTGAAGGCTTCCCATCTATCAAGTTACATGGAAAATATACCTCACAAAATAATTTAAATTCTTTTACTTTAAAGATTTTTCTTTGGGAGACCTCTAATGAACTAGAATGGTCATTAAAAAGAATAGATAACCTTGCCATGTTTAATTTAAGTGTTAGTGTGCCTCTGTTCCTAAATGATATATACCAGATCAAACTTTTATACAAAACATCTCCACTCATAGAGGGATATTTCCATCTAAAACAACTAAAAAGAGAATATACAAAGCAAGGAAAGGAATTACACATGCCATATATTGATCACAAGCTTATTAACGCAGAAATTAATTTCTTCCAAAAAGAACACGAGAAAGTTTTTTCTGCTGTAGCTAGTCATGGAAAAGAACATATTCAATTGAAAATTGCTCTTCATATGATTGAAAAAGAATCTGCAAATGTTGGGATTAATTTTGATACACCATGGACAGGAAATTACACAGTATTGCTCTCATACAGATCTAGAGAAGGGAACTTGGTGAATGTATCAGTGTTCAGTAAAAATGGCCAATTGTTGGCAAATGGGAGTCTAAAATTAATAGTGGAAGGTAGAAAAATAAATTTTGTTCTAGAAATAGCTACTCATAATGATACAATTACATCAGTTGATGCTGGATATGATTTATTTCAAACAATAAAAAGAGTTTATGCCAATGGAACATACTTTGGAAATAGAATAGTGGCAGATATGGGAGGAACAATAGACAATAGTACTGTTTATGGGTTTCTACAAGTACAGACACCTTTCAGATCTGCCAAAAATATTGAGCTGAAAATTCACATTAGTTCAAATACTGTTAATGAAAACATACTATTTTCTTATCTCAGTATAAATGAAAAAAGTTACAGAATTCAAGGTAATATGTCTGATGAGCCACTTTTACTAAATGGTGTTTTTGAGGCTTGTGAGTTTGGTTACTGTGATTATAATATTAGTTTTGATTCAAAAATTACTCCAAAGAATATTCAATTGAATATTGATTTTGATGGACATGTGATCATTTTTGACAGTTCTCATATTTTTGATACATCATTAGCAGAGCTGGACATTAAACTGAAAACACCATTCAAAATCATCGAGAATCTTGTTTTTTCTATTAAAATCAATGTACCCATATTGTCAATTATTTTTCAGGGACATATCAACACAAGACACAAGTTATTTTTGTTTGGAAAAATTCATTCTAATAATTTCACTCTTGAGATCCACACACCTTTAAGTTTCATAAAAGACCTAAATATAAAGTTGGCATACAATGCTTCAAAAACATATCATAAATCTCTGAATGGTAGCATTGAGATTGATGGAAATCTTTTTAAATTCAGTGGCCAGTCGAAAACAATTCCTTCGAATTATGTTTTATTTTTTAAAGCTGACTTGAATCAAGATACCATTGCAAAATTAGAAGCCAAAACTGAACAAAAGAATAATGGGGAAACTGTGGAAATTCATAGCAGTTTCATAGTGAAAATATACAGCATGAACATTACAACTAATTATGAATTGTTTCATATACCTTTGATGTCTTTGTCATCCATTTTTCAAATATCTACATCAATGTCTAACTTTCCAGATGGCATAATGTCATTTTCAGTAGAAAGCATAGATCAAGAAATAAAAATTTCAGCAACATGTAGAGTCACTTCACTGTATGTCATTAATGTAAACTTTCATCACACTATGTCACTCATTAATGCTGAAATAATAGCTACTTACCAGGAAAAGATTTTTAAGCTACTAGGTGGGTTGGAAGTAAGTGACTCTTGTATTAATGGTTCTTTGCAGTTAATAACACCACTAAGTAGTTATGAACTAAGCCTTAGGAGCACTCTCAGGGGTGGAAAATCCCTGAGAAAGTATGAAATGTTGGTCAATACAAACCGTATAGACCTATTGGTGGATATGGGTGGTATTGGTTTGAGCACCACATTTAACATGACCATTCCTCAATATGATGCAAATATATTTATTAATGCTTCATATGACAACAGTGAAGGATTTTTACTTCTATCGTATAAATTTGCAAAATCAGAAGGCAAAATTAATACAAAAGCTGGGATACATGATAACAGTGAAATGTTCGTGTTAAGTGAGATCAATCTTTCAGGACTTGTTATCAAGCACTTCAGTTCTATAATGCTTAGAATGGACTATGAAGTGCCACAAATACACATATCCCTGCAAAGAGTTTATAATGATAAATCAGATGCTTTAACTGTGAAAGCTGAAGAGCATAGAACAGCCTTCTTACTTCAAGCAGAAAGAAGTAATGAAAAAGAAACTAAAAAAATATTTTTGCACCTCAGTAAGAGTTTTGACTTGTTTGAAATGAATGTTGATGACACATTACTGTTTAAAGTTTCAATGAAATTTGACTCTGGAATGATATCAGTTTTTCACAATTCTAAATTGCACAAGATCTTCTATAAGATAGACACATCCAAAAAATTAGAAGGAAATTTAAACCTGGAGTCACCCTACCTACGATCTAAAAAAATTGTTTTTGCAGTTTGTCTTAAAACTGAGGATGGTATGTTTTATGCAGAAATAAATAGTACATGTGGATTTAATTTTCATAAAGTGGCTGCTGAATTACAAACCTCTAAACAAAAGAAATTTGTTGCTCAAATAATTATGGACAGTAAGACAATATTTGGAATTGATGCTAGTTTTCTGTATAACAATGAGAATATACAAGGTGAAATTGCACTAGAAGTTCTTGGATCAGTAAATAATTTAGTTGTTAGACACAAGAAAATATTCCCATTAGATTCTGAAATTAATATAATGAGCCCATTCCTCCCTAGAAAATTCTTTCGAGCTCTCTTAAATACTGAAAATAATTCGCTAGTAGCTTACATTGGGCATGGTGATATGTTATTTGGAAATTATGTAATGCTGGAAGGTGCAATGAACTATAAGAGAGGCACATTTTCATTTTCCTTTAAAGCTCCGGCATGCAATGTACAGTTATTCAAGATACAGGCAGAAGTTAAACAATCATCAGAACAAATGTTAGACTTAAGATTTACCTCAGAATTTTCTATGGATAATAGAGTTGTAGCTGAATTACTAGCCTCACTTAATATATCAGTATTATCAGTAGAATCACATCTAAAAATCTCAACACCATTTAACCAATTCAGATATTTTGAATTCAGTAGTAATGTTTCACATAAAAACATTAATCTGACTGTTTCATTTATAAGTGACAAGAGTTCATTTATCCTTGATACAAGTTGTAAAAATTTCACTGGTATTCTACAAATCCAACACACTAGTTTGTTTGATGCTTTCATTAAGGTAAATTGTCATCAACAAATGCTTGACATAGAATTAAACACTCCATTTAACTATATTCAGCACTATAAAGGTCATTTTCAGTTAAGGAGAAATCTTATTGATGGCAATTACAATCTAAATTATTTGGAATGGAATGAAAAGCGTATTGAACTTAAGTACAGGTTTTTATCACAACCTCAGAAATTGGTTGCAGAAATTCAATTTCGCTTGCCATTAAAAAAGTATGATTACTATGGAATAAGATTGCAGTATGAAAATACAGAAAAAAAGTTTGTTTCTGCAAATGTAAATTACCCAGGTGAAGAAAGAGCTGTTGGCTTTGAATTTACTTACTTATACAATAATTTTTTCAATATGAATATAAGTTCATACCTTCACCTGCCATTTGTATCCAGAATTCCAACAGTATCAATAATTTTACATAATCAGTTGAATATATCTGCAGGATTGTTTGAATCTGTTATAAGTGCTTATATCAATGAAAGAAATATTGGAATGAATCTTGGTGGAACTAAGACAATAAATGGAGTCAAGTTTGATGGCTCACTTAATTTAGATGGCAATAGCATAAGTATGAAAGCCTTCTATACCTTCAGGCAGAATAAAGAATTTCATCTGAATGTTGAAACAAAATCTCCTTTTACATTCATGCATAGTGCCCACTTAGATTTTTATTTTGATTATATCAAACTATCATTTAACTATATTCAAAATACAGAAGAACTTGTAGTGTTAAATTCTGAATTCAGTGCCCCAAATTATTTCTCATTTAACCTAGTAACACCATGGAAATCTGTTTCATTCTATTATTTACTACTTCTTGGAGGAAAATTCCATTTTGAATCTATTGCTTGCTGGAATGTTTCCCATAAGGAAAATTCACAGATTGGGGTGATACTTGATTACCAAAGGATAGAGTCGCTGTCTTACAGCAGTGAAAGATTAGCTGTTGACATTATTTCTCCTTACAGAAATTTATCCTTAAGCAAACTTCATAGAACTGCTGCAACAATATTTGAAACAAATTTTTGTTTCTCCTGGCAAAGAGATAAATTCTTAGGATATAGTTTGGTGATGAATCAGTCAGTGATTGCTGCTGAAGCAAAGTCCGTGATGCTCGTCAGGGTCGATGCCCCTATTCGATCATTTGAGTTTGCTCTTGTCCAGTCTGCCAAGATAAATGACACTTTGGAGCCTGCCAATTCTTTACAATTAAATTTTTGCTGGGATGCAGCCAAAAATAAGACAAAGCAAATTAGCTTAATTGCAGAAATGTACCAAAACAAAACAATTTCAATCATGATTAGACACCCTGTTTTAAAACATGGAATTTATTTCAAAATAATTTCTGTTGTAAGTGAACCTGAATATAAAATAAATTTCTCTAAAATTGTTCAAATTTCTTATTCCACATTACCAGAGGATCTTATCATGGGTGGAGTGAGTTTCTATTACAAAGAGAAGTCAGGAATTTTATTTAACACAGGACTGTTTCTCAAACACAAACCATCATTTCTGAATGTCAGAGTAGCTGTAGATGTGGAAAATACTATAAATACTAAAAGTGTCAATCTTAGCATGTCTTATACACCAGGACAAATGGTAATAACAGATAATTTCAATATCTTTTGGGGCATTGACTATTTGAAATCAGAAATTGTAGGAGCAGTGAGGACAACTCAGAACTTTGTATTTTCAAGAATTTCATTTTTGAATGAAGGTAATGGCAACATAGGAATAGCCAGTGAATTCAGAATGAATCAAAAGGAGCCATTGCTAATTGAAGCCCACACTAAGCTTAACGAGTCATGTGTTAAGTTTGCTGTCAGCCCAGGTTCCAAGTCCCATTTCAGTTTCTTTACTGCTGTGCCAAATTGGCAGGAAATCAGAATTGGTTCAACTTATTTAATGAATGGTGGTCAAGTGCAGAACAGTTTACTTACAGTTAAACTTAATACAAGCAAACTTTTTTGGACACATGTGCAGTGGCAGATGGGGATGTTAGACAAAATTAAGAATGATTTAACACAGGAGTACTCTGATATAATGTATGTGATTGAGGCAATTGGTCTCAGCTTCGTTGACATATTAAGAGAAGACATAAACAGCAAACTAAGGACATTTGTACCTTCAGTTAAATATGTCTGTCAACATTTTGTAGAATATTTCCTTTATGAGTTTCAAGAAGTTTGGGAAGATATCATTACTAACACAGAACTGAAAGAATGTATGAACAAAATGAATTTTTCCTAAAGGATGTGGAAAATGCTGCCAAGGAAATGATGTAAGTAGTAATGAACTTTATAATAACATATATATAACTACAAATGTACACAGCCATATATGTTAATTATAAGACCCCTGTCTGGGATCTCTTGTTCAAATTGTCACACTCATTTAAATTTACACTTTTTTCTTTGCTTTAAGCCTTCTACTCCGGTGTTTTTTTTTTTTTTTTTTTTTAATTTTACATGTTTGGTAGCAAAACATGGCAGCTGTCATTGAGTGTTAGTTCCTGTCCTCATTGAAATTGTTATTGTTCTTTAGAGTTATCTTGTACCTGTCTTGGCCAGCATCGGTCTTTCCTCCACAACAACCTTGCACCATCAGAATCAATGGTGGTCATTGCTGACTACATTGCAAACAATGGTGGAACTTCAGCATTCTACAGCTACATATGTACTTTACAATTCACAAATTTGTGGGTTGCAGAGGGTGCTTTGCACCAAAACCAATCTCTGCTCTGCGCATTCCAATCCCAAATAGCACAAGGGAGGAAAGAATTCATATAAGCATCAGTGTGGCATCTTATTTCTCTAATATCATCATTCCTGTGGTCCAAATAAGTTGGTGCTTGAAGTATTTCATCACACTTGTGGATGAAAGTGGGTCTATAAGTTCAAATAAAACCTACATTGTCTGTCTATCAGAGTCTCACATCCCAATCTACAAATCAATAGGCTATTTGAAAGTATTAAAAATATATTATAAATTGTAGTCATTCGCGTAGATTAATGCCTAAGGAAGCTATTTTTATTAAATTTGAAAAGAAAGGTGGATTGTTTTTAATAAAAAAGCGAAATAAAAATAGGATTTTTCTTGCCTCTTGTCACGTGACAGAAAACGCTCTGGGATTGGCGATCGCTTTAGTGATGTCACCTGCTGGAAGGCGCTGCACCTGCATATGTACCGTTTCCTATCATCTAAGTTTTCAACCATTTTTATTATTTGTTGCTGGTTATCTCATGTTGCTAATGAGATTTTGTGTTGAATATAAAATGAAGAACAATTTGTAGAAGCCTACAGCGGAAAAATACTGAAAAGTATTTCTTGGGCTACCTATAGAAACAACCCCTGACTTTTATTCTGTGGTGCTTGAAAATGTAATAACTCAATTTGAGAATCATTTATATTTAAACTGGAAGTTAGAGATTAACATAAATACTTCATAAGAATGACTAAAATTATTTACCGACCGCATTCACTTCATCGCACATAGAAACTGTGATGTTTAAGTGTTCACTATTAACAAGAAAATAAGTAACAATGCCATGGTATCCACTTAGCTGCATGGTTAAAGAGTTCTATAGGAATTTGAAGATCCTATATTTCAACCTTGAAGAGGATAATATTTTTTTGGTGTGTACATTTTTTTCGTTTCTGTTTGCTGTTTGTTGCTTTACAGAATTATGTTTTTATTGGAAGAAGTCATAAAAGTCATGCAAAAGTTTGAAACATATATTGCTGCCATACAAGAAAACTTTTATAAAAATATAACTGTCTACTTTTAATTGTGAAACATACCAGAGATACATTATCATTGCAAAAAATCCAAGTGCTCAGCAGTGAATAATAGAATTTATTTTAACAATAACATTTCACGACAATCTCGCAACAATTTCGGAACACTTTGAATACCTTTTGTTTGAATTTTTACGTGATGATACAGCTGCATGTTGCCTATCTAACATAAATGCATCTATTTAGGCGGTATTTGCTTTTAATGCGCAAGTAATTTTCAGTATCTTTTAAACATTTTATCAGTGTGCAGTCCAGTTTCAGTTTTAAAGTCTTTTTTGATTATTTTTATAATACGCTGGCTATCCAAAAATATGGAAAACATTTGGAAAAAAATAATGTTTTGTTGGGTTTTATAAATGAATAAGCGGCACTACCAACAGCAACTAGTATCTAAATAAAATGCCCACAAATAACAAAATATATTCCAAAGCGAGTATCAAACCTAAGAACCCCAACCTTACTGATACTCGCCTTAAACAAAGTAATACATTATCACTACGAAATTATGGTGCAAATGATATTTAAAGTAAATGGTGTGCGACTTAATCGCAATGTCATATGGGCAAGTTGCAGCGACTTTTCTTCCAATTTCAGCTAATGCGGGAACACTTACGTTTATTTGGAGAGTTTTTATTGTTTTAGTTGTAGATTGATGTACCACACACTATTTATAAACCATATTTCCAACAATTTACACACAAGTTCAGAGAAACAAACCAGACGTTACTTACGTAGAGTGAGGGAGCGCTGGCATGTGACGTCACGAGTGTCATTAGCCTGCGCCAGGCAGCAAAGCAGCGTTTTGGCGGGCTTTCAAAAACTCTAAATTTTAACGTTGAATTTTAAGTAAAATAAGCACTTTCGTCAAAAAAATAAGTAGTACCCAGTAAATAACGTGTATCAATAAACTATTTAAAAACATTTTCAAAAAATAGTCAAATAGCCAATTCTGTGACACTTTCATAAGGACTGTAGTAAGCAGTCACGAATTGAGTGGCTCTCTAGCTGTCTCTATATTGTCAATCAGCCCTGTATGAAAGGGGTCTCAAATGGTGCAACAATACTCAAACTGTGGATGTACGAGAGTTTTTTAGGCTGTCTCCTTCTTTGTGCATTACAATTTTTCAAGATTAGACCTATGAATCACAGCCTAGAATTAACTCTACCTATGACCAAACTAATGTATAAGTCCCATTTTATATTGTTATGTACTGTTATGCCCAAATACTTCAGGGAATCGGTCATATCAATAACTGAACTGTTTACTGTGTATTTCAGAACAAACAGATTCTTTTTGTTAATTATGCACTTTGCCTTGCACTCTGTGAATTTAGTGTAAGTTCCCATTTGCTGCACCATGCCGAAATAATGTTGAATTTCTGAGCAATTGGCCGAATTCCTTACTTCCCTGTAGATGACCACATCATCAGCTAACAATCTCAAACTGCTCTTCACGTAGCCCTCAAGAGCATTTATTAAAATTAAGAAAAGAAGTGGTCCTATTACATTTCCTTGAGGGACACCCGATTTAACATCTGGTGTAGAAGAGGCTTCTACATCAACAACATAATACTGGGACTGATCAGTTAGAAAATCTTTTATCCTTCCAAGAAGTTGATCATATACTGTACACTTGATCTTTTCTAAAAGTCAGTTGTAAATCGAGAAAAATTGCACCAATTTGTGAACTCATATGAATAACATCATGTGAATATAGGGTGAGCTGTTTTTCACATGATCTTATGTTCCAAAATTTATGTTCGTTCAGTGTAAGGGAGCATCCATAAACTATGTAGCTTCATTTTGGCCTCCTTTGAACTCTCCCCCACATAACCTCCCTCCCCCTCCCCCTAGTGGCATGTAACTTATTTCATCTTGATTCCAGAAGAAATTTTGTACTGTTTTCTCTTGTCAGACTATTGTAAATTAGTTACAGAGATAATTAAATGACAGAAATAAATATGCACTTGCTGTTGTGTGTTCTGTACCTTATTTTAACTGTGACAAATAATATGAATAAAAATATATGTGGCTCTGCTTGGAACCCCTCGCTCCTCCCATGTAGCTCAACATAGCTTTATACCAAACCCCTCTCTTCCCTGGACTGAGCCATGTAGATTATGGATGCTCCCTATGCAAATTGTTTTTACATAGAAAATTCATAATCTTCAAGCATATGGTATGCTCCATAACTCTACCCCAAACAGATGTTAGAGGTATGGGATGGTCATTATTAGATCTCTTTGATCTATTTTTTTTTTTTTTTTTTTTTTTTTTTTTTTTTTGATAGCTGTAGTTACTTGTGCGATTTACCAGTCAGAAGGTTCTTTTTGCTCTTCTAAGGATAAACAGTGTATATAAGACAGAAATGGTCTGATTTCTGCCATGTACTCTGAAAATACTCTTATTGGGATTTGTTTTCCCCATTTCATGATCTTTAATTGCTTTATAATACCTGGAGTATCTATTCTTAATGAATCCATTTCCACCAAAACCTCTGTGAATTAGTCCCATTGTAGTGTTGTCACTACAACTGACTTTTCATACATACGACCAAAATTCCTTTGAGTTTTCTGCGAGGTTCTTAGAAAGAGAGTTGCAACAGAAATTATCAAAGGCCTCACACATCACATTTTTAACATGTCCTCTTAACTCATCTACAATTTTGAAGTACCTAGGGCACCTTATCCTTCCTGAGCGTGCGTGTATTGCGTGCGTGTATTCTTCTTTCTGAGAAATCTTTTGACCTCAGGCATATACCATGGTGGATCATTCTCCTCCTTTCTGTCCATTTTGGTATATGAATGGTCATATCTAACTTGACAATATGTGTAAATGGATGCCATATCTCTTCAATGGTGCCTCTTGTTAAATTGAAGGTATGGTAATTATTCCTCAGGTAAGTTCTACTACACTCCATTGAGGTCTTATCGAATCTGTACACAATCCGCTCTTTTGCCCTTTTTCACTCAGTAACAATTACTACTCTCTTATTCATCTGGTCATTGAAGTGTCATTGAATAATTCTGGCCTATCGGTAACCAGAAGATCTAAAATGTTTTTGCAGTAGTTATGACACCATGTTGGTTCTTTAACCAGCTTCTCGAAATGGTGATCTGAGAACAGATTGAAAATGACTTATCCCTGCCATCAGCAACGTGAACATAATTACTCCAGTCGATATAAGTCAGATTGAAATCATCTCCTAATATTATAGCATTATCCTGAAATTGACGAGTGATATTATTTACATTATTATTTAACTCTTCGGTGACTGTTATGTCGGCATCAAGTGAATGGTAGAAGGCGCCTATGACAAATTTTGTCTTTCCTACATGTGATTTCACAGACCGCATCAGTATCTATTTCGTTATATGGAAGGTATTTACTGACAGCTGTAAATACACCACCTCCACGATAATATAAACAATCATACCGTTCTTAAAAATTTCAGTTTTAATCAACTTTCTGTACTGATTATATATTATATCTGTGTTACTAATAATGCTTTCAAGTTCAGGTTGTTTGTTACAAAGTCTTTTACAGTTAAGTATGAGAACTTTAAACTGTCGAGATTCTCTTAAGCTCCTCCTACAATGCATTGTTGCATTTGATTGGGTTGCCTGCAGCTGTGTTTCGAGTTCCGGGTCTTTCTCCCTTAGCCTAAAAACCTCCCAGTGCACTCCACATGGCCCCTGCCATCCATCTTGCTGATTCACGTGTGTAGTCCATGCCTAACCTATTTTGGGTCATTGCCTACAACTATATTGACACAACAAGGGATTTAAAATTTACAAACCCACTGATGACATCTGCATATCACTTTTTACAAACCCTAATCAGGATGATAATTTTCCCAGATAAATTGGCCCTTCTTGCATGCAGAGTTACAGACTTAATTGGAAAATTACAGAAGCAATTTGAGGTGCTAACAGTTTAAAAAGACATGCCACAGGCTTGACCAGCCATTGACTGGGGAGAAATATCATTTACTGCCACATCAATCCAAGGGAATTTATGAAATTTCGTGCAGCTGTAATGATGAGACAGGTGATACCATGGTGAATAGATTTTGTGAATATATCCATCACTACAAGCAAAATAACAGCAACAGATCCACCAAATTTGTTATGTGTCAATGCTGGACACACCATTAAATTTGATGCAGTAATTCAGAATGAAACTGCAGCATCACTTTTGCAGGCTTACAGGCAGAAACATTTATGCAACACCAACTAGAAAACTGACTTATTATTATTTAAAATAGTTATTAAATTAAGTTTAATATTATAAATCATATATAAGTACATCCTTTATACAGAAATATTAATTCCGAATTGGATCATTTCATGTGAATATCCGGATCGTAACTTTTCTTCCTGCACCCGACATAGATTTTTTTGCGTATTACATACATGACTTGGTCTGTTTAATATAAGCCTAGCCACATTCACATAAACTCCCAACGAATGTATCTTGGTTCTCCGGGTAACCATGTAATCCAACCATGTTTTTAATCTTTGTGAGAGATCTAAAATGGTATTTAAGCCTTGCTTGTTTAACATTATGAGGTTACAGAATACATGAACTGGCAAAAGGCCATGCCATTGTGTGTTTGTCTTTATTTTTCCTCACTGCATGTTAAATTTGCCCCTTATTGTAACTGTTTTTTGTGAAGGTTTTACAAAGGTAATCCAGTTCTACATTGAGGTTTCCCTTGTTTCTAATTCTACATGCTTCATGAACAAGGATAGTTAGAACTGTGTTGCATTGTGACAGCTTTTTGTGTCCAAATACAGATCACTAACAATATGAGAGTCTCAGGTAGCATCTGTAGATTTTTTCAATAAGTTACTGAAAAAAGGAAGGTTTTCCATCCTCTTCCACCAATTTGGGTAACTGAATGTTCCAATAGACATCATTCACCTCAACAAGGAATTTATCCAAGTTATATCACAAAGGTGTCATCATGACATCTGTAAAAACCTTTTGGCTAAAACAAGACATTATTTAATGCTTCCTCCTCAAAAGCCTCCTAGGAAATAGTTGAGATAAAAACAGTAGATCAGTTGTCAAACAGTTCAGTATGGCATGGGATCCAGTAATTAAATTTTAAATCTCCACAACAGACATGTTCAATAATAAAGACAATGTCACTAGCAAAGTTCAGTGATGGACAACTCATGGCATTAAGGTGTCTGAGCCAGCTTGGTATTTAAATCATCAGCTGCAATTATTAGGCCATTGTAGACTGTTCTGGCTCCAATTTATGAGCGTAACTGTCATGTGAATCAGGACTTTTCCAGCGTATTGCTACAAAGAACTCTTCATAGATAACTAGCCGGAAGGTATCATGAAACACAACATTTTAACAACCACACACTTGTGAATATTACATTGTGGTACAACTGTTATTTACATACTCTAGTGGGTCTATCCCAAGATCTCTTTCCCTGTGCTCTATAGTTTAAATTTTTTAGAGGGATCGTCCATTCTGCAAACATGTTGGTATCAATTTCTTCTATGTTCCTTGACTTTGTCAGTTAACTTGAATATCTGTAGATATCTTCATTTTGTTCAGCAAAGTGTACCTGGTTTCAGATCTTATGATTTTCATCTCTGTCACCTCAGTTTATCTGGTAAATGTCCAACATTCTGCACAATACAACATCAGTAACACCAAACATTATATAACATTTAAGACTTCCACATTGTTCGTTTAAATCATTTGGTTCAAAATGAGGATGACTGTTGCTATTTCTTACCATTAGTAATGAATAACAAACAATCTTTGATTGATAGGTGGTGACTAAAGTATTGAACTGAGCTGAGACATTCTGCTGGTCTACAACAGTGATTGTTTAGTACCTGCCTCAATTTTAAAAGCAGTAATTTTGAAAATTATAACAGTGCTGCTTCTAGCAAGAATATTTTTTTTTTTTTCAAACTAAATAATTTTATATTCAGTAATGTATATATCAGAAATAAGAAATTTCTTACCAAGCAGAATTACCATAATAACAAAATTGTTAATTTGTTCATGGAGAAATAAATCATCTCTTATCAAAACTGACAAAAAATTGCTTATTAGGCAAGTAAGTCATTCTCTCACTATGGCTTAACAATCTTTATCTCCTGTAATATTGTTTGCTTGAATGTTTGTAGTTTTTTAATAGTTTTTTTTCTTTTTTGCAGGTCAGCTGCCACTGAAACAATAATTGCAATGAGGAAACAATCACAAGAAATTGCTTTAAATATAAAAGCAGCAGCACAAACTGTATTAAGAATAGTAATCCAAGCTTTTCCTCTGAATGAATTTACTTTGGCATTCTCTAAAATTTACAATGGCACTGAGGTAAGCATCTGATCTTCCTCTGTAAATTTTCTCAGAGATAAAATTAGCTATCCACTCCCTATCATTGCTGTAACTATGAAACCCTAGAGCCTTACCACCATATTCATTTAGAATATTATACCTTTATCAGTTGAAATCAAGCCTCTTCTATGACTTCATAACTTTTCAGCGATATAAATAGATAATATTATTTTTTCTCTAAAGCTGTAACTACCGAAAAACTCGTACAGTATTGAATCTTTTTCTCACTATGATAAGCACTTTGAGCTGCAACATTTATTTTTCCATGCTTCTTGGAATTAAAAAAGGCAATACCAGTTTACATGTAACCTATTTAATATAATTAATATTGCAACTGTCATTATCATCATTCATTCATTTATGTTTTGTCTGTTTGTTGACTGTTCAATCTGCTTTTTGATTTAGGTATTTATCAATGAAACTGTAGCCAGTTTACAAGAACTGGCCACAGATATGGAAAACTTTCACTTCTTTCTAAGACATGGTTTTAGAGAGGCAATCAATGCTGCAAGGCAAAAACTTTTCACTGTGACAGAAGATTTTGTTTATTTGATGTACAAAATGGAAGTCAATACACAGAATTTCGTGATAGGTTTTATGGATTTATTCCTTCCTGTATGTGAAGAGTTTCAACAGCATGCTTCCAACATATCAATGATCATATCATCAGTTGCAGAAGAAATATCAGGTATGTACCATTTTTTACTTCAGAAAATAAGTTTCAACAAGAAGTAAATCATTCGAATTTTGATCATAACTAAGCTCTCTTTTGTTCTATTATTCTATGTAGGAAAGAAAAGAAAAAAAAGAAAAAGTTAAAGACATTTTTTATTTTTAAATTTCACAAGTTATTTGCAACAACTTTAATTCATAATATTAAAGTACAAGAAACATAACAATTATTATGAAAAACACTGTAGTAAATTTAGGAGTTTTGTTTTAAAATCTATTTGATGTATCTATCTCTATGTATGATGTCTTAATGGTAAAAACCCCAAGCAACCACTTAGTAAGAAATCTTTTAATGTGACCTTGAAAAAAGTTATGACTTCAGACAATTGCTTTGGTTTGATTTTATTAATATGCTAAAATATAATCAAATTTTTGAAATAGTTATAAGTTTCATATTTGTGTCCAACATTAGATATTGTTTTAATGCTAATGAACGAAGGTATTTTAGCTGAAATTTGTGATTTGGAGCATTCAAGTTATACAATACATGTCCAAGAAAATGAAAATATGGAAACTGAGACACGTTAAGAATGCATTAAAATGCATTAGAACAACAATTATGTCTTTTGACTATTTTGGCAGGAAGGCAATTAATGAGGAAATGAAATAGAGATACTGAGACTCTAGTGAAAAGGGGAAAATAAGGAAGTGCTGAAGTAAATGTGTGATTCAAAACCAGAAGGTTAGTGGAAATGAGGATGAAAAACAGACAGATGAATCAAGGAAGTGAGAAAAAATGATGCAATGAACAGGCGCGGATCCAGCACTCAAAAAAGGTTGTGGGCACAGCTTCCCGAAAATCGGCGAAGTGCGAGTCGGACTACGAACTCGCTCATGAACAATCACGCATAACTCATGAACCACTTTTGAATTTGATTATTTCCTTTTGTCCGCACATCAGGACTTTGGCCTTAGGAATGGAACTAATCATTGGAGGAAGTCAGACCCGATTTCGTCCAATTAAAATAGTTAAGCAGTTTCGATTAAATACCAAACCAATTTCAATCAATAAATTGTATTTTTTTTTCCTAGCAGCCAGTAAGCCAATATACGGACACTAGACTGGGTAAATTGATATCTTGACGTTGTCTCAGGAGTCGTAAGTGTGACCAGCAAGTGAGATGCATCAGACGAGACTTAATTGGGCTACCAATACCATTACAACTACTGAACCAATTTTGATATTTTTTTCTTTACATTTTCAAAGGATATCAAATTAAATTTAATGCTAGGAAACATTTTACATTAAATACTTTTATTTAGGTGCTTACTTAAATTACAAATTCAAGCTTACGTTTCTTTTTCGCGAAGACGTAGATAATTTTATCGATATCCAGGTTCACATCTTTGTGTATATTTAAGACAGCTAGCCCGGATAATCTTTCCTGTGCCATTGAGGCATGCAACCAAGATTTTATTCTGCATAAAACGATCTCTCTGCGGTAGCTACGCTGACTGGGAGAGTTGCCAGTATTTGTAAGAAAATTTTTATGTTAGGGTACAAATCTTGGTCGCATGCTTCAATGAGATGAGCTACCGAGTCTGGTATGACCGAATTGTTCTTACATCCTCTTGGTCATCCAGAGTCGGTATTCATTTATAACAGTTGATTCACTATCGTAAATGAATAGGCGATACATCTGGACCACTTTTTTCACTTTCACAGTCTCGATATCGATATTGCAGTCCCTGACACTAAAATTTGGGTTAGGTAGAAAAACTCCCAAATGAAATAGATCGAGTACCTCTGGAGACAATCTCTCCTCCAAATCATTAATAATGGAATCTAATAGAGGTATGTAGATTGATTTCCGAAAGTACTCTTCCACCGATTTCGCCTCATAATTGGACCTGTTTGTTTGCCTTTGAACTGTACGTGGGGATTTTAATGTAACATCCAACTGTTTTGCTTGCTCTATCGCCTCTGAAAATAATTGCTTGAATACAGACTCGGCGTTTTGGCGTTTCGATCGTAATACTTTGTAAGCATCTTAGAATTTTAGAAAATTCTAGCATCACACCTTTAGGCAGGAGAGGGAAAGCTTACTCTGTAGGAAAAGATAGTTTTCATTTCATGTATAGGTTATGGGAGTGAAGCTTTATATAGCATAAAGCTACTGTAACCAAACACACTAAATAAACCCCTTTAGGAATAATAAAAGTATTCAAAAGTAAATAAAAGCCCTAAAGTAAACCTTTGTAAGGTATCCCTCGTTCTATTTTTCATATTTCGTTAGAATCCGGTCAAGTTTAAGGTTAGTTGGAGTACACGATACCACACGTAAAATCAAGTTAACAGCATTTCTGGTATAATAAAGTGAATAAATAACACATACACAGCATAAATAAACTATAAATTGCCATAAAGACATGATAGTTCAGCAGGAAATAGGTCATTTCATATAGGAGTAAATTTTTGATAACAGTTACTAACATTGGTTGGCGAGATATTTTGAACCGATTTAAACGAAGTAAATGTTGAATAATTGCAAATAATATGCATAAATAAACCTTTTATCATGTCTAATACACATTATTTCAGAGATAAATAAGTAATTTCAGTAAAGGAAAAATCTAACCCATAAATTTTGGCATATTCCAGTTTTAGTATTTCTGAAGAGATTTCCGTACAGTAAAGACAATAAAGAACCCATATTACACAGGCCTAGACTCACTATAACCATAACTTCAGAAATAAATATAGTTTAGTAGGATTTTTAAAGAAATAAACTGGATGATAAAATAATAGTATGAAACAGAATGAAAATAATTCATTGTAATGAAACTTGACCATCTTAAAGCTCCAAAAACAGCAATAATAATCCCTGAGACAGCCTAGTAGATAAATTAATAGATTTCTGAGAGTTTTAAAGCATCTAATAACCACAAGAAGTAATTATATTGGATTTTTAATACTCATCTGCTTAAACAGTTCACTTATATAATTGGAGGTCTTTTAAGTAGTTTCAGGATTTAAAAAGTAGAAAAACAAGCAGTAAATAAAATAATCTTTCAATTTTAATAGGTTTTAAATAGTTTCAGTCTGTAGAATATGAAATATCAGTGAGTAAATAGACGCCGGTAAATCGATCAATTTGGTCAACCTTTCGGAATTAATCCTAACACTTTTAAGCCATTTCAAAAGCGCTAAGAGCATGTAAATACCAGTTAACACACATAATTAATTTTCTAGACACATTTTAAGACATTTTACTAACCTGTTGTATGGTAATCCAATTTTTGAAGCAACTTTCTACAGACACTGCACACATAAAATGCTTCCACACGGATTGTAAACATTGCCACGCGATATAAAATAGCTAATAAATTAAAACAGACATAAAGCGAAGTAAATTCACCTAAATCAGATAATTTCCAACCTTCTGGGTATTTTTTAAACATAATATGAACACGTAAGATTGAACACCCAACTTGTGCATTTTATTATTCAAAAGCCTACTTGAATTCCGGGTTATAAAATAGTTTGCCGGGACAATCAATTCTTTTAGCTTCCTACATATTTATTTCATGCCATTTGAAGCCATAGTACCGATGTCATGATTTTCCTAAAAACACTCGACATAAAACACATGTGTAAATCACTAAATAATTTATTGTGTCTCAGAAATAACAGCTACAAAGATAAAATAAACTTCAGAATACGCCGTTCAATGCGGGCTACACAGTGATAATTTTTCCGGCTTGATATTCAATAAACTTTCAGAGTTATAAATAAAAACATAAATTAGAGTTACACTTGATTGTTAGAATTACTCGGTTTACCTTATCTCAACAGATTTAAACAAAGTTCATATGTAGAGACAGTCTAAAATCAGGAATAATATTTTAAACGTAATTCCAAGTTAATTACTAAAGCCGATTTTTAAATAAGGAAATAACAGGACACTGACTTAGGTGGTAGGCGAGTAACACATCCATATTTGGTAATTTGTTGAAGAAGAGATGTACCACGTGACCCCAAGTCAATATAAGGCGGCTTAGAGGTGGGAATTTGGTCTTTCGGCTGTCGTCTCCAGTGTCTTTTGTAACTCGGTGGTGAACGCACGGTGGCGCGAGGTCCGCTCGGGCTGGCGGAACAGGCTGGTCTTGAACCAACCTGGACGAAGGAACAGGATATAGCGGCCATGTTGTAGTTTTTCAACCGACAGTGACTAACCATGTAAATTGTCAGCTAAATTCAGTTTTTGGGGTTTTTCTCGCGGTTATGCTCTGGAATCTCAACTTGCAATTTTTGGAAAAGATTTAAATCCGATAGCCTTAGCTAACAGTGACTTGTAACATTTGTGTGGAAATTTTTGGAGAATATATGACTTTTGATTTCGACTTGAGACTTTCATTTATTAAAATAATACCTTTCTTGCAGAGGGTTAAGCCTGCAAGTGGCGACTGTGGTCAGTTGAACTGTTAGCATTATTAATTTTACACGGTTTCAGAACTTTCTTATGGACTTATATTATATTTTGGACAACATCTGGTTCAGGTGACTTAGGCGATATGCAACCCCACATACGCCTTCGGATCCTGACACCTTCTATAACAGAAAGAAAACATTAGTTTGGGAGGAAATAGGCTAAATCCCCCAAGTTCAGTTTCAAATAATAGATTTTGCTATAGGTTAACTTCACAGTTTCTAAACCAATTTGAATGCAGTAAAGACTTTAGTAGTTGCTAAATGCCAAATATAAACTTTGAATAATAATAAATAAGCTTTAAATCAACTGAAAATCAAATAATCATCAGTAATCTAACTTTGTAATTATGAGCTTCTACCTGGGAGCATTTTGTCATTTTTAAACCGATTTACGAGCAAGAAAGTAACTCAATACTTAATAAACCAACTACACTAATTTTCTGTAATAATATTAACACCTTTTACTAACCTTAAATATGATAATCCAAAATAATCCAGTTCAGCACACAAGAAATTTCTAATATTTGGCATTTCACTGTTTTCACACACTTTCGAACAAAATAAAGTAGTTGTGATGAAGTAATAACTCAATTAAAATATAAATTCACTAAAATTTCGTAGTTTCTGAACGTTTAAATAACTTAAAACAATTTTTAATACTTCGTCAGATGCACTTCACTTTTAACAATTTTTATCTCAAAATCCTAGAGAACATTCGAATAAAAAGTAGATTTCCGGGAAGACCTAAAAATCTAATATCACATATAATAATTTCAAGTAATTCCACGTAATAGAACCGATTCTAGGGAGATCTTAAAATTTAGTTTTCATTCCGACCATGAGGTTAACTTAGAAATTAATTACAACCGTTCAAGAGTAGATACAGAGATGAGATAACTTTCAGAATACGGAATTTAATTCAGAGAATCTCTTAGTAATTTTATATTTGCGATAAAAGTAATAGAAATGAAGTTATAAAATTAAAACTGAAATTTCACTTTGGTTATGTCGTAGTTAAACTTTCCCTGCACCAATCTTAATAAAAATTACACCAATAAACTCAGGAATTTTAGTGGAACACGGTGATAATAATATTATTTGCATAAATTGTGGCGTTAATAAAATGACGAAATATAGAAGTTTCTCGAACAATAGTAATTCCCCAGGGTCGGAAAATAGTTCACTCCTACGCTAAGATCTTTTAAACCAGATGCTTAAAGTTAATCACTAAATATCCATTATTTCACAATTAAATAAGTATAAACACTGTCACACCTAAAGTTTTGCATAATTGGTTAGTTGCTGAGATATTTCCGATCTAAATCGTTTAGGTGTTAGCAGAAAGTTGTATTTTGGCTCTGACGTCAGCGAGGTTATAAATCAGAGGACGGAGAGGTGACGCGAAGCTTTCCGGGTTTGAACGTTGTACTGACATGACGTGCTAGGTGCGTGTGCGTTGGTGAGGTTGGTAACTCAAGTTTGAGTTGGTACCACCGGGTCGGCCATTTTGGCTTTTGGGGCGTGGCCTTTGTTTATCAACATGAACTTATAATTTTCATCAAGGGGTCGGTCGGTCTTCATTTCTCTCCACAATCTGCAAACTGTTGGAACGATTGTTCGATTTGCCTAATCAACTGTAAGAATGCTGTTTTGAACTTTGAATTTCAATTTTGAATAAACTTGAAGAATTTTTGGGAAAGTGAACTGTTTCATTTCCGTAGCTACTAAATTACCTTTTCAATATTTGGGGTCTTCAAATATTGTGGCGACCTGAAGCGTTCTAGTTGAATATCCTGGCACCATGGTCAAAGAAAATTAACATTTTCAGTAAGTTTACATCGAACAGTGAAGTGCTATCAAGAGTTTAAGTTAAGGCACTTAGGCGATACGACAACCCCGGTATCGGTCTGGTTCCTTACAACTTCCATGACATCCATCACTGCATCGGTGGCTCTTTTGATGTCGACCGAAGCAGTTTGCAGGAATCGGCTCAACAAAACTGTAGTTCCTGAAATATATATATAAAAATCATTTTATAACCTTCCTTAAAGAAAAAAAATCTTACACATAAATCGTTTTGTAATGTTTTGTTTTCTTACCTAGAATATCGGTTAGGTATATCGATGATATAATAAAATCAGAGCTGCGTAGTGTTTGTAAGAGACAGTGAGCGTCACTTGAAGTGTTATCTTGCCATGTCGATATTCTCTCCAGAGCGTTACAAATTTTAACCACATTATCACCCTGGAATTGTAAATGGCCGTCATGTCTTTCAGCCCATCATGTCTCGCATATACTTTGAATTGCCATACCATCAAGTTCTTCTGAGAATACTCTATGGCGTTTTGCAGAAGCGTTAGCAAACGCTACGATTTTTTTCATTGTCCCAGTTGTGTTTCTACATGAAGCGACGTTTGATGACTTGGCCAAGGAGTTGTTTAAAACATGATTGCTACAAGGATAACGTTTTGGGTGAATTGCTTTTTTAGAGAATTCCTGAACAGCACCTTTTGCGTCGGATGCCATTACTGAACAGCTGTCAGTTCCTATCCCTACACAAAAAGATAAATCTATATCAAATTTATAGCAAAGATTTTCCACGATTTTGGCTAATGTGGTGCCTGTTAACCGTAATTCTTTTGTGCTGTCTGAGCTATCTCTTTCTTCACATTGAAGCATTTCATAAGCGTCGCAGAAGCATAAAAAATCTTCCTTAATAAAACCATCATTAAAATATTTGAATGATAGATTCATCTGTTCGGTATGAGAAATATCTGTAGTCTCGTCAAAAAGAATAGCGAAAAACTTAGCTATTTTCACGTTTTGTAAAATAATTTCCTGAATCTGTTCCTTACAAATGTCTGTAAGTTCGTTCTGTACAGTTTTGCTTATGTTAGTCGCTGTAGAACTTGTTGATGATAAATGGCGTTTGCATCTATTCTAAATTTCAATAGAGCTCGAAAATTTCTTTCTGAAGAGGAGGCGTCTCTATGAACGGTGTTTGTGCTAAAAATCTGGCCATCGTCTCGGTGGCCACGTAATGGTATATTTTGACGACCACACAATATTATTGTTTTTATAATTGTTCGTAAACGATCTCTGCCACTGGAGTCTTTCTTTGAGTAGAAATTTGGTTAGCAATATCAACCTCAGGTTTATGATAATACGCCAAAAAGTTCTTCCCACTTTCAACGACCATCTTATGGTAATGATTACGTTGATGTTGCAATAATAACCCGCCTTCACCTAATAAGTTGTTAAAGGCTTTCAATGGTTTTGACACAAGACGTCCAGGGTTTGATCTAACGAAATTAGTGGCAGATTGAGTGATAAATAAGGCACAATATTTGCAATACAGTCCCTGATCTTTATGTGACAGCACAATCCAATGTAATTTTTCAAGATGTGATTTTTTGACATATTTTCTGTAAGTTTTTCCGTGTTTTTGCAAAACTTGGTGTGAAAAATCATAGTTAGATGAAGGCACCCAATGTTTTTCTAGTAGTGCAGCTTTAGTTGCATCAGGTAATTAATGCATGGTTTCCAATATCTGAAGCAAATTCAGAGTTCAACAACAAGCCACTAGATATGGTTGATGATGATGACGCTGTTAAAGCTGTAGACGTGGACTGATCTGAAGAAGAGGCAATATCTAAATCATCATTCACTTCAGCTGGAGGACTATCAATATCACTACCAGTACTCAGTGCCCCCGGCTCAACCTCAACTCTAGTTTTTTTTTTTTTTTTTTTTTTTTTTTTTTTTTTTTTTTTTTAAAAGAAATGTGTCAATCTTTTGCGTAGAAGCAGTATTATAACTCCTCTTAGAGCCACTTGTACCACCACCATCACCCTTATTCTCCACAATAATGCGCTCAACCTCATCGCCCTGTGAAACAAACAATGCAGGAAAAATTCAAAACAACATGCAATGTACAAGCCAGCTTTTCAAAAATCTTAAGAATTGGTGGGAGGTAAGACAGGTTTTTTTTAAAATTTAGATTAGCTGTAGGGCTGTGACTTATTTTAAAGTTAGGCATATTACCTACCTGAACTGAATCTATTTTCTGTTCTGTTAGAACAGAATAGTCCATAAACCACGTATCTCCATTTTGGACTCTGCTGCCCCCCCCCCCCCCCCCCCGCCCTCCCCCACGTGGCCTAACGTGGGTTTTGCTACCAAATGTTTTGTGCAGTTTTCTCATTCCAGACTTTATTTATCATTATCGGGTATTCAATGAACACAGTACATATTTGCTTTATTTACTTTTTCCTTTAGAAATTCAGAAGAAAATGGTTACACTAACCATTACTACAAATTCTGGAATATCTGGAGTATTTAAACATTTGATCCATGCGCCAAGGAAGGTTTTTACAAAGAAATGAAACTTTAACATTGAATACTTTTTTCTTTAAAAAATGAAATGTGAAAAAATTCGGGGAAGAAATAACAGAATTGACCCTCCTCCAGACATTTTTTAAGTTTTAATCTTTCATTATTAGGTGATAACTACTCGATTAATTATGAAGCACAAATTTATTGAACTTTCATTTATTTAAATATTTATTTTGATGGATGTTTTATCATTGTTATATGCAATAATTCCTCATTTCATAACCTACTTAAATTTAACGCAACAAAATATTTCAATGAGCGTTATATCACTTAAATGAAATAGAAAAATAGGATGACTATTTATTTTTACTCAAATTAATGGCTAACCAGCTATGACTGAGGATGGACTGAGATATGATACCACAGTTGCATACAGTCAATGTTACAAAAACCTGTAAACACTTTGATATGAGTAATATTTTTATGGTTTCCAAAATTATTATGCAATCATAGTTAATTTAATTTATCACAGTTTAATTAATCATTGCCAGATCTAGCTATTTTAATCATACATTATAAATAATTATGAATCAGCTAGAAACAATTATTTATCCATTCATCATTCCTGTGTGAAAGTAGGTACCAAAACTAGCCAAGAAATGATAATAAAAAACAGGCTTACACCTAATAGGATACATAAATAAATTCTGTTATTTGGAAAGCAGCATTGCAACTGATGGGTGAAGCAGGAATGATGAAAGAGGAATAGCTAGCGATGGAAAAAGTTTCAATTATTATGGTCTAGGACTCCGAAAGAACTCTTTATAACACTCTGAATGGGAAAAAGTATTTTTTGGTAATGAATTTCGGTCTTAATGAAAACTAGAAAAAATGAAATGAAACTTTGAAATGTGATGCTACAGAAGGACACTGAAAATTAAGTGGACAGATAAAGTATAAAATGAGCGTGTTTTCGAAATACGGGCAAGGACAGAAATTTGAGGAAAAGTCTCACGGAAAGAAAAGACGGGGTTCTGGGTCATATGTTAAGAAATGTGGGATTGGGAAGAAAACAGGTAAATTACAAATGTACGGATACATTTCTCATACTTAAACAGGGCCATATCGTGCTATGATGCAGAGAGGCGACCGCAGTGGGCAACGAAGAGCGGCGGCATACAGCAGCGAATTGAAAAAACAATTTAATCATTCAATGGTTAAAAATCTCTATACGCTTTGTGTATTGCTACATATTATTTGATATTGGAGAATACAATTTATGATTTGTTGCAAGACTCTGCTTAGGCGCTTTCGGCACCCATTATTTCAGTTTCTGGTGTAGTGCAGCTGTATTGTTTGCGAGCACTCGGCGATATAATTTTGATCTCACAGCGCAGAGACGGCAATAATCACAACAGACAAATTCTAGTGTTAATATTTGTACATTGAATTTACAATTGATGACGCTAGCGTAAAATTAGAGAATGTTATCTAGTTCAAACACGCCCCCTACCAACTGAGCAGAAAAGTTACACGCTCGGCACTGTTAGTACATAGGGTATCTAAAACTACACAAATGATTAAATTACAGAAATAATATCGACATGTTGTTGTGTATTCTGTGCCCCAGTGTTTCTCATCCACTAGTGGTAGGTTCAAGTGGTCCGCAGGCAAAGTTTACTAAATTTATACACCGTATTTGTAATGTATTATTCTACAAGTGAATAAAAACTATAAGTCCAACTTTTGGAAAGGTAATAACACTCCAATGATCAGGAAAAAATCTGGAATTTCCGGGATAAGAGGACGTCAGAATTGTTGAATAGCTTATTCATTTCCATCATTCTGGTGCTTGGCCGCGAGTCATGTCACGAAATGTGAAGTGTTTTTAATAAACAGAATTTCAGTTCATTCTCCATAACCCTAACTAAAGCCATTCGTCTAACAATTAATTAATTGTTTTCTGAGAGGATCTTATAGTAGGCGCGAGGTATCGCGGTACATGGTAGGATTGGTAACATAAAAGTGGTGAAGCTGTAATGAAAGTTGTCAGGTCTACTTTCTTTTATTTTGTGCATGTATGTGGGTGGTACCAGCCTGCATATCGTTATTTAATATTAAGAGTCTGGTTAATATGTAATTAACTTTTAATAATTCGCTTCATAGCTGTGAATCCATACGGTTTCAAAATATACTTTTAGATTTATTATGTTATAATGTTACGATAAAATATGTCCTAGTTGTTAATAATATGCACATAGCCTATTAAAAAAATTACTCCCATAGTAGTCAGGAGAATTATTTTTGACAATTTGCTGGTCCTCGGATTGAAAAATGGCGAAACACTTTGCTGTACCTTATTTCAGTTGTATCTACTAAAATGGATGGAAGCTACGTAGCCTTGCTTGGACTCCCCCTCCCCCCCACGTAGTACAGAGTAGCCTTCTGTTCAACACCCATCCCCCTCCCCCCGACCAAGCTACGTGGTTTATGGATGACCCCTTACTGTCAGTTTCGATCTTTCTTTGTGAATAATTAACATAAGCAATTATGTATAGGTATGAGGTATTACATGTATCATAGAATAGAAAAAGACAATAAAATTTGATCTAATTAAAAATGAAATGAAAATCGAAATGTTTAGTCAAGATAGCATGAAATGCCCTATAATTGCCCTATAATGGATCCGCCCTTGGCAATGAACTAGATAGAAGAATTGGTGGAAGAATTTGCTGGAGAGTGTTGTGGTCCCGACTGATCTGGTTGATGGCAATAAAGTGAAAAAGATGATGAAGATTATTTTCTAGAATAATAATAAAAAGATTTCCATGGTTTCATTAAATATTTTTAATTAAAATGTTAAATAGCAATGAGAATAATAATGGGAAAGACTTATCATGTGTCTCATACCATCTCCATATGTCATTAAGGAGTTCTTTATATTTTGTGTTCATCTCATTGTGATTGAATTTATTTCCTGTATCCTTGTTGAAATTCTTAGGTTATACATCCCTGGATATAAACAAGCTATAAATACTCAAAATCTTCCAACCCCGAAAAGAAACAAGCTTATTTAATTAAAGTTAGAGAATCTGATAATAGTAACATGGAAAATGCAGTTAGGTAATAATAATGAGGATGTATTGATGTTTTTATTTTTGTCACGGCCCTCCTGCCATCATCTGTGGTGAGTGATGGGTTTACTTTCCATATCCTTCCTTACAAAGCTAGAGAATGTTTGAATTGCTTGAGAACATTACATATTTGAAGGGTTCATATTTTGTTTTGCCAGTGTATTGTAATACCATGTGTTTATAGGTTCTTATTTTGATGAGCAGGGTATTGGCCATTGTGGAGGAAAGAACACTGAAACTTAAAAAAAAAATATTCGTTTCTTAAGAAATTTCTGTATTGTTCTAATTATCAGTAGTAAATTACTATTGGAAATAAAGCTATTAAACAAACACGAATGAAATATAATCTGAAATAATATAGTCAATGTTTTAATTAATTCACTTTTAATAGCTGTTACAAAATTAAGCAATCCAACTTCCTTATACAATCTGATATGGTAATCTTATATCTTTAAACGAGCAATCCTTGTATATATATATATTTCAGATCTTGGAAACGGCTATGACGATTTGGATGAAATTTGATATTTAGATAACAATTTGACTTTTAAGAATATGTAAATAGTTGTCTTCCCTACAAAAAAGGGAATTTACAAATTACGAACAATTTTTTCACTCGGTATCTCGAAAACGGCACTAGCGCCATCTCGTTGACAATTCAGGTACCAGAAAGCTTACAAATAACTTCTCCTTGATTTCAAAGAATATTTAAACGAACAGTTCTTGTGTACTGGCTGACCCATGGAAATATTAGCACTGCAAGTTTAATTGTAAAACATTTAAAAAGGAAGATAATTAAAAATTTATCATTGGTTTTGTCAGAGGTGATACTTTACAGAAACTTCTTTGAAAATAATATTGTCGGTACCAGTTATAAACAAATCATCATTTAATTTTTGACCGTAAAAAGTGGTTGTTACTTTGTCATTAAATACTACCATGTGAGGTATGAGCATACTTTTATTGGAGTGAATGAATTTAGCACTGATGATCATCACAATCTGATGATGAAATCTTATAGAACTCGACGAAACATATTGAAATTAAAGAATAAATGTTCCTGATATCTCGCTTGGTTTTCGAGCTATAGCATGTCAAAAATCAGTTTTAGGTGTAGTTCCTTGTGCTTTTGGCGATGTTTCTTCTGGTCCAGGCCATATTAGGAACAAAATAAAACATTGAAAGTACATAGTGGTTTTGGTGGATTTTTTTTTCTGGTCCACGCCGGACCTAATTCTAACCTCTTCACTTGAGATATCAGAAAAATAAATTCTTTATTTTCGATTTGTCTCGACGAGTTTCATATGAATTCATCATCAAACTTGGCTATGACAAAATTTATCTTCTAGTCCAGTTCGCTCCTCTTTTTTTTTTCTTCTTTTTCCTTTTCTTTCTTTTTTTTTTTTTAAAAAAAAAAGGAGCAATTTTTTTATTTGGTTTCTCAAAAATGGCTCTGACCTCATAACGTAGAAGGTTCTCTTTGGTTAACTGTGCACCTCAAAACACCTATGAAGCCTTAAAGCCTTTTACTTTAAACAAACTTTACTCGAAATCGTGGATATTGAACAGAAATCAAAAGATGCTGAGCGAAGATCGGTCACCCGGGTACTAGTTCTTAATGGTTCAGACTTTGGAATCTAAAGATTCGTGTCTGAATTATGAGAGTTTATATATTATCTCGTAGGTAAATGATGAAACTTTATCAAATTGATGGACACACAGATATAGATTGTTTGAACATGGGATGCAGTTTCTTGATAATTCACACTCACTGTTTCATTTATTTGATTATTACTTCAGTCATTTACTTAAATTTTATGATCAGTTACTTTTTTTTTTAATGCTCTTAGAAGCTCATTTGCATTTATAATACTCGTAATGTGTGTAGTAATGTATGTTGGCTGATAAATGTGACTGTTGCAATAAATTTTCATACAAGTAAACATATAATATTCCATATTTAATGATTCATCTCCTAATTTAATGATACTCAATGAAAACAAAAACTTATTAGGATACGCACATTAATAAATTACATTTAACCACCGGCTTCCTGGCCCATGATTTGTTAAGCCTATTCTCCAACCAAACTAAACTTTTCAAAGGCTGATAATAGACTGACTTTAAATAATATATTATAGACTTCTGTGGTATGAAGTGTCTCTAAGCCAATCAAATCCTGTCTGCAGAACCAAGATACTACCAAACTATTCAAAATAAGCATTACATTCCCCAAAAGATTGAATTTTAATATACTGTGCCTTAACAAACACTACATCCATCCATCATGTATGTGGTTATTTTGACTGTATGCACTTGCACAACCTTAGTCATGTGTTTCTATCTTCTTGAAAAATGGCGTGGCCCAAATTCCCCTCCTCCCCTCCCCTCCCCATTTTTCTGCTGCCCCCTCACTTCAGTTTTAGTGAGTTGCGGGTATTATTCATATTTCCTTTACGTATAAACTAAAGATAAGTTTATAATTAAAATAACAGAATCTTATTTAAATTTTTATATCATCAGTAGAGTATGATATTTACTGCTTGGAGTTGATTACTGAATTCAAAAATGCATTATGTCCTACTTATGATCATCATTATTTGACATTTCTGTGATTCATCTGGCATATTCTCTTCCATATTTGTTGATCTGACTAAGAATCAACGATCAACACCTTTGGCATATATGTTTTTCCTACTTCTGATAAAGAGTTTAAGCTATAGAGAAGTAAGGGTGTAATCTATCACACATACTACATTCCTATTCTAATGTATGGTGCAGAAACCTGGATGCTGAAGAAGTGGGATTTAGCAAGATGCAAGCAAGTGAAATGAAATCTGTAAGAGGCAAAATTGGTGTTACAAGAATAAAAAGAACAAAACATTTAGAGACATTGTAAAACAGGAATCATGTCTGGAAATATTAGAGAAAGCAGACTAAGATGGTATGGGCATGTAAAGAGGATGGAGGAGCAGAGAGCGTCAAAAAAATTTCATGAAATCAAGATTCAACAGTATTTAGTCCTCATCTGCAGTTACTAATTTTCATTTGCTTCCAGTCAAAAACTATAAATAATATTTTTGATATGAAGTACTTTATTATATTTATGACCTGCAGTCAACATTCATTTATCTATTGTAGCATTTTATTTCTTTTTAATTTCACAAGGACTGAAACCACAATTTCAGTGATCATCATTATAATCTCCATCTGTATCCAGTTTCAGTGATATGATTAAAGTATATGCAAGCCGGGGACAGTTGTCCCCCTGGTTTTCATTTCCTTTTATGACCCTTTCCATATCATTGAAATATTAGTTATTGCTTAAATTTGAGATTGATTATGTTATATTTTAACTTAGCTTTTATAACAACAGTCCTCAGTGTTGTCTCACTATTTTTTTTTCTTCTATTTTGGGCAGCATAGGCAATCAACCAACATGATAAAATCAGTATTCATGTGAAGTGTTTAGCAATTTAATGGTGGTAAGACAAGTTGTCACATTTGATCACAGATGGTCAGTAAATGCAAAATGTGATATTTCAGTAAAATTGGATCATCACTCTATACAAGTAAATTTCTGTTTATTCAACACTACACAATAATGTGCAGAATAACCATTAGGTTAGGCTGTGAAATATTTGAATCAGAGTTATATTTCCTGTTTTTCCCCCCACATGAGAGCAGGAGGTGCAAGTGTGTTCATGTGAACTTTTCGTTGGTGGAAATATTGATCTTTCAACCTTGCTTGTTTTGTACAATGTTTCCTTAGTTCATTACATTTTTCAATAAGTCGTATTGACTTTTGTTAATATAAAAGTGTTGTAGCATATCCACTAACCAGTCAGTTCTTGATTTTCACACTAGAAATTTACTTCTTCAGCCTATAAAGCATTGATATCTAGTCTGGATTTTTCCCATCCAGTGTATTACCAAAAGAGTGTTCAAAAGTGATTGTTTCTAATCTATGTTTTAAATTATTTTCCACTTGTATTAAAACTCTGTTTTGAATATTCTTGTGGTAATTTATTATTATTATTACAGGTCATTTTTCAAGTGCACTGAACACCTTGAAAGAAGAGTCTGAATATCTACAGAGTATCTATAAAACTATTGTGTTGTATTTAACAGAGCTAGAAGTCCAGGAGCATATACAAAATGTCATTGATGCTATTTTTGAGTAAGTATATCAAAGCTTTATATAAGGTTTACTTTTTCTTACTGTTATTTCCTTTCATGCATTGGTATTATGTATTGGACAGAAAACCAGAAACTTAAAAAAAAATCCTCTTTACTATTTTGTAATAAAGTTTTGTGGAATTACAGTTTTTGTTTACATTACATAATTTCAAATGTAGGAGCATCATTTACTGTTTCAATCACATGCTAAAAATATGAAGGAAATCAGATATCATTTGTTGAGATGGGTCATGTACATTACAAAAGAGCAATTGTGTTTGAAATGTTTGTGCTTAGAGTAGCATTTAATGTAGTTTTAGCCATCACTGCACAACAGTTATAATTAAATTAGAAACTCCACTGTCTTCTAACAGCTAAGTGTGCCATACTCATAGCCCAATGAATCCTGTACCATATGAAGAATAAACAAAGGATATAAATGATCTGAATTAGGGTAAAAATGAAAGAATAACTCAATACAATAGAGCTAGTAGGACATACTATGGCACCAACTCCCAAGCGAAGTTTTTCTTTTTTAATTGGTTTTCTACTACTATAAACTAGAAAAACAAAAATATAATCTTAGTAAATACAAATTACTTCTTATTATATGGTGACTGTCACATTTGTAGCTTTTATTGTGGAATGTCATTCCCTACCTTGATATATCTTGAGATTTTGGTAGATGTATTGTGAACAAAGCTTAAGGGACCAGTAAACAAGCATAATTTTTATGGCAATTTGTTGTCGCCAAGTATTGTGTCTGAGTGGCCCCAGTGTTGTGGCAATTTTGTTATGTGGCATTGTTGTGTGTTGCGAGTGTGATGGGAATGTTAACGGTGAGATCACTTGCTGGTCAAACATTCATGGCAACTTCATGTGTTGCTGACCCCGGGAGCGTAGGGGCGATTGTAGGGGCTAGGGTGCAGGCCTCACATACCGAGGGTCAACAGCTCTAGTTTGGCCGAGAGCATGGTGGTTTGTTGTGTTCGCCTTGTGTCACCCATACACTGCACTATGTTAACATGAGAAATATACATACTAGAGCATAAAACATATACACAACATTATAGCTGGCTGATTGGCCGAATGGCTGAAAGCCAAATGAAAAAAAAAATCTGTGTTGGGGGGGGGGGGGGACTGGTCAACTGGAAGGATCCTAAATTTCACCATTGAAATACACTTCCACCCAGAGAAGTACAACCACCTATTTATAAAGATCAAGTAAAATAAGATACATATTTGGAGCTATGTTTATGTATTCTTTTAGTCCAATGCTTTGCACACCTCTGATACAATACGAAAGAGAAACTAATCTAATGCTTTGAATAAATACAATAAACTCTTGTACCAATTGCCAGTAACTAGAAATAATTTATAATTAGTTGCAACAGGTATTGCTTTCCTCATGAAGGTATAATTTTTTTCCAATAATACAAATCAAAACTTTGAAACCAATTTTCAACATTCTTGTAAAGCTCTTAAGAAAGTAATTATCCAGCTGTATTTCTCTGTCAACAAGAATAAGCGTATGATGCTTAGTTACGTAAGCATATATCCACTCAATTTTCTTTCTTTTATCACTTTCCAAGATAACATATACAACAGCCACAAAAACTTCGTCCTCTGCCATGATTCTGATTGCAGAGCACATAATGTGTGTAAACACAAACTGTTGAGCAATATTAAAGTGCATCAAATTACCAGCAATAGTTTGTAAGGAACAAGCTGCTATACCAGGGTGAAGTATAGGCCTAGTACCTTAACTGAATGTTATCTTGTAGAAAGTTCTGTTAAATTTGACTAAATAATTTGAAATGACCATGTAGCCTGCCTGGAATACTCAACTGAAATGCTTAACGGCCGCCACAAAACTTTTTTAACCCAAATCTGAGGAAAGGTTTCAGTCTACTACGAAATCACAAAAATTCACTTGAATCAAAATTTGAAGTTTAATTTCAAAGTCACATTTCAGAAAATAGCTGTTACAGTTGAGTAGGCAATCGAACAAATGTTTCCAAAAAATTGCAAATTATGAAGAGGAAGAAAACTGGCCTAAACCCCTTTTCAAAATTTGAAAGTTTGTAGTCCCGATCATAGCCAGTCACTCGTCAGAAAATCTAACATGGTGGTACGTCAGCCATGCGGTCACTCAAAGTTCAACGATTTCCGGTTATTGCTTGGACTAACCGACACACATGCAAATACCGAGCGCAGATTACTTTCACACAACATTCCTGGAGTAAGACAAAAAACGAAACCGTAAAGACAGCCAGCCGGCCTGAGCATCTAGCTTTATACCCTCAGCCGCCTGCTTGATGTATTCCACTGCTTATCAAAAATAGAGTAAAAAGTTGTGATTATAGAATGTATTTTAACATTAACCGTGGGTAGCTTGGTCTTCAAGCTTTGTAAAAAGTGCTTAGGCAAAATTCTCAAATAATTATCTTGCTTGTAAATGAATTTAGTTTTCAGGCGTATTGATAAAAAGTTTCCACAAGTTAATTAGTGATTCCCCGATATGTGTGTTAATTCTGGCAATTTTTAGGCGACCCCTGAATTACAAATTATCGTGATAAAACTAGTGTCATCGTGTTCTATAAAAATTCCTGATTCAAGTGGTGTAAATTTTATTATTATTGGTGGTGTAATAGCAAAGTGATCTGTTTAACAAGATCGGGTTTGAAAACTGTTTAGCAAATACTTGGTTTCTAGTTCATAGTTATTAAAGTGTAGTTTATATCGAAAAAGTGAAGTTATCTGAATTTTTCTCTTTATTTACTTACGTGTTTTAACAGTTATTTTGTTTACAGAAATGGTCTGGTTTAATTACAAATAATTCTCGAGTGAAACCATGTTGTGATTGATGACGAAATAACTTTAAAATGTATATAAAATCTGTTCTACTGCATGGAATGTTCTGAAATTTTAATATATTATACCAGATTTTTAGTTCTTTTAGAAAATCTACTTTTAGTTCAAAAAAATTCTGAAAACATATGATAAAAAATGTTTAAAGTGAAAGTGTTCTCCACAAGGTGTTTCAAATTTTATTTATGCTATTTATACAGCCTGAAACTACGGAATTTTAGTGAATTTAACTTTCTTTTAAATTATTGTTATTATGAAATTGCTTTATTGCTTCAAAAAGTGTTAAGAATTGGTGAAATTATCACGCAAACCAAATCTATTGTTTATAAGTTGCATAATAATGGATTACCCTATTCCAGGTTAGTTTAAAAGATTCTTTACTATTAAAAATGTTTATTTAGCACTTGTATTATATGTTGAGTGACTTTACTGTTTTTAAAATGGTTTATTTATTGAATTGGCTTGAATTATCAGTTTCTGCATAAAATGGTTTCTCATATCCTATACTTGCAATGAAAATTATATGTTTACTGACAAGCTTACTCCCTCCCTTATGCTTTAAGCTAAGCAAACTAGAATTTATTCAAATTCTAAGGTGCTTACAGGTTAGGATACATTGGAAGGCAGGAGGAGGGTGAAGAGGGTTATGGGAGTGTACAAGGCATATACTGGTAATGAGGCATGGAAAGATATTGAGTAAGAATTAAAAGTAATGCATGGAAATGAAAGGACCATGACCACAAGCTGGCACTTGATTTCAGGCACAAGGGTGTGGGAAGATTCACGTTTTTGGGTAAGGAGGTCAGGAATTGGAATAAATTACCAAGAGAAATGATGAATAATTTACTAAAAACATTGAAAGAATTTAAAGTTGAAATTTGTAGAGGGCAAAAGTAGGTGGTAGCAGGAAAGGGGGGAAAATGGGTGTGTGTGGAAATTGCCACTGGAGCTTGTGCTCCATTGCAATTAAATTAAATTAAACCTACTACCAAGAATTTTACTGGGTAACTGTTGAGCAATAGATTCCAGTATGTTGCCAGAAAAAGATACTCATTTAGAAGCCCCTTTAGACTTGATTAGTGCAGGCATCGTCCAATTCCCATAACAATTTTGTTTTAAGTTTCAACTAAAGTGTTGATTTTTTGGCACTAAATGACATACATTGAATTCCTTATCAGCCCTATAAAACATAGTTTTAATAAAATCTAGTTTTTGACCTGGATCGGGATGTGGTAAAACATTTAAACACCAGTTTGTGTACATCTTTATCTTGAAGATCACATGGTCTATGTCACATAACCTTACTTAAATCAGTATACTTTAAAAAACAGTTTAAATGGCCCTTAACACACTTAAAACCAACAGCAGATCATTTTAGAAGCATTTTCCAGTAGTTTGAGAGTCGAAAAAGATGTTAGTAAGGAGAGTTTGAGCTATTTTATAAGTTTTTGAAGGTACTAGAAAGAAAGTTAAACATTTTTAGAAGCCTTTTGGCCACATTCATTTTCAGAGGTGTAAAACGAGATGACAATTCATATTAGGTCTAACACTTGCATTTTAGAAAATTGTATTAAAGAGATATCGTGAATTTGAGGATTTTGCAAGCTCATGGAAAATATTGCACAAGAAACTTTTTTCACCTAATTTTCAAGGTACAGCTAAGATTCAGAGCTCAAAATGTTTGGCATAAAATAATATGCAACATATTAAAAGATAGAGTCAATGACTAACAGGAAAGTATGTTTTTAGACAAAATAACAGATTTCGCTAACTTTGCAATTCAACATTTCTGTGGACAGATGGTTCTGAGGGCATAGAAATGACATTTAGATTAAAGAGAAGCTTTCACTGAACAAGTGGAGTGTTTTTTGTAAAGATTCCGACAATATATAAGCCGTTAAGGGGAAATTAAGGTTTAAACATAATTGCTGCTACAAAGCATCATTTTGGAAACAAAGGATTAGCATTAAGGGAAATAGATAATGAGGAAATAATATTACCATCAGATAGGGAATCAAATTTAGCAAAGTTTGAGATATATTACAGATTGGTAGCATTCATATATTTGGAGGTAATCAACATTAAAGTTTTTAGCTGACTTTTCACTTACAGTCAAAGTCGATTTTCACTATCAAATACATTTGGGATCTGGACCAGTTATGTGGCAAAAGTTGAGGAAATTTTTATAGAATATTTTGATAACAGAATCATTTCACAGACTGAAGAATTGTAGGAATTATGACAGATTAAAGCTTTTACAACTCGATATCCACAAATCCTAGGAGAAAAACTTTCGTAACTAAAATTGACATTTAAAATATGCTTCACAACATATCAAAATTTCAGAATGATTGGAATAGAAATAAGGTTTCCCTTTTTCAAATCAAGCGTATGCTGAGTCAGCTGGCCCAATATGAATATAAGGAGGTACCACTAGCATAGGCGAGGGGCAGTAATTCGGCATAAATTGAACCGAGAGGACGGCGTGTTGGTCGGTCGCGGAGATGTAGTAGATTTTAGTAGTGACGCAACAGTGGTGCGGGCTCAATCTTACTTCGAGATCAACTTTTAACTTTCACATCTAGGGGTTAGGAGGCAGTTGCTTACTGTGAGAGGATGGTTTAACCTGTAATCATTTATTTCGGATAGAAGTCTGATGCTTTTCTATTAAGCCTACGCTGGTACCGAGTTTATGTAAGAATTTTTGCAAAATATATAATTTGTAATTAATCAGGAAGTCTGGAATTGTATTTTGAGAACATACCTTTATCTCTTGGGGTATTCTTTTTTTATATTACGAGGGATTGGAGACAATAGGCAAAGAACAACTAGGTGTCAGGACACGATCATAGTCAAGACAGCTGCTGTATGCCACAACCCCAAGCGGCAGTATGTTTTACATCTAGTATTTCTCATAGATATTGTTTGGGCAGAAAGTCTGGAAAATCCAATGGATCATTTGTGTTGAGATGACAATATATTCAAATTCCTGGATTGTTTTAATGGAATCTACCTAAGTTTAAGTTCACAATGGAACAGTATCTGCACCAAACATATTTCTGACATAAACTCTTGTAAAGCACAAAGTGGATTTTTGAATTTCATGTGATACAGGAAAAATCATTTCTAAAGAAAAATTTCTGATCTTGTGGCTAATCATATTCTTCAAATAGACTTTCAGGATGTTATCACACCATAGTTGACTAAGCATCCAATACAATTCAAAATCCTGGTGCAGTACATTGAGAAGGATGTGTTAAAACACCAGGTACCAGCATACTCGTACAATTACACATGATATTTGACAATCATAGAAGATGATGCTGGTATGAACTCTCATTTCAGGTCAAAAATTCAAATTGCAGTTAACAAAATAAACCATTTTACAGTTGTATTGGATAATGGTGACAATGAAAGTGTTGTTAGGCAATGAAAATAAGGAATGATAGGGAAAATAATCCTTTATTACCACAGATAAAGGCTGGAGAATCAGACGAACACAAAAACGTGAACACGCTTTACAATATTTTGGTTTAAAACCTTACCAGTATGATGGGGCCATTTGTCAAGGAGGATGATCATAAAATCCCTTACCAAAATATTACGAAATGTTTTCATGGTTTTGTGTTTATCTGGACCTCCTGCACTGATCTATGGTAAGCGATGGGTTAATTTTTTGTTTTTTCTTATATATATATATAGATATATATGGCTTGCAAACTCATGGCTATGCTGATTCCCTTAGACTATGGGTTCCCAAAGTTTAGTTTTTCTTACCATGTACTCTTCCATCAGTTCCCACTCTTCCCTTTCCCCTCTACCTGCGACGATTTTATTATTAAAGAAAAGTAAATTCCTACATCTCAGAGGAAATTCAGTAAGTATGTGATGCTAGAATAAAGTTTTTCAATTCTAAGAGGTTGTGAAGGAGATGTAGCATTTCTGATGGTGTTGTAATTAAGACTGCTATCAGATGTCATGATCTGGTTGAAAAGATTTGAAATATGGCATATGAACTATCAATTCCACCACTATTTTCATTGAATGAATGGAGCTGTATCAAGTTGATGTGCTTCCCCAACGGGAGGCCAGAAAACTTTTTATACAGCAGTTTCACTGTCACTATTATCTATGGAACCAATTAACAATATGAACTAAGATTTAGACAAGAAAAATCAAACAAGTTTACCATGGATGGGCTACTATTTTACAGTGAGTTTTCAGATTAACAAGTAAAACATTTATCAGATCTTTGATTCAGATACAGCATTTGCACACAAAAGCAGTACCTCTAGCTAAAAAGATGTTTTGTGAAGAACTCCTTCCGATTAAATATATTGCTCAGAAATTGGTGTCTAATGGGTGCATCATATACATGTGTTTGTCATTGCTTGTTGTCTCTGATTCAACATTCAGATGTAATTGTAAAATATATATAAACATTATTAATCTAATGATAACCAAGCCTTTTTATTTAATTAAAAATCTTTCTGAATATATACAGTTCTCATACCTAGCCTGTAATTAATGTAAATAATTGGTTTGTAGATCAGTGACTTTTGCTGTGGAGAATGTTGTACGTATGACTGAAAGAATCAGACTATTCTGGGATGGCATATCAAAGCCATACATCCATACAAATGGAGGTATTCATGACATTTCTTATGTCAGACAGACAATTGATGATATATTCCAAAAGGTAAGAAAGTGCATTGGTGAAGCCTTGTAACCATTCATGTTTTTTTAATGAAAAGGTCTGTATAAAAATTTTATATTTTTGTAGCATAAGAAAAGAGATTACCATAAGTTTGCTCATTATAGTTGGACAGTCAGAGTAGAAGTCTCATAAATTACATATTACTCACCAAGTGTCTCCATCCTAAACTAAAAGCTGTAGAAGTTATACCAAGTATGAATCTAAGAGGTGATAAAGGATTGGTTGTGGCAGACTTCAAGAAACTTGGTCTGAGTGAAACAGCAAACAATAAAATCTAAAGGATAAAGTGTTGGAAGCTGGCAGATAGGGGGTCAGTGATGCATTTCACCAAAGGGTGAACTGAGACAAGCAGAAGGAGAATGGAGAAGATTGAAAAGGCAACAGAAAGAACAACTGGAAGAACAAAAAATAAATAAAGGGAAAGAAAACTCTTTGGTGGAATGAGAATATAGCAGAAACAATAAAAAGGAAGAATATAGCTTGGGAATAAAGGTTTTAAGACACACCAGAAGGGAATAGACCTAAATGGACCATCAAGAACAATGATAAAAGAAGCAAATGAAAAAGCGTGCAATCAATTCCCAGGAAAACTGAAATGAGTTGCAAAGCAAGTAATAAAATACTCTGTGTGGTGGACAGAAACAAAATAAAACCTAATGATATACTGACCAAAGTCCTGGACACATTGAGAGAAATGTGGTGGGAAGAAGATAATGTAGTGAGAACATGAAAACAGTACCTCAAATGTCTGTTGGATGGAAAGGAAAGAAACTTTGGAAAAAATGGAAGAAAGTACCATAGAACAGATGAATGAAACGACAGACTTAGAAAAGGGATTGGGAGAATTTAACATACGGGAGCCAGAGATGGCACTACAATGTGGGAAATCATCAGGAATATGAAGTGTGGCTAGAAAATAACTGGACTTACTTTATAAATCTTTTATTTTTAAACATTAATATTTGAACCCTGATCCTCTTTGGTATACAGCCATTATCAGTTCTGACACTGCACCTTTATGAACTTTTCATTTATTGGAAGCAGTGCCGTATGTCATCTCCTGACAAGTTTCATGATTACTTCTGTTGTTTTTATCTTCACTGCATCAACAGACTCAAAATAGGTTCCTTTCAAGTAAATAGGGTGGACGCTTCTACGTGGGGACTCCGTGTTTTGCCATAAACTCCTTTATTGAAGGAGCATTGTGCACTGGTGAATTGTATTTATGGTGGATCAGAGACTGATTCTTCCACATTTCAGGTCTATTTATTCTGATGCATTAACAGAGGATGGTCAAAAGCTGTTTACTGTGAACCTGATTTACAGCTTGACCTTCAACCATGAAATTAATATAAACAATCACTCAGATGTAAAAAAACATTCTCATGATTGCTTTGAACTTTCATTTGCTCATCCATTCTTTCTTTTGCCTTGTTGAATTTGAGCATTTCCAGTGCATGAATTGGCATTTTGTTTAAAGATCACAAGCAAAAAAAAAAAACCTTGGTTCAACACATGTTATTCCCATTTTTAAACAATGTGGTCAGATTAATGTTGTTCAGTATGTCAGAGCAAATTTTCATTCAAGGTTACTTTTTATTGGCAGAAATGGTTATCGGTACTAACTTTGGACACACTTGTCAAGTTTAAAACTGTTATTTAATTTGGCAATCACTTCTTTTGTTAATTCATTGATCTTTTACTCATAAGTCGATTTTCTCTAATGATTCATTTGAATTGTATATTTTTACGATTCATGGAGACACAAAATAAGGATAATTATAGATGCCTTCTCTACCATTTTTTAATCATTTTATCTACTTGAAAACTTTAGTTTATGGTAAGCTATCATCACCATACACTCTTGAAAAAAATAATAATAATACTGTGCAGCATTTGCAATTTTTCCAACGCATAGCAAATACATGATCTGATTTTAAATAGTGCTACAGCCAAATTGGAAACTGCATGGTTATCAAAATGGTGGAATGCGTAAATGGGGTATTCAAGCTTGATGCTCACAGTGCCAACTGTGCTTCAACAACATTACAGGCATAATAATATAATAAAATCAGTCCAATTGTTTATAACTACACCTCATAGATGAACTGACAGTGAAGATGGTAAAAGAAACAGGAATTGTGAGAATGTATAGAGATTTGTTGGCAGTTTGGAAAAGAAGGAGAATACTGGATGACTGAAGGAAGAGGTGATATTACAAATTCATAAAAATGGAGTAAACCAAGATGTGAGAACTGCCAGAAAGTCACATTGTTGAGTCAATGCATGTAAATATATATATAAAAACTTATCAAATCAACATTAGAGAAAACAACTACAAAAGAATGGCTGAGATTTAGATAAGGAAGAGCAGTGAGAGAGACAATTTTTATGCTTAGATCATAGATAAAAAGTGTGAAAGGAGTAAATAAAGGTATTATGGGACAAATACAGAATGTTTACTTGAAATGTAAGAGTGGATAGATAATAGACACTGGATTGGTTTCATGCTGAAATGGGGGTAAGGCAAGAAAGTATATTGTCACATGTTTTGCTTAATCTGGTTTGAAACAAAGTCATTACAGAAATTAATGGATACAGATACATAGCTGATTTAAATATGATGAATTACACAATCAATATAGAGATCTGTGAGATCAGAAAAGAGTATCTAGAAAGAGGACTGTAAAAATGTGTGATTGCAATGAGCAAACGTGGATTGGAGATGAGTATGGAAAAAAAATGAAGGTGTGAAGAAACACTGTCCCATTGAATGAGATGTCACTCAGCTGTAAGAATAGTTATTAATGGAATTGTTCACTTACTTTGGAAGCGCAATAACGACAATGGAAAGATGTAAATGGAAACAGGACAAACAAAAAAAGAAAGGACAGCATTCTCACCTGATCAAGGTTATAATCTGGAGGTGTAACATAGGGAAGGAAGCCAAAATCTTGTTCTATGAAGTGAATTACTAACCAATATTGACCTATGACTCTGAAACCTGGAAATGGAAAAAGAGAAATAAGTAACCTGCAGGTGGCAGGGAAGAGATTATTTAGGGGCTTAGAAAATGTAACATAGCATAAAGATTGACATATTTGAAGAGATGCTAGCTAAGAAAAGATTGCAATTGCAGGAGCATGACATGTGAATGCGTAAGAGAAAATTGCCAAGTTAGCACTCTTAATAAAAGGGAGACCTAATGGAAAATCATGGACAAAGTGGATAGATCTGGAACAAAATAACATAGAAGACAAGGAAGTTGACTGGAGACAAGAAGTGGGGGAAGAATCAGGGAGAGATTGTCAGAAGCGGAAGTGATAGACGTCCCGCAAAAGTTGAAACAATAAAATAATTTTCTGGGTGCTTATTTGTTTCAATGTTATCATGCTTTCTGCTATAGTTTTTCCTCTCTGTTGACAATATTTTTATATTAATAAGCACTCTTATCTTCTGTTGCAACCAGAAGCTAAGATAACATTCCACACATGAGATAATTAAATATAACACCTTTTTACGAAACAAATAAACTTATAATCACAGTTGGGCAGAAAAGCATTAATCATTATTTAACGAAGTTAGCAAACTTGCATAAATTTAACTTTTAAATTAACCTAAAAAATCATTAACAGTCTTCTTAACTTCCGTTAAATTGAATTTCCATTAACTTTTGTCCGTTACATTGGTAGAATGAAGTGCGAGTGTGATGCATATACAACTGTTATGCTAGGCATGATGTGGATGTGGGCAGCAAAGCTAGAGTTATGGAACATTTCTATTTTACGTCTGCAAACCAGCGCTCGCTAGTCGTTTCTACTTCTTTTTTTTATATATAGTATATTTAAAATTACATTTGGCTTCAAGGCCATACAGCCAGCTCAACTGTATTTCGAATCGTCCAGTGTTTTCAGTTTCTCCAGTGTGCATTAAGTTTCAAGTGGCTCTAGTTACAATAGGATGGACACAACATATACACACCACACATACACTAAACACCCATGCCCTCGGCCAGAGTTGAACTGGCAACCTTTGGCATGTGAAGCTAACACACTAGCCCCCACACTACCGCTCGTTTCTACTTCGATTGGTGATTCATTTTGATATTTTTATATTCTAACTTTTTTATTGCCAGGAGTATCTCAGTTGTTATTGGTTTAATGTTCGGTAGTGAAATAATTTAAACTGACATTCGTTTTACATGATTATGTGATGGAAATTGAAGCTCTTGAATCTATTAGTGAAAGCAACAACACTAATGATAACAATGAGAATATTCAAAATATATGGCCACATTTATATGATTATGTTGCATTTAAATCAAGGCTGAGAGAACAGTTAATTTATGAATGAAAACTGTGTTTACCTAAACTTTCTACAGTCAAGGCTCACATGTCTCCTTTAATAATCTTAAACAACATCTGTATATATACAAATATGGAACAGTTTGAAGAAAAAGTAAAAAAAGAAAAATAATTCAATGTCTTCTTCAAGTGATGTGGCTACTTCTGATGTAGATAGCAGCATAATTGATTTGCTTTCATCTCCCTCTGCTAGTAAAAGTTTACGTCAATAAAACATTTGGCATCGTTGCTACCGACACCATCGTTTTCCAAGCTGGTGTCGACCGATGTATTGTAAACATTTTAGTTTCCAACATGATTCCACTATTTTTTGAAGAATCCAAAGCTGGTGAAAACGTTGAACCCCAGTAAAAATTCAGTTTCCAGAAGGACATTGGGTAGACATATTATCAATTCACATCACGGTACATAGCACCTTGGTATTGCTTTCAGTAATACCTATTGCAATTAGATGTGCTTTTGGATGGTTATCTGTTAATGGTTAACTTTAACTTGCGTTAAATTTGTAAAAATGTAACGCTGTAACGATTATCGAAGTTAATTTTTTAAGCAGTGGATTAACGATTAACGAAGTTAACATTTCAATTAAGTATGCCCAGCTATGCTTATAATAGATTTTTAAGATGTTGTGATATTGTATTACATAATTAAGTCAAACGAAAGTCATCATCATAGAAAATTTGTAACCACATCAAAAAATTGTGTAAGAAAATAAAGTGGTTTGTCAGTCAGCAATAGATTATTTATGTAAGTTTTGAGATTAGTGAACTATGTGCATGATATGTTAGATGAAATGAACAAGCAAGCAATGTTTCACTTAATCTATCTAAGACATTTGTCATAGTAAAGCATAAAATCATTGTAAAAAAATGAAAACCATTGAGGTTGATGAAAAAGAGATTTGTTGGTTGGAGGAATTCTTAATATGTGGGTTACGATAGAAAATGGAGAATCAAATCAGCTGGTAGTGAATTCAGGAGTGCCTCAGAGGGGACAACTGTTGTTCAATATTCTAATGAATGACTGTGTTGGTTATTTACAGTCAAAGTTGGGTTGTTTTCACATGATATAATATTAAATAACCCTACTAAAAACAGAGAGTGTTTTCAACACCCATACAAGGATCTTGATAGGATATCTATTTTGGTAGGACGACATAGAATTTACATAAATGTCAAAAACAGTCAGCTTATTAGCTATAGAAGTAGAAAAATACAGGTTTTGTATATTGTGGAGAAGGAATTTCTTGTTGAAGGCATGAGATAAGCATTTACATTGGCACATTAGCTAAGCACAATATGCTAAACAAGTAAATATTGATAAATAAACTAGGTAGTAGCTTCAGTTGGGATGGACACATTGGTCAGATGATAGCCAAAGGTTACAAAGTCCTGCAGTTACGGGAGAATGCGATGAAGGAATGTACTTGGGAATAGGGAGAATTTGGATTCAAAACCTTACAGTACAGTACCAGTATGGTGGGCTAGTATTAACCCACTTTATGGATATTAAATACAGACATTAGAAGGAGTACATAGAAGGGCAATCAGATACTTTTGTTGTGAAATCACCGCTGAATTCAATCAGGAGCAGGGCTGGAAGTCATTAGAAGACAGAGGCTGAGTGGAGAGTATGCTGCATCATACTTTGATGAAGACACTGTAATAGCCCTCAAACCCAGCTTTCTATGAATTCCAGTTTTACGATTAAAGTGCATTGGTGATGGTGAGAGATAAACCTTGATTAATTATAAATTTGTATATTTTTAGTATAAATAAGTGTTGTTTTGATGGAAGAAAATTGTGTAAATGAAGTGTAATTTGATTAAAAGCAGTATAATATTTGAAATACTGTAATTATGAATGTTGTGTTTTGAGTATAATTTTTTAGCTATTATGAATTGTTTATATTTGTTGGTTTTATTTTTAAATACCTGTCTATATTTAAAAATGTTTCTTTATGATTACAAGTAATTTTGTATACATTCTGATTGTTTTCATATTATTATGATTTTTAGAGAAATCGTTAGCACTCGAGAAGGTATGGGCTTTTTTAATATTGTTTCGAAAATTCTGTATTGTCTATTTTAGATTGCAAGGGGCTAGAGTTTGCTTGTTTATAGTTTTTGCTTAGATTCACTGGAAACTGTGCTAACTGGACACTGTGCCTGTACCATGCTTAAAGCAGAATGAAAGTGTAATAAAAATGGGTACAACAGTCTTGTTATTTCATCAACTAGCTGATCATTTAGAAGTTATAGGAATTATCATACTTTGGTGAAAATATAAATCACCGAGTGACCTGAATAAAAAATCTGTAAATCTAAGTACTGATAAACAACCTATGCCAAAATACCATCAAATTTCTTATCATGGTTTCTATGACAGGATTAATGAATTAAACATGTTCATCGATAATTCACATGGGTATCCTTGCCTAAAGCCATGTTGCTGATATTCCTAGAATCTATTACAACTTTTTTAGCATGCTCATTCTACTTAGAGAAAGAAGCTCTTCCTCTGATTTACACCATCCCAACCCTGGATGATAGTTCCTAGTGGACTTTTCTCAAATCCACAGTAATTTCTTCTCTTTCCTTAACCACAATTGTATTTATACTTTCTTTTCTTCTAAGTTTTATAACATAGCCATAGAAATTCCTAGATACATCTTTCACTGTACCCACATATTGTTCATAAACCCAAATTTAGTCTCCATCTTTGCTGCTATTACTTCATTACTTAGTTGTTTCAAGTGTTCTGTATCACCTTACTATGCTATGTATTCGTCTTACTAACTGCTTTAGCCTCCTCTCTTCACCCATCATCATCTTCTTTGGTTAGCGAATACTGCTGCAGTTTCTCTTTCATGGGTCCTCTGGTATATTCTCTTACAGAGGATTTGCTTGTTATTAAAGCACCATTCCATCTACTACCAGCTTGCTAGGTCTATTAGAGTTGTGATGGGAGAGTGGATGTGTTGCCATCTGTCTGAGAAAAGTGTATGTTGTGTTTTTGGCTGCCAGTTTACAGAAAACTATAATATCCATCATAACTGCTTTGTGATCACTTTTCTCTTTGGGAACTTGTGTCCTCATGAGGTTATCTTCAGGGTTTATTATGAAGATATGCAACATGTTTGGTCCCTTTGGCACTGTGTTGTGCCACTTGTGTAAAACTTCTTCTTTGCAAAGGTATTTTCAAACCTCTTTTGCATTATCTTATTAATCTTATTTTCTTCCCAGTCAACATATGATAAATTTAAATCTTCTTTACCATGTTTCCCCAATATTTTGGAATATGCCTTCGATGAGTTTTACTCATAGTTAGCAAGGTCAATTTTAGAACTATGGTTTTACGGCCACATACCCTTACTGACGCCAAGCACTTTATAGCTATTGCCAGGTCGTACTAAGTACTGATAGGGGAATTGGAGTGTTACCATCTGTCTGTTCAGCATGTGATAAGTATCTTTTTTTGTTTGGTGGAGATTGGAGACCATCATTGCATTCGCCTTGATGTCTGTGTAAACCTGTCTAAAAACTGCAGGAAGGACAGATGGTATGCAGGGTTCTGGACTCATGATTGGTCATGGTATCTCCCCCATCAAGTGTGCAGTGCCTCAGCACAATGAACCACATTGGCAGGTACCTTGTTAATTTAAAATCCCGCCAATAATTACCATTCTGCACTCACCTCTGAACTCCGAATATGATTTAGTTTCTCCCCAAGAGCCTCATCTTTATTATTCATTCTTCCAATATTGTATGCAGCAGCCAAGAACATAATTTTTTATAATCCCCAAAATCTATCCTCAAGTAAGTCATGAATAAGATCTATCTTTGCTAACCAATATGAATACTCCTTCACCAATTCCTCCACTGTCTCTGTGAAACACACTACAACCATCTCAGAAAATCTCATTGTCTAACACTCCTTCCTTTAACAAAAATTTTACCCCTATTAACTTGTAATGTTATCAAATTATATTAATTTGTTCCCAGTAGTCCTATATTTCACTAGTAATGGTTTTATAACTGGCCTTGTGATATTTTGATCATTAATCTTCACCTTCTTTTTGCAATCCTCTCTTTTATTGTTTCTTCAGTGCCCACTAATTATTATTTTTTCCATTGTGCATCTGTGTTCAGTATCCCTCCCTAGCAGGCTCTAAACTAAAATAAACACAATTCTGACCCAATTATAACTGTAAGTGGGCTCCCCTTGCAGCGTTAGCTAATAACCCAGAATGTACTCAATTACTCCTTCTATTTAAGTGTAGGATATGCTCAGTGAAACCCTATCTATCCTAATCCCCATGAAAGAACTAATGCCTTTCTCAAGAAGCACTTCTGTCTCTACATTTACCCAATACCCATCTTACTGAATGTTTCAAGTGTGGTCAATCATGGTAGCTCAAGACCTGCGTGCATTGCACTCTGGTATTTTAAACCTCATTCCTCAGGTCACTTTTTGTACCATAATTTTATTTCTATCAATACTATTCCCCTTACTCCCCACTATCCTCCATAGAGAAATCCCCAAGAAAGTGATCCCATAGCCTGAATTACCTAACCAATGATGCTATAGGTTTGAAAAAGCTTGTGACCTGACTTGTTGGCCTCTGCCCAACTGCTCCTGCCAATATGGGACTATGTCTTAATAGCAAATCCATTTTCTATGTTTTTTAATAACCTGCTTCACCTTACTGACTCCTACATCTACATGAGGCTCTGGCTCCCCTAACTCTAGTAACAGGTTTTAACCTATTTCTCTCCCCCTACCCCAACCACCCATTTCTAAAGTGTCTTGACGTGTTCATCCTGTTTACACTATTTCTTTAGGACTGTTGCCAGCTCCCAACAATTTTTTTTCACTGTCCCTACTAAACCTACCATCTTTCTAAGCTGCTGCTATAGGCTGATCCTGAAGAGCACTGATTATTCCTCTTATCTTCTTGATCTTTTCTTACTGTTCTGAAAATTTTCAACCCTAAAACAAAGTGCACAATACCACAGAAGAACCTCATTTGCTTCTCACTCTCCTCTATCTTCACTCCAGTGAAATTTCTTACAAACTCTGTGTATCATACCCTTCACCATGACACTGTGACAGGCACCACACTTTTCAGACATGATTTTTTTTCTTCAGCTAATTCAAGCAGTGCAAAAGAAAGAAACATTAGTTAATTAATTAAGATATTATTTAATTTTAACTTTTAGTACCTCCTTCATGATTGAAACCAATACTCTATAGATTCCAAATTTAACTATTAAAGAAGTTTAATAAAAACTTTAATGTGCACTTAACAGATATATTGTTTTTTGTTTTTCTTATTTCATATTATGTTTAAGCTTTATTCCTCAATTGACTTACTGCATGCAACAACTAGATAAAAATTACTATAAAAATCCAATGAATACAACTTGCAATTTTGAAATTAAACCTACAATGGAATTTATTAGTTCAATACAATGTAGGCCTAAAGTGAAAAATACTATTTATAAATACAATAAAGTCTTCATGGGTGTAATGCAGGATTGTGTTGTAAAAACATGGTATTACGACGACTTGCTCTATTTTCTTCCTTAGTTGCGAAAACATCTGTACTGGTCGGTTGACCGACAGATACTGTATCTGCTGGGAAAGACTCCGTTCTTATCTTCATAAATATTTTTTAATTAAGATTTTTGACCTCTTAAACTCATCTAGTTTCAGGAAAACATCACAGTCAAAATTTGAAAAAATGATGTGATAGTAAATTTTCTGATTCTACAATATAAAATAGCTGCTAAAATATTGAAATCTTTTCTTAGTGATGAATATATGTCTCCTTAACTGAATAAACTTCTTTATATAAATAATAGAAAATTGTTATTATCAGATATGTATATTATCACCACAAGATAGTAAAACTAGAAAAAAAAGAACAATTTTAATGTTTTTCTACAATATGATATAACATGACATTTTTGTTCACAGCTAATATGGTTTTGGTCATACTATGATTTAACAAATGTGGCAGTTGAAGCAATAAATATTGTTAGAGATGAAATTGATACTTTCTTAGTTGAAATATCACAAAATTCCCCTGCCATTATGACATATGACAGCATTGAAAATTTGATTGGAGCTCAGATAGTCCTAAGGCCTGAGATTGGACTTGTGGAATATACACAGAAATTACCTGTAGAATGGAGAGGATTTAATGAATTGCCTAAATTTGAACAGTTTGGAAAAATGGTTGCGGACCCGTTACAACTGAAAATCAGCTTTATTTAGCTGAGAACTATGATAGGTACAGTCTTGTAATAGTTAAAGTCTCACCATAAAGTATACTAAATTTCATATTACTAACAATGTGATGTATTCTGACAGCTGGTGGGACTTGCTAAATTTAGAAAACAGGAAGAAAGCATTGGAATCTCTTATTCCACCTTTCTCTAAGCAGGCTGTAGTAGCTGGAAATAAACATTTTATTACTTTTGATGGGTATACATATGACTTTGAAGGAAGTTGCAGCTATCTATTAGTTGGTGATATGCTAAATCACAAGTTCTTTGTAATAGTCAACTATGATATACAGGTAAGAACATGTTATAGTACATACATCATATTTTTACACATACTGTTTATCATGTGCCAGTTCGTTTAGTTAGTAGACACCTAAATTTGTTACTTTCCTTTAAATTATACACCGTGTAGACAATGTTACAATAAAAATGGCACAATAGGTTGTTTCACAATTTGCTATGATCTTAATCCAGTAGTTTCTGACACTTCATTTTCATTTATTCATGAATGTTCAACCATATGTACACCAAAGCGAATTTCACATTTTCTAGAACTGTATATACTAATAATGATAAATATCAATTAATTAATTAATGTTACTTATTCTTATTAGATCTAAGTATTATATACTAGCCCAGTTTCTCATAAAACCTTAGGGCATAATTTCACAATGAAAATGAAAAATTCTTTTTAGTACTTTTATAATACTAAGGATCAAGAAAATGGCATTAAGCCAATATAAATAACAAAGGTTAAGGAAAATGATGAATCACTTGGCAAAGTTGAAGGCTGCAAGAAGTTTACAACGCAAGAGACAAACAAACATTCAAGACGAAGACAAATATACCACATTTCAGTTTAAAACCTTATTCATGCAGGAGGGATTGAGCCATTTAGTAAAGAAGGTATATAAAATAATAGCCATGAGGTAAGCTTCGGTGTGTGTGCACCTCCCTTCAAATGGCTAGATCCCTCCTGCATGAATAAGATTTTAAACCAAAATATTGTATATTTGTTTTCATCTAATATGTTTGTGTTCGTCTCTTGTGCCGTTCACTGGTCACAGCCTTCAACTTTGGTGAGTGATGGTTTTTTTACCTATCCTTTGTTATTTATTTCAAGTACTTTTGTACATCTAACTGGTACCACGCAACAAGTAAATTATTAAAAAGGGAGGCTTCCTGTCTTTTTTTTTTTTTTAAATAAACATTAACCGGAAGGATGCAAAGAAAGACAGATTAAGTAATTTTAAATACATATCAAATGCATACAATTGAAAAACTGATTGAATTTTTTATTATTTTTACAGAGTCGCAGGATTGTAAAAAAATCATACACAATTGTTACGGACAATCACCATATTGTCATTGGTCCTAATTATAAAATTAGCATTGATGGAAAGAAAGAAGAATATCCACTTATTATTAGAGAATCATTGTGGATAGTTCATTCTGATTCAAAGATATCTGTGAATTCTAATTTTGGATTTAATATGGAATGTAACATGTACCACGATGTGTGTATTTTTGAGTTGTCTGGATGGTTTTTTGGCAAGACTGGCGGTCTGTTGGGAACATTTGACAATGAGCCAGTAAATGATTTGTCACTACCTGATGACACAAAAGCACCCAGCATTGAACTGTTTGTTAGAAGTTGGCAAGTTGGAGGCTCCAGTTGCCAGAAAGTTAATCACCAGAGAAATATAAAGAAATCTCAGATGGTGGAAAGCTCAAAAATATCTAAACTGTGCAAAGATTATTTCCAATTCTCATTTTCTCCTATGAGCTCTTGTTTCTCAGTTGTGAACCCTAGACCATTCTACAAAATGTGCATTTCAGAAAATCTTAAACAAAATAGTACACATTCAGCATTATGTTCTGCAGCTATTTCCTACAACAGTGTGTGCAAGAAGCACTCAGTAGAGACACAGATACCAAATGATTGTGGTAAGTAATTCTTATAATGAAACAATCTATTCATAATAATATGCAAATGTATGTATGCAATTTGTTTATATACTCACTCCTGCTTCTAAAATTAACACTGATTATGTCCAGCTCCTGATGAGTAGTTAGCTGGTTAAGTGGAAGAAATTTTCATCATCAGGACTTGGCTGGCAGGGTAGAAGAGGTGATGTTCACAATTTCTAATCACCAGTTTGTTAACCAAAATCTTGGGTTGAATCCCAAACGCCTCTGCATATATATATCATGACACATGATACTATTGACAGCAATTTGTGCATCAGATGGGGATATACAACTTGCCAGGCCACTGCTGTCTTTCAGAAGAGTTGTCCTCAATAAGTCAGCATTGTATTACACCAACTCCATCCAACACCAATAACCTTCTATTTTGGAAACACATCTCATCACAATCATCCACACTTATGGTAACATTTGCAAACAATATCACACTGAAGAGGCCAATGGGAAATGACCCTAGTTCATTTCACTACGTAATCTCTAAGGAGGGATAAAACCCTCTGTATTAAACACCTGGATACTGGTTATGGCATGCTTTTTAACTTTGATGGGCAGGATGGTTCAGAAAAATAAAGAGCATGGACATGGAGTAATAACATAGACATTTTAATATTCAAACTATATGTTGCAGTAGAACATGAAATGTGCAGCTTGGGATCTAAAGAGAAAATGTTTAATCAACTACTTATATTTAGATTTTTTTATGTTTAGCGCATTGGGTTGAGTTCTTCATTTAGAACTTATCTCAATCAATGAATTCATTACCTACAAAGGGAAACATTCTCTCCATACTATGCTTAAAACAAAATGCTGAACAATTGCAGTCCTTGATGTTATTGTTATTAATACCAATGGCTACCTTATGTCTTTATGCCTCAAACCAGCTTCCTTAATCCCTCCTGTTGCTGAAATTTCACAGATTGACATTTTTATTTCATGTTCATATATTCACCTAGAATTCCTGTCTGACCAATAACAGTATAATATGGTGCTTGTGTTATCACCTTTCCTCACATACATTTCCTACTCGGATCCTTGGTTTCTACCTCTCCTTTGTCTATCAAGTGACCTCATAGTGTTACTCACCACCATTTTATGGTATCAAACAGATTCAGTTCCACACCGTTAAATTCTCATTTGGCCATTTCATTTGTAATATCCTCCATATATTCCACTAACCAAGTGTCATGCAGGTGACACCACCTTGTTCCTACTATAAAATTCCCTATTTCACAAATGCACCTAATGTGAGCTCTGCAGCATCTTGTGTATCAATGAGGCCATTCTAATATTTATATGGAAAGGTAAAGCTGACTGGAGGAGGACAGATCAAGTTCCCATCTGCAAAGTTCTGAGGCGGCGGTAGAATCGGGGAAAATTCTGATTGCCATCGCAGATGGGAACTTGCTTTCCAAAACGTCTTAGATACCAAACACCCACCCGGCCTCAACCACAGATAAAATTCCTTTCCTTGACACATCACTCATTACTAGTAATAGCATTATTGTCATTTAACTAATTACCTTATTTTATTTTTCAAAATTTATCTGTCCATATTTATTTACTTTATTCCCCCCCCTTTTTTTGTCTAGTATTAGTTGTACCACCATCTGCGATTTACGTATTTATATACAATATCTCAGTCTCACCGCCATATTGATAATCCACCTAGTCATGTAGCAACCCTCGGAATGTGCACACCTCCCGAGCCTCATGACTCATTTTCTCCGTCATGAATAAGGTTTAATAACCGAAATATTGATTTTTTTTGTGTGTTCGTAATATATGTTCTTCTCTCATCGCTGCCTTCAATTTTGGTGAGTGATGAGTCATTTTCCCTTTCCTTGCAATCATATTGCCTAAAGCAGTTTCCATTTTCCTTAGTTTAACTATATTATTTTTAGTACTATGGCATTTTCATTGTCACCATAATCCAATTCTTCCAATATCAGACGAAAATAAATTATTAAATACAACTCCAAAATGTAACTTTCTTACTTACATTTAACTTTAAAAAAGGTAAAGATAAATATATTAATTATATAAACATTTGTTTCCTTTATAGTCCGCTGCTATTTACATGATGGCACTCTGCTGAAACCTGGAGAAGGAATTACATATGCTGGCAACAGTCCATCAGCAGCTGATGTTGTCTTGATTATTCAGCAGGATCAGTGCCTAAAACATGTAAATTTAGTTGAAGCAGTGACAAAGCTTGATATTCAGATGAAGAAACAAAATGTTAATTCAGCAAGATATTCTGTAATTGGGTTTGGTAGCAACAAAATTTCCCCTCAGGTGTATACAGCTGATGGAAACATTTGGGCAAGCCAAAGAAATATCCGCAAAGCTCTAAATAGGTAAAGTGGCATAATAGCATTTCATAATAAATGACCAGAATGTATTTAGTTATATATATATCATCAGCAAGTAACAAATCTGATCTCAGCATCAATTAGGAAATGCTAAGTCGTCAATATCAATGGGAAAATAAAAATAAGGGAGAATAGGAAAGTAAACCCATTACCTACCAAAGATGGAGGCAAGAGGAAAGAGAACACATTTTGGTATCAGTTATATGATGAGACTTGGTGTGTGCTCATCTGCTTCCTCAATTCTCTGTGCCACTCACCTGTTTGCTTGAATCAAGTTACATGCCAAAAACTTGTAAAATGTGTTCATGTTTATGAATTGGTGCTGTTCTCTTGCCTTCATCTCTGATAAGTGATGAGTTATTCTTATTGGCTAAAAGCATTATCCATCTCATAGTTATTGTTAGTGGGAGGAAGAAAATTTAATAATTGTTGCAAAATAATGGGGGATGGCAGGTGGTGACAATGATAACCAATGTAAAAAAAAAAAAAAGAAGAGAACATATCAAAATTCTAGCCAAAAATTGTTAAATGTTTATGCCTTTTTCCTCTATCGTAGTTATGACTTTGGTATATTTATCAAATTTATTTTTCTTGTTATTAATTTTTAATCACAGTAAATTTGTTATGTTTTATTCAGGTTAAGTTTTGATAGAAACTCTACCAATGCAAGTGTACTGGAAACTTTGTGGTTTGCTGCTCATCAGTCATTCAGTGCTGGAGCCTCCAAGACACTGATACTTTTCCAGTGTGATAAACAGTCTGCCAGTGAAGATTATAATGATCTACACAGTTTTCTACTCAAAGCTGATATCAAGCTGCATGTTCTACAAGCAACTCAGCTCAGAAATTCGAGCCATAAAGAGAGACTTGAAATATATGGCTTTGACAGTGAAAACGTTTTCAGTGGACACAAAGTTAGGTCTATCTCTCCAGCTGAAAAGAAAGAATATCAGGTAAGGTTTAGGAAATTCTTTTAAGTCAATCAGATTTGTTTGCTGCTATTTTTTATTTGACACTTTTATAAAACTTTAAACATACAACCAATATGAAAAGATTTTGCCATTTTCGCAGCCGTCATATTGGTATATTTAGCTTCAGGAGTTTCATGCTGCGTTGAAGTGCACTGGCAGTCTCTAGCAGGCTAAGTTCCTTGATAAAGACCTAAGTCCTGGTCAAAATGTTGGGAAGAAGAAGAAAGAGGAGGAGGAGCACTTCAATGAAGCATGAAACTCATGAAGCTATTTATACCAATACAACCAATATGTTTAGCACAGTGTTTGTACAATTTTATATTTCACAAAATGGATCATAAACAGGAAGAGTGATACTTTTAACTCGTAGAAGATCACAATAAGGAGGGGTAAGAGGAATCTCAATTATGATAATGAAGTACTTTTGTCTAATAGTAGGTGTGACAAATATAAAATTGTGTATGTTATCGTTATGTGAAATCAAATGTTTTATAACAATGTGGGATGCTCACAATGTTCTAGATCAAAAAGACAACAACAAAAAAACAAAAAGAAACTAAACAACATGTTGTTGTTGTTGTTATTCAGGCTTTATGGTGTGTCAACGTTTAGGTTATTAGCGCTAAACAACATGAAGACGAAAAGTGAAAAGGAATGTAAATGGCCTTGTGGTGGGGTGCCAGCTGTAACTGTCTGAACGTATTACTGGTGAACAGTCTCTTCTTTTCTTGACCTAATTGTGACACGTAGTTCTGATTTACACTGAATTTTTCATTCTCCAATTCTTGAGTGGGCTAAAAATGATTCCTTATAGATCAGAATGATCAATAGAGATATGGATAGGAGAAGCAATTATGAAATAAAAGAGGTGCTAAAGAAAGCACCTTTTATTCAGAAATCAAAATAGTTTGCAGCTATAATGCCGTTTTTGGTATTTTCCTTGGCAAAAACAGTGAAGCGCCAAAAGAGGATGAGGAAATGAAATGAAATTTCACAGGTTGTTATTTTATTTCAAATAATTCGACTGTATGAACCTACTTACCATTATACGTTGTACTCCATCTGGCCTGGATGCACGCACTCATTCGGTTGGGAAGTGTGTCATAAAGCCGTTGTATCCTCTCCTGAGATAACCTGGCCCACAACTGTTGTGACTGGTTCTTCATATCCTGGGTTCTGGCACTGGGATGGAGTTTATGTCTGAGCTGGTCCTACACATGTTCTATCAGTGTGTAACAATAAAGTTAAGCTGCTGTTGATAAAGCAGCTTGGTGTGGTGTAGGGTAATTGTTGTGGGTCTGGTTTTTACTTGATTGCAGGTTCGAATTCTACAGAATCATAAGGTCGCCATTTAAATTCACTTTAGATTTATTATCCAAACACACAAGTACATGTCCATTACCACCAATAATTCTACTTCTTTATTCTGACCGTGGATAAGGCAATACAGCACTTCTTTTCTTCACATTGCAGGCTCTGAACCACGCTATCATTAACTCAGTTTGTACACTTTGTTTCAACTGCTAACTGCGTATTATTAATCTTCACGAAGCATTATCATTTTGCTAAGTACAAATAACAACTTGTTACTGCTTCGTCTGCTCAACACAATAATACTGGACGCGCTATCCACTAGCGACCGAACTTTTCTACAGTTCATTGCAGACTAAATAGTGATTTGCAACAAACATTTTGTTGCCTTATTCGTCTGCTCTAACGTATTGCTGGAGCGCGCAGCCAAACTTAATACCGGGCGCGCAGCTAACATAATTCAATACGGCTGTAGCGGTCACCTCACAACCGAACTCCCAGACGGGCCACAGCAGACTGTCTTCAACAATCAACTTTGCTCCTCGCGTCTCTCTCTCGACAATGCTTCATTCCGATTATTGCTTCATACATTATATCCATGGTTTTAAACTGTCTCGCCATAGGTGACACATATGTGATTTTTGTTGCCCACGGGAATACCTCAGCATGATCCTGATATTTCTAAAAGACACTTGCCATGTGTGGACAAGCATTGTACTGCTGAAAAATGGAATGGTACTGTTGCATCAACTCCATCTCAGAGCCAGCTTCCAGAATATCAAGGGCCAGTCACAACAGTTGTGGGCCAGCTTGCCTCAGGTGAGAATACAACACACTTCCAAACCAAATGAGTGCATGCATCTAGGCCAAAGGGATTTCAACATTTACGTGGCCTAATACTACAAAGTTCTTTGTAAATTTGACTTGATTTTTTAATCACTGAAACAAAATCGTGCTACCTCTGAACCTGTGAAGTTTCATTTTGTTTCCTCTTCCCCTTCGGATGTTTCACTTTTTTTGTCAAGCAGTATAATTATGATAAGACAACCAATCATGGTGTGCAACCGGTTAGCAATTGCTATCTGAATTTAGATAAACTTGATTGAAAAAGGAGGTGTGGCAGTTGTCACTGTTCTATGTACTACGCTGATGACAACTGAGACCAGAGCAATCCATATAACATCACAAAGTGTCTCATGCCAAACCGTGTATATTAGTGCTGACATGAAATGTCAACAGGTCAATAACTTTGAATGCATTGTTTTCATGCTCAGCACCTTATGCCTACATGAGAGAATCGGGTCCAAAGTTCCCCCATTACAATTTGTGCCCTTTCAGAAAGTACCATAACAATAATATGCAACACAGATATCATTAAATTTTAATGTGCACATGTAATTGATGATAAACAAGAATGGATTTAATACTAATGAATAGATTTTGGAAATGATGGGTAATGAAAAAAAGTTTGTGGAAAGCTTAATGAAATAAGGGACATAATTGGTGGGCCACATTTTAAGACATGAATGATTGGTTAATTTGCTAATTGAGGGATCAGTAAAGGAAGATAAAGATTATGTGATATGAAGTAGATAACTGAAGATGTAAGTTTTAATGGGTATAGTGAGACGAAGAGGTTAGCTCAGGTGTAAATCATATGAAGCAAGTCTACAGACTGATGATAAAAAAAATAAAAAAAAATAAAATAAAAAAATAATAAAAAAAAAAAATAAAAAAAAAATAAAAAAAAAAAAAATGAAGATGGTAGAGCTACAGATATTTTTTTTTTCTGCAAATAAGTTTAATACTGCTTTCAGCAGACAAATATAGGATCAACATTGTGTGCTTCAACTTGTATTTTAAATCATACATTAGATTTAATCTGTGTGGACATACAAGATGCCAACAGCATACTTTTACAAAGGTGCCAATAACTTGTCTCTGTATTTCTCATATATCTGGAAAAAGATTCAACATTGGAAGCCCAATGAACATGATTCTGGTAGATGACTATCCTAAGTAGTTTGACCTCATACTGTCTTGTCTCAGGTTTGTGTTTCTGCGGAGGCTAAATACATAGTACGAATATCTTTAGTTGTATAAAAAACACTCCCTGTTAGAGACAATTCCTCTGACCTCAAACATGGTACAGCTTGAGGTTTGTTTATTTATTTATTGTGGATGCATTTTCTCGATATAGGATCCATTACTAACTATCCTCACTCCTCCATTTATCTCTCTGTATCTCATCAACCGCTGAATTATTATACCATAATTAATTGTTTGTTTTTCCTTTATTCTTACTCAGTGCCTGTCTTTATCATCTAGTCACAAATGCTTTACAGCTGAAAATTCCATTGTACATAGGTAAACTGATAGAAAAATAAAAATTATGCCTGGTTATATTGTGGAGGCACAAAATATAAATATCTTTGCACATTATAAAAAATTAATGGATTTCGCAGCTATTATTTATAGATAAGAGAGTCAGTAACTGGAATAAGTTATCATGGGAGGTGCTCAACAAGTTGCCTTATAGAGGGAATGAATTTAAAAGAAAAATTCGCCTGATATAAAAGTAAGTGTTTAGCAGAACTACCACCTTCAACTCCATCACAATTGATGCTAATCTATTAGTATAATAAGCTAGATGTCACACTGTCACGGGTTGACGTCAATCTATGACATTGCGCTATGACATCACGCTTTATGACGATATTCTTGGGAATGCGCATTATTTAATCACATTTCCGTGCATTAATGAATAAATTAACTCACAGAACACTGAAATAAAAGTATGTATTGCATTAAAATCAACATATCAATCATTAGATGCTTATATTTACGTAATATTCTTTTGATATATAGAAGTATTACTTAAATTATTTGTCTATAGATATGTAAGATAAAAGCTTCGTATTTCGAGCATCTGTTGCGAAAAGTTTGGTTAGAGTATTACTTAACTCTATTATTAATCTAATATTACCTGGCAAGACGTAAGTGGTCCATATTTTTTTAATTTCCTTTGCCTTTACTGATGACATGTTTCAGCCGTATGTAACTGTAATACTGATCTGAATAACGGATAACGTGAAAGACAGATTTAAACACCCTTGAAGATTTTTTATTTAGTTTATATCGCGATGAATTATTGCCACTAAAATGTGATAAGAACATGTATTAATATGCGCGTAACGGAAGTGTTGTTTCTCTGGTGGCATGTTTATCATAGTACTGCATGTGGTTAGGGGATTCTACGATAACCGTGAAGCCGCAATTTGATGATGGATTCTAATGTAACTCGACGAAAAAAATTGAAAGTAGAGAATACATTTTTTTGATATTTCACTAAATTCTCAAGATATTGTATCTCAAAATTGACGTGGTTTGGTTGAAATGCAGCCTGCACCAGAAGAAAAATTTCGCCATTGCCATATTTGACGATGATATCGTATGTAACTCGAAAAGACAAATCAAATGCAAAGAATACATTTTCTTTTCATATCTCGCTTAGTTGTCGAGATATTGTATCTGAAAATTGAGGAGGTTAAGGAAAGATCTGGCCTGGACCAGAAAAAACAAATTACCAAAACCACTATATCTACATGGTGGAAATGCACTATAGGTGTTTTATTTTCCGCCTGGTGGTTGTTGTTAGGTTGAAATATGTTCTGGACCAGAGGAAACTTCACAAAAGTACAAGGAACTACAGTATACCTATAACTGATTTTTAACATGCTATATCTTGAAAACCAAGAAAGAAAGATATCGAAAAAGTTTATTCTTTATTTTCAATTTGTTTCATCGAGTTCTAGAAGAATACATTATCAGATTGTGGCGCCATGGTAATGATTGAACTGCCTGTGGTTAGATTGAAATGCAACCTGGACCAGGATTGCAACAGAAACATTTATTTTTGTGTTTATTTAAGCAATTGCTAAGAAATTATTTGCCAGAAGACTGAAAGAAAAGTATGTATTTTGTTTAAATTGGCATATTAATTATCACTTGATTTTTTAATTTTTTTTATTTCAACTGCATGTAAGCTATGTCATCCATTAACACATCAATCTTCATCATAGATAATAAAAAGTAAAGATGTAAGAACACGTGAAGAATTTGGAACAAGTTTATATAGCGATTCATGATGACACTCAAATGCGATACAGGGAATATTTCAATTCGCATGTGATAGAAGCTTTGGTTTTCTAGCGGCATTATTAGCGAAGATTGTGGTTAGACTGAAATGGGACCTGCATCAAGTTGACAACTGAAACATTTTGCTACATCACAAGGGATGAGAAATTACAGCAGATTGAGCATTATTTGAAAGCAATTCTGTTTAGGTAAGCAACTAAAAAGAAATTAATTGCCAGAACACTCCTTCAAACCCGTCATTTTTGACGGGCTTTGTGGCTAGTAATAATATAATATGCAAGCCTGTGACAATCTATACTGTCATCTGTAGCAAATTATCTTGCATTACTAATGGTTTAGCTCTTACATTTTGAACAGAAGGAATCATTGGATCATTTTAACACTGCATCATGTGGTTAAAAGTTTTATGAATTGGGAAAAAAAGGGGGGGGAGTTCATCACAAGTACCTCAGGCTTGAGTATTGGATCAAATATTGCTTTTGATGTAAATATAAATGATCTACCTTTTGTTATAGCTGAAAACTCAAAATGAGTGTTTTTTGTGTCAGAATCTTGTGATGAGACTGGCAGGCAGTGTGGTAAGAGAGCTGACTGGTTGCGTGTCTTGAAGACATTGAGCTTCGGAGTTAACGAAGGCTCTGGTATTATTGTTGTGATAGGATTATTCTGAAGAAAATCAGAGCCAATAATAGTTATATATTTACATGATTTGACTTTATTGATTTATTTATTACGATCGTTCCATAGATCCCTGCTGAGAAGGACCTCTGGGATGTGAAATATGTATGTATGTATATATATATATATATATATATATATATATATATTGAAAAAACTGTTATATGTTACAAAGATGAAAACAATAAAATAAAATAAAATAAAAAATAAGCATTAACTTTTATAACTGAATTTTGGAAAAGTCAAAGTTAAGAGGCAGAAGGATAGCAAGGAATGTTTTAAACAACTAAAGAAGGAATTAATAATAGCAAAGGAGGTGGCTAAAAATGGGTTTATAAAGAGTATTGTCGGTGCAAGGGGACCATTGACTGATGCATAAAGAAATTTCTGTAACTATGTTAGAAAACTGAGGGGAAGGGAGGGTGTTGAGGCAGTTACAGATAAGTATGGAGAAGAAGTTACTGTGGATATGAAAAAGGCAGATATTTTAAGCAACTGATTTAGTGAGTGCATTAGGGACAATGAATCAGAAATAAGAGGGTCTAAATCGGAGAATGACCCTAAAAATGCAATTAGAAGTGAGCAGACCAAAAATTTGAAATTCATCCTGAGGAAATCACGAAGGAACTAAGAAAGCTGAAAAAAACAGAAAGGGGCTAGTGTAGATAATATTACTACAGACAGCAGGATATGACACTGTACATTATCTTGAAATGTTATTTAAATTAAGTCTGGATACTTGATGCTTTACAGAGGACTGGAAGAGTGTGATAGTATTGCCAGTTCATAAAGGAGAGGTGAAAAATAGAGTCAAAAATTATAGGCCAATCAGTTTGACATCAGTGGCAGGTAAATCAATGGAGAGTTTGATATGCAACCACATCAGAAACATATGTAATGAGCGTAAGTGGTTTTCATGTTGGCAACATGGCTTTAGGCAAGGATATTCATGCGAATCTCAGTTAGTAGGATATATGCAAGATATTTCGGATGAAATGGACAAGGGAGGCAAAATTTATAGTGTTGCACTAGATATTTCGAAGTGAGCCATAAAATGGTGGTAAATAATGTAAAACTATTGGAGTGGCTGAAAGTGATTTGGTGGATACAAGAATTTTTAAAATGTAGAAAGCAAAAAGTTATGGTAGGAAATGGAGTATCAAAAGAGGGGTAGTAAAAATGGGAGTGTCACAGGTAGTGTTGTAAAAAAACAGTTTTTTTTTCTGGCTTGAAAAAAAACAACACGTTTTTTTTCACAACTAGTAAATTTCAAATTTTTAAGGCAGTTATCGTTTGATATGACGGTTTTACAGTTTATTCTAAGTACTTATCTTAATTTTTAAATTTAATATATTTTTCTTGTTCAGTAGAAAAATAAATTACGAAAATATTGGCAACATTGGCTGAAATTTTCTTTTTTGAATGGGGATTTCCCAAAGAGGCTAGGTTGCACGAGAAGGAATCCCCGTTCCCCTTGTTTGGATTGATACTCCCTTAGTGTTGGAAAAAAAAAAATCTGGTTTGAAAGTAATCATGAAAAAAACCTTATGGAAAAAAACATGTTTTTTTCTGGGACACTTTTTTTTCACAACTAGTAAATCTCAGACTTGTAAGGCAGTTATTGTTTAATATGACTGTTTTAGAGTTTATTCTTAGTACTTATCTTAATTTTTAAATCTGCTATATTTTTCTGGTTCAGTAGAAAAAAAAATTACGAAAATATTGGCAACATTGGCTGCAATTTTCTTTTATGAATGGGGATTTCCCGAAGAGGCTAGGTTATGCGAGAAGGAACCCCGTTCCCAGTTGTTTGGATTGATACTCGCTATTTGAACTAGTGCTGTAATTTATCTGTAGACCTACGGATCTTTTTTTTTAAAAAAATAGGAATTTAAAATTTATTTACAGTTTTTGCGTCTTTTTATTACTTATCGTGCTTTCCTTATAGTGCTTTCCTTATATTCGTATACTGGTTAAACTCTCAGAGTATAGTGGTACTGACTAATTAAATTGTCAGTAATTATGAATCGTTTCCCTGCAAACGTTGGTGTAAATCAGCGATTGAAAAGAAGTAAAGCTCTTATTTTGTATGATAATAGATTTAAATTCAAATTTAAAAGACCGTAATACAGAACTATTGGCGCAGTCCTTATGCACAGAGTGTTCTTTGCTCACAATTTAAAATTGCAATCACAAAACCTTTTGCGTACAATACAAGAACAACCAGTAAAAGAAAATGTAACTACTTCTTAAGTTATGGATATAGAGACGTAAGAAGAAACAGAAAATTCCGACACAGACCGAACTAGCGTTGGTAGTGCTGATACCAGTGAATGTGGTACTGACATAGACGATGAATAAAATTATGTTATCTTTATAGATACATTTATGAATCATTATTTAAAACATTATATGATTCAGTAAGATTTAAAACACAAGTAAAATGCAAATTCCTTAAATAAACTATTATTTATCAAATATATTGTTTTCTAAAAAAAAAAAAATTTAGAAAAAAAAAAAAACAAGGGTGCTAGGTTTTTTTTCATGTTTTTTTCACAAATTTGATTTTTTTTTTTCAATTTGCAACACTAGTCACAGGGAATCGTGTTGGGACCATTGCTGTTCATTATTCTAGTGAATAATTGTGTTGATAGTTTAATATCAGAAATTAGATTGTTTGCAGATGACATAATGCTATATAAAAGGATCAAAATGGTAGAGGAGTGTGAACATCTGTAGGGTGATCTGGGCAGGAAATCTAGCTGGGTAGGTAAATGTGGATGAAAATAAATGCAGAGGAGAGTCAGCTTATTAGGTACACAGTTAAAAAACTAAAGATTGATTATCATTATAAGATGGGGAAAGTATTGCTTGTTGAAGACTTAAAATGTAAATATCTTGATATAACATTTGATAACAAGCTCAATCGGGTACCACGCATTGAATAGGTAGTAAGAAAAGATTTCAAAATCCTTCACTTGTTGGAGAGAGTGATGAGGGGATGTATAAGAGATGTAAAGGGATTTGGTTAAAAAGCTTTGGTCAGACCATTGATTGAATGTGGTGGTCTAATATTGGGCCCACATTTTGGGCATCAAATACAGAAGTTGGACGGGGTGCTGGAAATTACTGCAGAACACAATCAGTAACCAATATGATAAAAGAGCTGGAATGGGATTGATTGAAAGACAGGAGGAGGGTGAAGAGGGTCATGGGAATGTATAGGGTGTATATTGGTGATGAGACGTGGAGAGCTATTGGTGTAAGAATTAAAAGTAATGCATCCAGGGTAAGACATGACCATGACCACAAGCTGGCACTTGATTTCAGGCACAAGAGTTGTCGCGGTTATGCTGGAGGTTCGGTTACAATACTTACTGTGAACCTTTAAAGCTCCGCGCACTCACTAGATTCTGGTTCTTTCTCTGACGGCCGCCAACCGATGTTAAGTTGGTAAATGAAATGAAAATGCACCTTCTTATTTGAAACACATGCATTTAATAGTTAATAAGATAATCTCGCTCCAACTCCCAACCTTCATGGAAGTTCGCTATCGGTACTTCGATCCTTTAAGACTACAGGTAATGTTTCCGATAAATTTAGACAGAATAACACGCACTCTTCTCATTCATACTTCAACACCCTTACTAGTTCACAGACCATACCTATGGCTCACCACGAAAACGATTACTTTCTTAATTACGGAAGTTCCTTCATATCACCAAAGAAATCACCTTCTACGAAATTAATGCTTCATCATAATGACTGAGAGCGAACACGCGTTCTCGTCGACTCAACTAACTGTTCACCTTCACGACGGACTCACCTACTCCACGGCCAACGGCAGACTGCCCGCCCAGAAGCCTAGGTACGTCTTTCTCCCAAGCGCACCATGCTTCCGAATTTGGGGTTTACACCCCCGAGTTCACGGACCCGGCAGATGCTGATGTCACTAGACGACGACCAGTTTCAACACATGCTTTACAAGTGGGTCCTACTTCCCTAAACCCATGGACTTGGTGGATGCTGAAGTTACCAGACAACCACGCACCCCGCCAATATTTAAAACTTCTCAAATTAGCTTCCAAAGTAATGGGGAAATGCCATTAACCCATTACAGAGTGATGCAAGATTTTCTTTCATATATGAGTGGATCAGGGATTGGAATAAGTTACCAAGAGAATTGATGTATAATTTATCAAAAACAGTGAAATAATTTAAAGTTGAAATATGTAGAGGGCAAAAAGTAGGTGGATACAGGAAAGGGGGAAAAATTGGTGTGTAGGGAAATTGCCACTAGTGCGTGAACTCCATCACAGTTATATAAATTAAAGAGGATTTAAAACTTAAAATTTTTTTCTCTCATTTTAACCATTTTTTTTAAACAATTCTGAATTCAAAATTTTGGTAATTGAATGTTTCTTTATAATCCATTCAGATTCAAATTAGAAAAATTCAACTGTATTTAAACAGGAAAATAAACATAGATTTTATAATATTTTTTTTTTATTTAACACGCATTTCCATATGGATTTGAAACAAGAAATTCAACCTATAATCTAAAATAGATGCTGAGATAAAATTAGACTTAAAAGAAAGCTAATTCAAAGTACAGTCAGAATGTGACAACAGTAAAAGAACAAAAATACTTTAAAAGAATGAAAAAATAGAATTTAGATGACGAGTTTTGAAGGTTACAAAACTTGACGAAATGGTCACAAAATAAAGATTTGTTAAAAGTAGAATAAAAATAAATAAAAAGGGCAAAAATTCAAGAAGAATAGTGAAAACACCATTTTAAAATATGTTTAAATAAGAAAATTATGATTTTCTTGCATCTTGGAAGAAAAATGGAATAGATACATAATAACACCTTTTAAAATAGTGCAGCTATATAAAGATAACTATAAACATAAAACATACAGGAAATTAAAAGAAATTGGCTTATATTAATAAACTTTCATGGCACTAAGTTCTTTAAAATTATAGACAGATAAATGAAATCTTTATCCCTCTAATGCTGATACATAATAATATCTGTATTAGTAAAAATACAAGATCAATTGTCATGGGTGAAAGTTTTTAGAATAATCCACTTTATAAAATAACAAAGTTTCAAAAGAAAAGGATTAAAAATAATGTACCACGAACATTGGGGATTTATAGCAACTGAGTTTAAGGGTCATTTTCTAAGGTGTTCTCATGATCTACAGTATAAAAGGGACCATTTTGGGATTGTCACAGCTGTCAGTTAGCTAATCACATACCAAAAGTTTTTGTTTTGCAATGATTACTTAGTAAATTTTACCAACACTCAGCTTCAGTGATAGAAATCTTTTAGAGATGAGTTTGGACTTAGGGTCTAGTGTGACAAGATATACTTTTGTACAATTTTGTAACCAAGTTCTTGGATTCCTTAAGGAAACAAACTTTTATTAATTTTTCCTGGGGTCTTTTCATATGATCGTCATGCTTCATGGATATTGGGAATTCCATGAATCTCAAGTGGAAGCTGGTGATTGTGATTTACGGACAATATTAGACATGTATTTTCTGCCTGATACCAGCATTAGCTTCAACAATTTGTGGAAATATATTCAGAGACTTGAAATTTGTCTTTGTTATTTCTGTGACCGACTTCTCGATTGGTATTTCTGTGATGTGGTTTGAATAAAAATAGATTGGTGACTAATTAAGAAAGAACTTTGCAAAAGGATTTGTCAATAGTATCAGGATAAGCAATGCAGCATGGTTAAAGTTTATGTTATAATGCATCCAACCCCAAGCAACATTTTTTCATAACAGATTGAACAGGTGTACACAGATAAAGATATATAATACTCACAAGGACATGTGCACTGGTACTATCTGTAAGCACTTTAGAATTTGGTTAAATTCTAGCTTTCTTGGCTATAAAGCATAAGGGAGGGAGTAAGCTTTACAGTAAACATAAAAAATTTCAGTTTACAACTACAGGATATGAGAGACATATTTCATGCAGAAGCCGATACTGCAACCAAACTCAGTAAATAAGCCAATTTAAAAACAGTAAAGTCACTCAACACACAATATAGGCCTTAAACAAACAATTTATAAGAGTAAATCACTTTTAAACTAACCTGGAATAGGGTTATCCAATATAATCCAATTTGTAAACAGTTAATTTTTGTTATGTGATAATATCACAGATTCTCCACACTTTTCGATGCAGTAAAGTAATTTTACAATAATAATAATCAGAAAGAAAGTTAATTTCACTAAAATTCCGTAATTTCAGGCCATGTAAATAGAGTAAATAAAATTGTAAACACTTCATTAGACACACTTGCACTTTCAAAATTTTTTAATCACATGTTTTCAATAATTTCTCGAACTAAAAAGTAAATTTCCTGAAAGCATAAAGAATCTAGTATATTATATTACAATTTCAAAACATTCCATGCAGTAGAATAAATATTAAATCAATTTTAAAGTTATTTCGTTGTAAACAAAAAACGTGGTAATTTCGAAATTAAATTGTGATTAAACCAGAACACTTCCGTAAACAAAACCACTTTTAAAATGCGTAATAAAATTCAAAGAAAATTCATCTAACATCACTTTTTCAGTATAAACAACACTTGAATAATTATTAAAAAGAAACAGGTTTTTTCCGTTATGGCGTCTTCATAGTTTCAAACCCGATTTTTGGTAAACAGATAACTTTGCTAATACACCACTGATAATATTTACACCTTTGAAATCAGGAGCATGCACTGAACACAATGACACTAATTTTATCATGATAATTTCTAATCCAGCAGGGATGTCTAAAAATTGCTCAAATTAAGATACATTTAGGGGCGCTCACCAACTGTTTTTCAGAAACCAATTACCAATGCTCTGACACAATTAATTAATTTACAAGTAAGCAAGTTATTTTAGAATTGTAGTCATAATAATTTTTATAAACCTTAAGAGCCAAGCTACACACTGTTTAATTTTGAACACAATCTATAATCACATTCTTTTAAACTATTTTTTGGTAAGCGGTAGTTCACATCAAGCATGCGGCTGAGGGTATAAATTGGAAGGCTCAGGCCGTCAGGTTGTCTTTATCCGGGAACCTTTTGCTGAGTAAACATGCGCTAGTGTTTGTGTTGGTTAGGCCAAGATGATTTCCGGGAACATTTGAAACACGTTATGGGTGACTTACCACCATGTTGACTTTTTCTCACCAGTGACGAATGCTAACATTGACTATGAACTTATAAATTTTCTATCGGGGTTCAGTCTGGGACATCTTCCTCTTCACAACCTGTAATTTTCGGAAATGTTTAGTTCGATCGCCTACTTGACTGTAAGAGCTAATTTTTCAAATGCGACTGTGAAATATTTTTTTTTTTTTTAAACAGTTTAACGTCCCTTTTTAACAACGTGGTCTTTAGAGACGGGAAAGGATGGGGGCAAGGAATGGGAAGGAATTCGGCCATGGCCTTTTTGAAGGAAGCATCCCGGCATTCACCTGGAGTGATTTGGGGAAACCATGGAAAACCCAAATCTGGATGCCCGGACGGGGATTCAAACCGCCGTCCTCCCGAATGCGAGGCCAGAACGCTATCCGTTACACCACCACGCTCGGTGACTGTGAAATAAACTTCAAATTTTTCATCAAGTGGATTTTGACATGCTTTCGTAGTGAACAGTAACCTTTTCTCAGCTTTTATTTTAAATAAGCTTTGTGGCAACTGATAGGCTTTACAGTTGAATATCCAGGCTGATACATGGTCATTTAAATTTATTAAAGTAAACTTAGCAAAACCCTCAACAAGTCAAAATTTAGTCAAGGTGACAAAACCTATACTCCACCCCAGTACACTGGTTTTGTTCCTAACATACCCTTAGGTTCTACCGATCAATAATGGATGACACCTGACTAATCACCATGAATGCATGGAAATGAGAAGAGCTAAAGATCCATCTCCACCCATCTCTACAAGTAGAGCCCACTTGTTTTTCTGTTGATATCCTTTGGCTGCTGACTTCTGTGTTACATGTTGTAATGATATGAAGAAAATCCTATGTCTCAAACATACTTTACAATATTTAGGTGAGACATGGCAAGAGGAAACATGTACATTGCCTTGCCTTGCCATGTGTCTCACCTCTAACATGACTAATATTTTTTACTGAAATCTTATAAAGTGTGTCCATGTTTTTATGTTTGCCCTGGCCCTCCTGCCTTTATCTGTGTAAAAGTGATGAGTTATTTTCCCTATCCTTCCCTATTTTCATTGCTTAACAGTAGTTTATTGTCACTGTTATTGAAAAAATCTTATACTTGCTTATATTCACTGTTAACAAAATGTAACAAATCTGATTTATTCCTACAGGAACTTGTTCAGAATGGAATACTCACAACAGCTCTCGAAACAAATGGCACAGTATTTGTATTTAGCAGCAGTTCATATTCTTCATCATATGATGAAAGAAATTACTCCAACAGAATGAACTTCTTAACTGTCTGGTCACAAGCAGTTGCTTTAAAGTCACATCAGTCACAGTGTCAGAAGTGTGAATGCATTTCAAATAAAGATGGTGTTGGTCACATGATGTGCACCAAATGCTCCACTGTGGTATGTAGTACTTTTCACATAAAGTTTTAGGTACTGACATAATTGCAATGTTCTTACTTAGATGAACTGAAATTTAAAAAAGGAATCTACCTATTTTTAAATCAATATAAACACTGTAGTTTGTGATGTTTGGTCAAAACTTGATATAATTTAATTTGACTATGAGTACCCTGATCAAGAATTTCACAGCATTAACAAAATACTGGTAACTATTTTAAGCTACCTCAGAATTTGTTAAATTCTAACCTTTTTGCTACGAGACATGGGGAATGGGCATCTTACAGAAGACGATACTGCAGCCTATAGCCTAACACAGGGCGACTTAAAATCTAAAAACCAACTAAACACATAGTAACTGCCTTAAATAGAACTTCAATGATATAAAGTAAACCTTAAACTTACCTAAATCATTGTAATCCCAAATAAACCAGCCGGGTGAGCATTCAAACTGGTTTCTGGACAACACCACTACTTTACAACACTTTTTGATGTAATAAAAAGTAGTTATAATAATAATCAAACAGGAGAAACTAAGTTTTGTAGTAAATAACACACGATCAATAGTTTTAGGCAGTTTAAAAATACAAAAACACAAGTTTTAAATCCAATTAAATAAACCGGCAATTTTAAACACTGATAACAACACATTTAAAACATTTCTGTTACCAGCCGATATTTCAGTACAAACTTAAATTCTTCCTGTACCTTGTACTGAAATTTCAAGCAGTTCTGTACAGTTAATCAAGTCTAATTTTGCATGTTGCCAGCTAACATAAATTCTGACAGTCAAAGTAAATAAAGTCAGGAGATAAAAACACTTTTAAAAGGTATAATAGAGATCACAGCACACGGAGCCGAAAATAGTTTCTCAAAATAGGCACTACTTTAACCATAATTTAAGGAAATAATATTATTCTCAACATGTCTGCCATCTCGAAAACAAAGATATTGTAGAAATTCGATTATTATGAAAGTATACCACCTAGAATCAAGAGAGAGGTAGTTTTGGAAAGCGGAGCAGCTGTAGAAAGTCCTGGCATAAGTTTTAAACGCGCTTTGCCGTTAACTTCTTTCTTTTAGTTGTAATTTTCAGAACTAGAAATAATTCATATACATATTTTCAATGAAGGAAGGCTCATTTTATAATAACTCCATTTTAATAACAGCGCTTCCTAAAGCTAAACCAACACCCGTCATACAATCTGCTTGAGTTGTTGTTTAACACTTCCTTTCCGAAAATAATTGCAGGTTCATGAATTGGTAATCTGTTTTCACGAAGCGATGTCTACTTTTCAAGAAGTTTTGAGTTCATCTGTATGTTAATAATGACCAGCGAGAGGTAACAGGAAATCCAAAGCACATATATTTAATGTTCTCCATGGAATCTTTCATTTAACTTTCTTAAATGGTAAATTTTATAAAGTTATTGCATTTTGGTATTAATCAGCCCGTTACAAGTTTCTAAACCCAAAGCAGAGTATTTGAGGGAAAAGTGTATATCAAAGGGAAACCCCCCTTCCTAAGAGAGTAGGGATACAGGAAAACCTATTTCAAGTTATTACAGCTAATCCATTAAGTTTACGAGAAACATCAAAAGGGGAGAAAGTATTTGGTTATGCCCATCTCTAAATAATATCGAAATCTGGGAGTCCAAAAGTATGTAATTTCTGTGCACTATATTATGGGAGTCACTTGACTTGGATGTTTATACTGGTGTGGTTTCTCAGGCTTCCAGTCAGTCAAACGTGGATTTTGGTGTCAAGCAGTTCTACGGTCGGTCTAGGCGGTGATGCCGCTTGCTGGCCTTGTTACTACTATACCTTCCGGTAGCCATTTTAAGGCCCATTGGTGAAGTGGCGCCGTATCAATTAACTATTATGTAGAGTCTCAAAATTTGTTTAGGGGTATTCTGGCAGTTGGTCTTCTTCATAACTTGCAATTCTTTCAGATGTGATTTGTCTGATTAAATCACATCTGTTTTACATAACAGTTGAATATATCAACTGTTATGTAAAACTTCAAAATTTTTCAAGAATATTGTGGTATGTTAACTTCAATAGTGCTCATCATTTGTAGTGACAACCTCATCTTTTCTTTCCCAAGGTTAATTGCAGCTGAACAAACTTTACAGTTGATAATTCCAAAGGTGTTTTTCATGGTCTAGATATTTTGAACATTTTCTTTAAATTTTGTAGAACTTATAGAAGAGCGAAGTCAGTTAAGGTGATGACTGATACTACTACCCCAGTATGCGGTCTGGATCCTTACATATTTTTGCTGTGGCCTCAAGACTTTTTTCTCTAGTTTCAATTATTGTACCATCCAACTTCTCAATTCTGTGAATACACATAACAAACTTACAAATAAAATATCTTTTTGCTTAAGTCTTCTTTCAAGAAAGAAATAATCTTCATGATTATTAGAAGGATACCAACTGTCATTATTTGTAAATGTTACTAATGTGATAGAATGAAAGAAAATATCTTTTTGCTTAAGTCTTCTTTCAAGAAAGAAATAATCTTCATGATTATTAGAAGGATACCAACTGTCATTATTTGTAAATGTTACTAATGTGATAGAATGAAAGAAAAAATAAATAAGATCTATCTTAATAATCTTGAAATTAAAAAAGTTAAAAATCCCATAAATTTATTGTGGTACAGAATTAGGTGCTGAGTCTGAAGAAAATGTTAGGTGCACAAAACCAGCTCTATCCAGGAAAAAAAGTTCATAGATTTTAACAGTAGTCTGCTCCAGTAAATTCCATTCAAAAATATCATGTATAACTTCATTTTAAAACATAATGTAATAAAACTTTCTATTATAAACATAGTAATTAATTTTAATGTTATTATTGTTTTATAGGACTGGGAGTATAAAGGAAATGAGGCAGATTATCCAGATTCTGATAAAGAGCTTCTGGATTTCATTACACATAATGAATAGTTTGGGTGTATATGTGAAACTATCAACCAGATGTTTGGTTAAAAACTTGATCCATATGTTAAGAAAATAAACATTTTACTGTAAAGTATGATGTGTATAAAACTTTCAAAATATTGTTTCAGTCACTGCCATGCTAAGTTTCTAAAAGGTATTTCTTTTTTCTGTACATAAATCTGTCCAAAGTAAAAATGTGTTAGTTCCTACAGTTTCCTTAGATAAATAGTTTAAGAAACATATTTCATACCATTCTTTCAACTTCTTTCATCATAAAAAATTCTACATATCACATTCTCCCAAAGTTATGGTTAAATCAGGGAAAAAGTCAGTGATATGTTCACAATAATGAGTTATAATCATTTCAGTTCACAAGATTTTACTGACTTTTTTCCGTCATATTCCTTTAATTATAAGAGATTTATTTTCCGTAGAAAATATGAAGAAAATGTGCTGTGATATAGTATTAAATAGTGTAATGATTGTAATCTTTCTTCTTAGTTATATTTTTTACCATAAATTATGAATAAAATGTGCTTAAGTGACTGAATTTTTGTAGATGTTTACACAGAAGAAAGATATAATGAAAAAGTTTATTAATTAATGTGCAGATTTTCTAAACAGTTGTAAAATAATGTACAAATATTAATAAATTAAAACTTAGTTGTAATATTATACTGTAGAGCCGGAAATTTTTAACTGAATTATGTAATAAATACTTCTGAAACAATTCTTTACTACTTTTAGGTAATTCGATTAAGTCTCTTACTGAATTAAATTACCGATAAAATATATTTTTACCAGTGCCCATTTTTGAGCCCAAAAACAACTACACTATGATCAAAATTAATTGGTCACTTGACACATACTTCTAATCTCACACTAAGTATAAACAAACAGGGAAAATAAATTCATCAACCAGCAAATATGAAAAAGGAGGGCAGTGACAACACAGAACAGCATGAAAACAATACACAATATTTTTGCAAAACCCTTAGTCAAGGAGGAGAGGAATGAGACACATGGTAAAGAGGCAATTGTCAACTCATTTAGTCCCATAATGTGATCTGAGCAACAAAAACAAAGACAGAAAAAGTTGTCAAAATGGAAATGTGATAATTAATGACATTGTAGGTGTACAGAAAATCCCTGAGCTGTTATTTCAAGAGAAACACAATAACTTATATATACTCTGTCAAGCATGCATGAAGCTGGGGGTTATCTTCAACACACTACCTGAACTTAATTTGATGTCACCATGTGGAACTTATCCTGTTGCTTGGTGTTATAGCAAACAAAAGAGTTCCAACTAATTGATGAACAATAATTAATGTTCACGACTGGATGCCTTTCTGGTAACTGTAATCTTTAAACATGGCCACCACACATCTGATAAACCCCAAATGTGAGGGGTAAGCTTGAAATAAGTTCGTAGAAAACAGTTAAGAGTCACTAAAATTGTATATTCTTCCACAAAGTCTCTGCCTTACAAAATTTAGTACCTGGTTTTGCTTAGGCGATCGGACTATTTTACCAATGAAGATTCACAAGTTTCACACATTTCAAGAGTGAAAACAAACTATCATCATACCCCAGTCCATGATGAATGTTTAAAAACTACATTATCGAGACATATTAATGACACATGGAGCTAGTCACTCCACAAGACGTGTATGAGCCTAACACCACCACATCAGCTTGATGACTCCTGCAGACTCGCCAAAAAACCATCATGGCTACTGTTTGCCCCCACTACCTTGTCCACCTTGTGAAATCAGCAACAACCTTCAGAAATTAATATCATGAAGTGTATTTAATAATTTGACTTGTTTTATCAACTGATCTTCTTGATATCTTCTCCTATCAATTCTAACTTATTTTAGTCTTTAGAAAGGCTTCAATGAGATTGACCTTGAAGTTCCAAACATCATCAAATCTGGCGATTTTTAAGTTACAACAATGATAACAAACCATCGCCAAAATACCAATTTATCTCATAGATGCATTAAGTTTTCTATGGGAACCTTTAGATATTTTTAGTCTTCTTAGTCTGCACTACCTTCTGATATAATTTTCTTGTTTCTATCTTATTTAATAAAAATTTGATTTTCCCCCTTAATTAGAACTCCTAATTATACTTTGCCTAATTGCTTGACTTTATATTCAAAATATTGTCGATGATGCTGACTATGACTGACGATTCTAAGTTATTTCAGATTTTGGTTTTTAGTCCTAACCAAACACATGTTTTGAAGACCGTAAATAAATCAAATATCCTTAAAATCAAGTTTCAACTGGGGTGAGCTGGTAGATTTGCTTTTGGTGAGCATATAGATACATTACAACTCCTGGTTTTGTTTTGAGTTAATACATAAATAAAATACCGAAGCCCCATTATAACCACAAGTTTACATTGCTCATAGCTAACAACATTCCCACTTTTCTAACACAGCACTTTCCTCATAACAAATAGAAAGTAAAAATTTAAATTCCTTCCTCAGCTTCCTCACACACAAAATCTGTATTATCTTTTCCAAAGGAAACTTCAGTACACTTCTGATCCATAAAGACCAACTACCACTATCTAGGAAACTGCCCTGCAGCAACTTCTTCCATACAGTCAGCTTCAACAATTTATATCAAAGTTACCACCAGAGCCAAGACATTTACAGTTATCTGCTCCCTTCTGCTAAAAATAAGAAATTTTCAAGTTTTTGTACTGTGTCTTTATTTCTGCACGTTAGTCAAATAGAAATACCCTCTTGTATATTGTCACACAAAAATGTTGTTTTTCTGTGTTCATCTTTTTTGGTCTATCTAAAACTGAACCTTGTCAACTAACAGATGTGATTACTACATTTACCCTTGTCCCAGTACATTAAAATGTGTGAATGAAGGCTTTCCAAGCATATTATTGAAATATAATCTTCACAGATTCTCCACTGGATGTGTTGAAGAAAAATAAGCTTTCGGTGTCTTGCTCTGTCGCCATATTCAGCTACACCAGACATGAAGATGGTGGCAGAGCTCGCCACCGATAGGTCGTCTTCTTCAACACAATCCAGTGCAGTATGTGTGAAGATTATATTTCAAGACATTATGATATAAACTATTTCGAACAATATTGAAAAGAAAAACTTTTTACCTTCTCTCGAACAAAAGTTGTTAGCCTAGTAATTAAATTACTTTTGATCTAAAGCTTCTGTTTTGTCAACTAGAAAATATAGAAAAAGAAGATCAGTACTGAAGCAGATGCATTAAAATTGTTTAGATGGCCATTTTTAAATAATATCTTCCACCATCCCTTGCATAATAAAATGAATCATTAAATTCTCCACACTCAAATTTGGCCATGTGTGCTTTTCAATCACTGTTGTGTTAGGCATGAGAGGGCATCAGCCTCCTTGATTATAATGATGTATGTTCTTGCAACTCGACAGACAATTAAAGTAATAAATGAATCAGTTGTATTAACTTAGTAATGTGTTTCGACATATTGAATCATTTTTCTGATAATAACAGACCATTAAAATAGATATTTATTTATTTATACGCCAATCGGCTTTGTACATAAATAAATAAATAATTCTGAACATCAACATGTAAGATATTTATATGGTAATATAATTCATAAAAGTCTTTTAATGTTGGAGATTAGTCCAGCATGAGATTCTTCAAAGAAGTTGATGTTGGTAGCATGTAAGTTAACCAGACTAACTATTCTATGGTATGGCCCAAAAGCAATATAGTTTTTGTTGGGTTTTACAGCATCCAGCAGTTTTCTTGTTCAAAGATCTACCCTAGAGCAGTTAAATTGGAATTTCTCGAGTATTTTTGGTGAATTAATAAGACCATTGACAACTTTGTAGTAAAAGCATAGGTCTATCAATTGCCTCTGACTTCATAGGCTTTTAATGTTATAAAAGTGATACACATCACAGACGTCTGTAAAGTTTTGATCATGAGGATAGTGTAACAGGAACTTACACAACTTATGCTGGACTTTTTAAACACAGCTAATTTGTTGATCTGTAAATGGTGACCAGACAATACTTCCATATTCCAGTAACAGTTTGACAAAGGCAGAGAAAAGTCGAAACAGTGTATTAACATTTTTGAATTCTTTCCCAGATCTACATATTAATCCAAGGACACAAAATGCTCACAGAGTTATGTAGTTAATATGATCAGAGTAGTAAGCCTATCATCAATCATCACTCCCAAGTCTTTTATTGAGTTAACTGTTTCCACATTTTGACCATATAATAAGTAGTTAACAGGCAGTAGGATGTGATGTCAGGAAAACACCATGATAGTACATTCTTTATGTTAAGGTGCAACTTATTTACGTAACACCATACCTCTAGCTCGGAAATGTAAAGAAAAGTTGTTAAAAATCCTCTGAAACTTCTCACTCCAACAATCATAAAGCTCTCACAGATAAATTGGAAGATTGGGCAACTAATGAATGATCAGTATTCAGTTTTTAACATATCCAGAAATCAAAGTGTGTCCTGTGGTCCTTGAAATCTGATGCAGTCATTAAATCGGAATGGGGAACAGTTAAGTATGAGATATTTCAATGGCAAATTCCTAATTCTCTGTTGTTTGTATTATTTTTGTTGTTGTTAGGTGCTTCAATGATGAGGTTGTTAGAGCTCTTGTTTGTATCTCACACACACACACACATCTATATATAGAATATTAATTTAGAATAGGGAAATGAAACACCACTTTCTTAAGATGATGGCAGGATGATGTGAAAAACAAAAAAATAATCATGGGTGGGTAAAGGAGTATTCATTTAGAAAAATAAAATCTTAAATATATGTAAATGTGAATAAAAATAAATACTGTAACTCATAAAAATATGAAGTTTAACATCACCTCTAGTTATTGGTAATTAAAGTATTGGGTGTAAAGGATAGTAGTATTAACTTCAGAAGGCAGATAAAAAGTAAATTCATGCGGTTTTATGACACTGGCGACATAGTTTCAAATTGCTGCATTTTCCATCACTCATTTTATATGGATTCCAAAACAATGGAGCATTTATAGAAAGCAAACTTTCCCACAAAACCAGGTCAGATTAAGTGTCTGTAAATATTCTTGGCAAGACTGGAATTCAAATCATGGACCTTTAAATACCAAAGCAGGCCTCTAACATCACATCAGGTAACTCGTAGATAATAATATGTGACAGCTAAGGGATGGTTACTTTTGAATAATTGAAAGCAAATCAAGTATTGGGATACAATGTTTTCATGGGATTATGAGGGTTATTAACTGGAAGAACTTCAAGAAGGGCACCATTTCAGATTCATCTTCTCATGTGCCTGGGAATACAATGGGTAGTAGTCACTGGCACAGTGCCAGCATTGTCCAAGGTACATCCCACCGCAGTTTTATTAATTGAACTGAAGTTACTGACTTCCTTCCAGATGGATGATTTGGGATCATGGGTAAGGTAATGGTATATGCTGGTGTCAGATATCCAGTGATGGATGTTAGCCACATATTTACAAAAATCCATAACTACTGTAGTGGAACTATTACCTGTAGGTAAAGTTTCACAAGATTTACAGAACATTAGCTGAGGAATGATTATATATTAGGAAATCCTGAAAGAGTTAAAATGTCTTGGAAAATTATGGTGGATTAGACTTAGGGATGTAAGGATATGCTTAGTTTAACATGTGTAACATAAAATTTAAAGTAGCCCACCATTCATTATGATGAATGGTGGTGACTTGTTACTGCATTGTAATCTATCAACAGTATTGTTCAATTGTCTTGAGCTCATTAAGAAATGGATACAAAACTGTTAATAACTGTTATTCCACACCCCACGTGTTGATGGAAGCTCTCGACCATGATTTGTTTTAGTTTGTGTGGTACCGGGTAACCAATTATGATAATTCTGTAAACCAATTCTGAAAATTATTCAACTGACATCCCATACTTAGGAAAATAAACAGTATATTCACTTGCTTTAGAAATAACTAAAAACCACTCTATATAAAGTTACAATGCAGTTCTAAAGCCTTCAGCCCTGTACCAGACACATGTTACATTTTTAAATACTATAATGTACTCTGATCTGAAGTTTTGACTGCAGGTTGATAATAGGGTATTTGACTACTTCTTGAAAATGGGTTTAATTTGTTTATTGGTACACCTTATTCGCCAAGTGAAGAGATTTTTTGACGAATGTGCATTATTTTGTGTAAAATTCAAAGATAGAATTTAAAGAATTTAAAAGCCCGCCAAAACCCTACTTTGCTGCCTAGTGCGTGCAACGACAGTTGTGACGTTACATGTCTGTAAATGCTGCCGCTGTGAATGGAGCATTTCCTATTACCCAAGTTTTAAACTATTTTTATTGTTTGTTGCTGGTTATTATCTTGTTATTAATGAAAGTTTGTTTTGATTATAAAATTGAAAACAATTTGTAAAAACCTACAACGGAAAAATATTGAAAGTAGACACCTTATTTGTGGGGCTAGCTATAGAAACAACCACTAAGTTTTATTCTGTGGAGATTATGTAACAACTTCAATTTGATATTGCTACAAAGTCACTTACGATTTTCTGTGAAGCTCATTTACACCGCAATTTTGTTTTAAATGTAAAACGTTGTTTAAGGCGAGAATTATTAGAGTTGGGTCCTAAGGTTCGACCCTCGCTTCGGAATATGTTAAATTTGTTTTCTTTTGTCATTTTCTTTGGATACTAGTTGCTGTTGGTTGCATTGCATAGTCATCAATTTAATTTTTCTTTTCTTTTTTCTGAAGGCTTTACAACTTTTTGGATAACAAACGAATTACAACCATTTGAAACAACCAAAGAAGATTTCAAAAAGGAAATTGGACACCGAAAAACAAGATTTTTTTTAAAAAAATGAAAATTACTTGCACATTAAAAGTAAATATCGCCTAATAGACGCAGTTATGTCAGGAAGGTAACCTGCAGTTGTATCGTTACGTAAAAATTACAACGAAAAAGACACAAGCGTTCCGGAACTGTTGCAAGATTAGCATGAAATTTCTACAAGTGATGTCACTTCTAAAATAAATTCCATTATTCACCACCATGCACCTGTGTTTTTTGCATGATATTTTCTCTCTGGTACGTTTAAAAATTAAAAGTTTTCATGTATGGTAGCAATTTATTTCAAATGCTTGCATGACACTTAGCAACTATTATGAATTCTTCAAATAAAAACATGATAGTGCAAAAAACAGCAAACAAAAACGGAAAAAATGCACGCAAAAAATATTATCCAAACCAAGGTTCGAATGTAGGGCGTTCTGAATTACATTACCACTCTTCAATCATGCAGCTATCTGGACACTACTTCTTAATTGCTTCTCTTTATGTTAATAGTAAACACTTTACAGTTTCTTTGTGTGAGATGAAGTGAAACGAGGTAGGTAAATGAATAAACAAACAAATTCAGCTTTATCAACAAAAAATATCATTTATCTATAATCTTTAATCTGTAACTAAGAAAAATGGCCCACAACATCCAGTTGTTCCGAGCGTCATGAGTGAGCGGTTAACGCTCTGGCCTCGCATTCGGGAGGGCGACACACAGTGTGATATTTTCTAAATCTATAGGGACAAAAGTCAGTTTTGATAATAGTCTACACAGGAAAATAGTTATTTATACTCAAAGTAGATAAGCCATATTACTTGGATCAAAGGTTTTTTTCCCCTCACGAATTCATGCCTAACGATAGAAAAAATAGTTTGAACAATGGGCTTCCTGTGATCCACCGATCATGCTCTCCAGTTGGCCTTGCCATTCCACTGAGATTGGTCAATGATTAAGCTGTGTTTCTACGTGTTAGTAGTAATTTGTGTGTTACTATTGCTTTTGGCGAGCCTCAAGGTAAGCTTACGCATGATTTTTCCGTGATACAACAGCATCATTAAAACAGAGATTATTTTTAATTTAAAAAAACTACTGAACCAATTTCATGTTGAGTTTTAGTTCATTATACCACATTATTCCGATCTCTTACTATATTTATTTGAAAGAGCTGCTTATTAGCTACAAGAAATACCTTCATTTGTTTGTGCATATTTGCGACACCCATACAACTTTTCTTTATTTTCAGCATGACTGCACAAATTTCGCGTACAGAATTTTTCGACGTATGGTTTGCTAACGCAAAAAAAATCAATCTCTAACTTTCAATTTAAATATAAATGAGTCTCAAATTGAAGCTGTTACATTTTTAAGCTCAGCAGAATAAATGTCAGAGGTCTTTTTCTATAGCCAGCCTCACAAATAAGGCATCTATTTTCTATATTTTTCCGCTGTTGGCTTTTACAAATTGTTCTCGATTTTGTATTCATAACAAGAAATGACCAACAACAAACAATTAAAATAGTTGAAAACTTGGATAATATTAAGCGCTCCATTCCCAGCCACGGCGTTTATAGATGTGTGACGTCACTCAAGTGACCTCCAATCCTAGAGCGTTTTCTGTCATGTGACCAGAGGTAAGAAAAGTATAATTTTTATTTCGCGTTTTGATTAAAAATAATACACTTTTCTTTTCAAAATTGAAAAAAATTATCTTCCTGAAGCATTAATCTACGAGAATGAATTAAATTTATAATATTTTTTTTAATACTGTCAAATAACCTATTAGAAACAGTGAATAATGGGCTCAAGTTTATTACAACAGGCATTCACATCTACAGTTGATTAATTATGAGGACTCCCCAATTCCGATTCATCACTTGCACATTAATTATTCACGGATACGAAGAAGATTCAAGGGGCACTTGGTAGCTACTACTGTCACTATTACTATATACTTCAGACCCTAACTACTGCTATTCAAATGCTGACTAAGTCAAACATTCCTGCTTCTCCTTTTGGTTCACTTCAGCCAATTGTAAACATCCTTTGGCCTCACAGGTCCTTTTGTGGCCTATCATGAATTTACACTTGAATTTATATGTCAAAGATTCTTTCTTGTACCAGTCTCTCCACATTCTATCTAATTGCTTATACCATATAGGTTTACATTGTCTGTCATTTAATTTGACAACCTGTTGGCTCGGTCACTACCCGGCCCAAAACAGTTTATCACCCCTCGCTTACTCAGCTGGAGTCTCAACACTCACATTACACAGGATCTTCTAGATGTGATGAGATTAACATGTATACCATTACAAGAACCTAGTAACTGATGAACCCCATGGCATAGAGAGGAGCTTCTCTCCAATGAGGGGCAGCAGGTATAACACATGAGGAGCAGGCCACAGCTACACTAAAATGGAGCTATGGCCATAGAATATAGAAGGCAGTAACATGCATATGGCTGCTGCCAGGAATGAATGAAAGTCACAGCTGAGGTAAATTTAAAAGGTTGCAGCAGAAGAAGATGAGGAATTGTGCTAGTTGCCTCACTAAAGAAAGATTTTTCTTTCATGTTTTTTATATTTATTATTACTATTTTTCAACAATAATAAATTTGGTGCAAATTTTTAATTATTTATTTTTATTTTTGAAGAAAAGCAATGTAACAGGAATACATTAACTAAAAGGATTAATTACTATACTTTCTTAAAAGAAAAAATTGAGTTTATTAATGTTTTTATGTGTTACTTGTCTGTATCGCTGTCTTGTTTTTCCTGTGTTTCCTTTTTGGTTTGTTTTTATTGATATGTGGTTTTTTTCATTGTTGGACACTGACTATTTATATTTGTGTGCCATGTGTTGTCTATAAATTTGTTTATATGTGTGCAATGATTGATATTCTCTTGGTAAGTCAAAGCCTTTGAAAGTCAAGATTGATCCAAGCAGTTCAGATATACAAAGGGATATGCAAAGTGGATTTATGGTTCATATGAATAAGAAGATGGACTGAATGACCAGAAGCCATGCTGAATTAAATGTAAAACTTGGCAGCCAGTTTTCAGAATTACAATATAAGTTTATAGAGGTAGATTTCTGGCTGGAAGTTTTGACACAGTGTTTTGACAGTTTCAGTCAAAAAAGAGGCATAGTTCATACACCCAGAAAGCAATTTTGGCCAAATAAGATGTGGGGTCAGGTTAGAGAAAATAGATTAAATAAATGGGGTAGTTTCTGAAGTAGAGCTATTTGTTAAAGCAGTTGTTGAAAAAATAATTGAATCTTCTCAAAAGTATTTTTTGTAAGTCAAATCTATCATTCGGAGATCAGTAAAAATGTTGTTACATGGAATAATCAAAATTTGGGTTTTTGTCTATTTGGCGACTGAAATAAAGTCTAGTGAAATGCACTAGTAGGCACCAAAGGTAGTTAGCTGTATTTGATGACAGTGTAGGCTTTAATGCGAAGAATGTTTTAATGAATGATTGACTGATTTTAATTTCCTATGTAATGTGAGTGATTGGTATTGTATGGAATGTAAAGAAAATGTTGCCAGTTTTTGTATTATTAGAGAGAATTCCATTGTTACTATGAAAATGGCAAGGTTATTAGGGCCAATGACTTAAAAATGCGACTGAAGTATTGGGACAATGAAAGTGGAAGATTAGTAAAGGAGAGGAGCAAACCTATTCAAATGTCTATGTCATTTCACTCAGAGAATCAGTTTGTAAAAGAAATATTTCATGAAGATATGAAGGCCATTGTTGGTGGATGTGTAGATACAATTTAGTCCTTGTAAGGGAATGTTCCTTTTCTAATTTCTATATGAAATAGAATGTTGGGATTGTACAAGTTGTTTGTAATATGTTATGCAAAATGTAAGTTGATTCATTTTTAAGCAAGAGAGGAAGAAACATTTTCAAATGTCAGTACTGAGTGACTATTAAATCTGCTTTGCCCTGTTTGGTTTTGAATATATTTTCTGTAACCATAATAAAAAGGAATGTGTCACAGTATAGATAATACGATAGGGTCAATGCATGCAAATTTGTAGTGGCTATAAAAATAAGTGAGATGGTAGAAAAATGTAATTAAAAGTGAAAAACTGAATATTGAATGAACAAAGTGTAAAAGAACATTCTTGTGTATTAAATGGTACTGGTAAGAGTTTTTTGTATTTCCAGTACCGGTATGTATCTAATATTAGCAAAAGGCTCTGTGAATAATAAGAAGTAGAGGGTTTGTTTTGTAAAGTTATGGTAAGAAAACCATAGGAAAAATATTTCTTTTGTTTTTTCCACTGTTCAGGGAAAAATTTGAAACAACTATGTTTTGTGTTGTATGCACCTATACGTCATGATAAATATTGATTGTGGTTTTTAAAAAGATGCTTGTGGAATATCTGCCAGAGCTTTAAATTCCATTCATGAATTTTATTTTGTTTAATATTTCTTTAATCATCTGGTACCTAGAAATAAAATGATTAGGACTGTAACGACAAAAGCTTGGAAGGCTTTTAAGCTTATATGTTTGACTATTACAATGTAAAGGAAAAGCTATTTCCATACTGGTTATTGTAGTTACTTACTGTTTTAGATTTTAATTACTTAATTAGGTTGAACTGATTATAACTTGGTGGTGACTGAGGATGCACTTACTTTTATTTCTTATTGTCATTGTGTATAAATGTATCATTACTGCCAGAGAGTAATTTGGCCACTTTCAGCTGTCTAAAGAATGGCCTATCATTCAGTCAATCTTTCTTAATCTGGAAGTAGATAATGAACTGCTAAACGCCAGTGTTGCCTGTGGGTTGGGGTGGTGATGTGTTTAGTTTTAAGCATATATTAGATGTGGCAAATGGCTCTTGGGCAAGCAGTGTTGTAAGGAGCAAAAACCAGTTAACCTTTTTTGGGCATTCACTGTCTGACTTCTTGGTAACAAATAGGTAAGGCAGAGAAATAGTATAAGCATAAGCAGTGGCATAGAATGGCACATACCAGGATACCACCAGAACTCAAAATAGCTAGAAATATCCAAGGGCTGGTACTAACTTGACTGTCAACCTGTTCAATAGGATCTGATTGAGGGAAGAGCTTCTTTTTATCTATGGTGGACCTATTTGCTTAGCCAATTAAGAGCTCCAAATAAACAAAAATATTTAAGTTGAACAACAACTTTTTTTTAGTGAAAATATGTATTACACAAATTGTTAAACAAGGTTACTGGTGAGGTAACAAGAGCTCATTAAGCTATAACGTACATAAGAGAAGGAACAAATACATTAAGAAGAAATAGCTAATTTGTAGTTTCAACATCATCACACTGTAGTTAATGCAAAGTGAGGATGCCAACAGAGGGTAAGGCTGAACAACAGGGAGCAACAAAGTTGTAATGGTCAAATTTATGTGAAACTTTTGAAAAGAACAGGAAACTGTTTGGATTTAAATCATGGACAGAAATGATGAGTTTTAAGACTTGGTTGGAGAATTTTAAGTAGGTGGGCAATGCAAGGTTTAAAAGATTTTTTTTTTTTTTTTTTATCTGCTTAACGTCTCTTAACAGCGACGTCTTTAGAGAAGGGTAGAAGAAATAGGAGGAGGCTGTTATTTGGATCTGTTGTGGTTTGAAATTGTGATGGTATGGATGAAATAGACTAATTACAGTATAGGCAATTTTCAAAGATGATTTTAGGATTTGATGCTGAGTAAATTTATGGAATACTGCAAGGCCTTTTATATATTATGTATCATTTGAGCAGAAGAAAACAAGAATCCTATAGTGGGATGTAAGGGACACAGATTACTGTTTTTTTGTGTTTTTTGTGTTTGTTCATGTGTTATAAGTGTTAAGAGCTAAAGAATGTTGGTAATTGAATGCACAGAGTGCAGCATGGACATGAAGGTGCTTACCAAGAATGGTAAGCTCAATTGTCAGACTATTGGGTGAAATGCAGAAACAAGATATGGGGCTGTCATTTTGCTAGAGATGAGGGATAATACTTATTGGGAAAAAGTATTTTTTAACTTCACATTATGAAACAGAAATAAAATAATAACAAAAATTAATAAAGAGGGAAAAACAAGGATAAAAAATTGTAAAAATATATTAAAAATGATGAAATGTAGACAGATAATTTAATAAAGGAACAAATTAATAAAAAGATTCTTTAAAATAAATAATGCAAACAGATGACTTGTCATGAATTATCACAATGGCATGGATATGGGATTAATTTAATTTAATTGCGATCAAGCACTTTCTCCGGTGGAGTGAAAGTCATGAAGCAAAATATGGAATACATGCAAAGAAAAAAAACTTCAACAGAAAAGAGAGAAGCAAAGCAAGAAAGAAAGCATACAAATATTCCTAAACAGTATTCCATTGTTTAGTTGAATTTTCCTCTGCAGATGTAATGCAATACTTGCCATGGTATTATGTTTTTATCTATTGTTTCGACATGTTAAAATTACTTTATTGCTGAATATGTTCATCTAACAGTGTTACTATTAATTTTTTTTTTAGTATATGAAATCAATATAGGTAATGCAATAAGCAAGAACAGTTTCAGACAATGTTAATTTTATCCAGTTAACTGTTAATCTTGTATTCTATAGTCTCTCCCCTACCAGTAATATTCTCAACAATTATTTGAACTGTATATGGCAGTGATTAGAGAATTCTAATAGGATCTATCTGTTCCAGATAGAGAATTTATTTGACTGTGTCAGTTAATCCTTTATTAGCCTCAAGTTAATTAACTAAAAAGAGAGCAGTAAGTCTTATACGCCATTATAAAGGAAATTGAGGGAGTGATGATGGCTTGTTCACACTTATGACAGAACTTTACATTTAACATACCAATATTGAAAAAATTTGAGATGCATACCACTGTTTATGGACGAAGTACTTTGGCAGGCTGGGCTGAAATGGTTTAATTTCCTGTCACTGATTGCATTCTGCGATAATTTCCAGAAACAAATCTAGCAGCCCTTCTTTGCACCCTCTCCAACTCCTGCATTTGATACGTAAAATGAGAGTCCCATACTACACTACCATATTCGAGCAATGGTCTGACCAAAGTTTTGTAACCCAATTCCTTGACTTCTCTCGTACATCCCCTCATCACTCTCTCCAACAAGTGCAGAACTTTGAAACCTTTTCCTACCACCTGTCCTATGTGTCCTGCCCAGTTAAGTTTGTTATAAAAAGTAATTCCAAGATATTTGCATTTCAAGTCTTCAGCAAGCAATTCTTTCCCCACCTTATATTCATAATTAACCTTTTGTTTTTTATTTGTGTATCTAATAAGCTGACTCTTCTTTGCATTTATCTTCATTCCATGTTTACCAACCCAATTAGATATCCTGTTGTAAGGTATCCCTCGTTCTATTTTCAATATTCCGTTTAAATCCGGCCAAGTTTGAGGTTAACTTCAGTACACGATACCACAGTTTAAATCGAGTTAACAACACTTCTAGTACAGTAAAGTGAATAAATAACACATAACCAACATAAATAAACTATAAATTGTCATAAAGCCATGATATTTCAGCAGGAAATAGGTTATTTCACATAAAAGTAAGCTTTCAATAACAGATCCTAACTTTAATCAGAGATATTCTGAACGGATTTAAAAGAAGTAAATGGTAAATAATAGTAAATATATTGCCTAAACAATCCTTTTATCATGATTACTAAGCATTATTCCTGAGATAAACAGATAATTCCAATATAAAGTAAATCCAACCCTAAAATTTGCCATATACCAGATTTTGGTATTTCGGGCGAGATTTTTATACAGTAAAGATTGTAAAGAACTAATAATATTCGGGCCTAGACCTACCATAACCATAACTTCACAGTAATATGTAGTTTCAGTAAGATTTAAAGCCGTTTGAAGAAATATGATAACATATCTGCATAAGCTATTTACATAAACGATTTGAGACCTTTTAAATAGTTTCAGGACTTAAAAAGTAGATAAAAACATAGTAAATAATCTTATCTTCCAGTTTTAGTAGGTTTCAAGTAGTTTCAATCCGTAAAATATGAAATATTAGTAAAGAACAGAAAGCCGGTAAATCGACTAAATTTTCGAGCCTTTCAGAATTAATTCCAGTAAAATTAAACCATTTTAAAAGCACTAAGAACATGTAAATGGTAGTAAACACTCATAATTAATTTTCTATAACCATATAAAGACATTTTACTAACCTTCAGTTTGTTAATCCAATCTCGAAGTAACTTGCCATAGGCACAGTACACATTATATGCTTTTGCACTGAGTTTAAACACGGTCATCTAGTATAAAGTAACTAATAAATTAAAACAGTCCTAAAGAGAATTAAATTCATCAAAATCTTATAGTTTCCAACCGTTTAAGTATTTTTAAATGCCATCTGAACACATAAAATAGATCACTCAACTTTAACATTTTTTCATTTAACAGCCTACTTAGTTTCCGGGTTAAAAAGTAGTTTGTCTTAAAGATCCATTCTCCTAGCTTCATACACCTTAATTTCATGTCATTTAAAGTAATAGAACCGATGTTAAAGAATTATCTAAAACACTCTGTAATAGCGCACGTGTAAATAATAGAACAATTTATTGTGTCCGCGATATAGCACCTACAGACATGAAATAACCTTTAAAATACGCAGTTTAATTCAGGCTACACATTAGTAATTTTTCCGGCTCAATAATCAACATACTTTTAGAGTTATAAATAATAATCATAGCGGATTTTCGGAAACCACTGTTTTTGCAATAACTTAATCAGTTTCTGACAGATCTAAATAAAGTTTATATTTTTGAGAGGCTAAAATCGGGGCCGATATTTTGAGCCTAATTTGGTGTTTGTAACTAAAGCCGTTTTAAAAAAAGTTCTAAAATGCTGATCGGTTCTAACAACTCTCGAAGATAACCATATTTGGTCATCTCATCAGACATACAATTAAAGCCATAATAAGTTAAAATTTTGACACAAAATGCTGCAACTATAAACTCACTTAACTTTTCCCTTTTTGGATTTTAAAATAAACATATAATACAGAAATTATTAAATTAAACGTATGTGAATGTTTGACAGCGTGGATGAGCTCAGCCGTATTGCAGCATCACGTGAGCTAAGCCTATATAGGCGCGATAGACCGCGGAAGGATAAGCTCGGTGTTTCAGTCTCAATTCAAGCGTGGAAGAGTGAGCACGTCTCGGGCTAGCCTCGGGTGGCTTAGGCGGGAAGCGAGTCTACAACGTGATGGCAACCTGACCGATAGCAGCCATTTTGGGTAGTATGGCCTGCCTGAGTCACGCTTGACCGCAGCCATGTTGGAAATTCGGCAACTTTAACATTCAGACGAACAGTTTTGGCAATGTGGCTTTAATTTTCAAATTCATTCTTGGGGTTTAGTGCGGTTCTGCTCTGTTTCGCAATCTGTAATCTTTGGTGAACGATTTTATCCGATTGCTTTTCCTAACTGTGAACTTTTATACCAAATGTGATATTTTCAAGAATATAAATTCAGTTATTCAACTTTTGACTTTCATTTCTACAATAGCACCTTTCTTATAGGAGGTTAAAGCTGTAAGTGGCGACTGTGGTCATTTTAACAGTTAGCATATCATTGGTTTAACACGGTAACAGAACTTTTCAGGACTTAGAATATTTTTGGAAGACTTCTAGCTCAGGTGATGAAGCCGATACCAAACCCCCCGTATACGCGCTTAGTCCCTGACACTGTCCAGATCACCCTGCAACTGTTTACAATCCTCTATCGTTTTGATTCTTTCATACAGCATTATGTCATCTGCAAACAATCTAATTTCAGATAGTAAACAATCCACACAATTATTCATTAGAATAATGAATAGCAATGGTCCCAATACGCTACCCTGTGGCACACCCATTTTTACTTCCACTTCACTGTAGTTAAATCTGTATTTTTATTTGTACTTTGTACATAAAAAAGCATGAATTACATTTAACTATTTAATTTATTAATGATATACCTGAAGCTGATGACACAATACTAAATTCTTGCTCAATCGTGTAATTAACAAACAAAGATCTCTTTCAAAAATAATATGTTTTACAGCACTAAAGCTTGATTACATGAGATATGGAAATGTACGGATACTAATAGAATGAATATCATTTTCCTCATATTTATATATAAGACAGGCTCTTTTCCACACGTTTTCATATTCACCAATAGCAAAATTATGTTTACTTACTTTATCATATCTAGTTCCTAACAGTTCTTCTTGGCATGTTGTATCATCCTCTTCAATATATGCAGTAAAGGTATTTTTAATCCAGTCATTCATCTTCAATTTCAAAGTATCTTCAAACCATTTTTCCATGTCCAATTTAAGTTGAGGTTCAGTATCCTCTGAAGTTATGCTATCTTTTATAGATGATTGTTGAGGAAACTGATGATATTCTATCTTTAGTAGATTATAATGAAGTAGTTCAAATAATGACACAATACTTGGCAGCCTATAAGAGTTTTATTAGCTCCTTGAAGCTACATATTGACATAATTAAGTCTCTTGATTTTTTTTTTTTTTTTAAAATAAAGGTTCTTCAATATTTGACAAAACCCCGAATTGCCCACAATGAAAGCTGGATTGCACGCTATTGAGCGGTAGGTACCAGGTTGACTACCACTGAGTTAGATGAGAAAATAGCTATCACATAATGTTATAAACACTAAAAGAACCCTACACATGAAGATCCAGCAAGAAGAAGAAGAAACTGAGTCTAGATAAGGATTTTTAATATCTGAGGAAATTAGGTCTAACAGTTGAACGTAACTCATTAATAGTAGCATTAAATAAGCAAAGTTTAATACAGAAATGAAGTGAAATGTAACACATGTTAACCCATTACAGTTCAATGAATTTCAAAAGATTTAATAGTAAAATAACAATATTGTGTACTTGACATAATCAATCTGTTACCAGAAACTTTTAATGAATGGCATTTATACTTGAAGGAAGAATGTTTAAAAATAATAAGAATTATACAAAATTCATTTGATCATTTAAAAACGAAATAATAAATATTTTATTTCAAAAATAAAGCTAGCAAGCACATGGAGGAAAAGTTTATTAAATTGATAAATATTGTATAATAATTATTATTATTAATTTAATTGTGATGGAGTGCACACTCCAGTGGCAATTCCTTGTCAACTAATTACCCCTTTTATATTTTATTTTTTTAAATTATCTTACATAATTTTAGTGTTAAATTTCTCCCCAATCTACTTTTGTGGTTTGCAAATTTTAATTTTAAATTCCTTCAGTGTTTTTGGTAAATTATTCATCATTTCTCTTGGTAATTTGCTCCAATCCCTGACACCTTTACCCACAAAAGAAAATGTTCCCACTCCCGTATGCGTGGAACCGAGTGCCAGTTTGTGGGCATGGTCATCTTTCCCCTTCCATGCACTATTCCTAATTCCTTGACCAATATCACCCCAAGCCCCATCACCGACATACGTCTTGTTCACTCCCAGCACTCTCTTCACCCTCCTCCAGTCTTCCAATGACTCCCAATCCAGCTCCTTTATCATATCAATTACTGACTGGATCGTGCGATAATTTCCACAGACAAATGTAGCTGTTCTCCTTTGATACCCAAAATGTGGGTCCCAAATACAGGAATTGGGAGGGCAGGCAAAGAAGAGTAGCTAGATTTGTTTGTCGAAATTATTGCAGGACATACTCAGTAATTAAAGTTTATACAGTTCAATGTTGCTTATTGACATAATTTTTAATTGAAAAAGAAGTTTTTTACATGGGTTTAGGGGCAGACATAAATTATTTAAAGGAAATTTAAGTGTTGTATTTATTCACTTTAAGTATCTATTATGTATCATAGAACTTTGAAGCAATTAATATTTAGACAGCAGTGTATGTGTGTGACAGAGTAATTCTAGATGTGAAGGTGCCAGTACAGTACTTTGAGCTTAGGGATAACTTTGGGATGATACATTTTTAGATGTAGAAAAATTCAGTTATTGTATAGAGTTTGGACGTGTATATTGAATCAGTCAAGAATCATTTTGTAATGCATCAGATTTAAGAGGATAGTTTTTATTTTGGAAATTTAATATGGAGTGATTGTTGTTACTTGAATGACTGTTGGATTTCATGGAAACTAACCCTCAATCAAACTCTAATCAATTTGTCCGAGATTAAGAGCAATATGTTTTATCTTTGACTTAGCAGTTACGGTTATCTATGGACTCTGTTTATAGTTACTTTCGTTGTACTCATAGAGATTAATAAAGAGTTAAAGCACGTTTGTTTATAGTATTTAATACGCAACATTTATGGTGCCGAAACCCGGGATAAGAAGCTTATTGAAGCACGACTTCCATACGCTGTCTTCGCTATGAAGATATTTGACAGGAAGTAAATTATACGACAGCTTCTATCCGAACCTACGACACATTAGTTCCAGACGCTATAGCGAGCTTACTGCATTACAAGCATTCAGTAATTTATTTGCAGCGCATACTTCAATTGCTTTATTTTAAAATACGCGTAGCCTGTGATAATACACTGTGAAGTAATACAACGCTTACGCTATTTGTAAATTTGCATAAAAACATCGTCGCTACCAGCGCCATCTCTTGGGTAACTAGAACTAACAGGACTGACTAACGAACGGCAGCTGTTAAACATGTCAAATGAGGATGAACAGCAGCTACGCATTTTAAGGCGGAAACGGGCGACAGAAAGGAGCTTAATCACGAAATTCAGTACTGCAATTAGTGACGAGACTTCCCAAGATGATTGTGTATATAATCTTTCAAGACTTGACGAAGCGTTGAGAGATCTTGTCATGCTTGATGACAAAATTCATAACTATTTGTCAGACGATGAATACAACGAGGATGCGATACGATGCGAAGAATACGTGGACCTCGCTAAGAGAGCGATCTTCAAGGCAAAATGAGTGATGGGAGAAAAACTAAACGAATCACCCGTCTTATCTGCGACGCCTGTTCTATCTTTTCAAGCTCAACCATCAACCTCTTCAGTAACTCACACTATCAACCTACCGGCCATTAGACTGGAACCATTCTCTGGTGATGTCGAGTCGTGGTCAAGGTTCTGGGAACAATTTCAATCGTCAATAGACACGAACCCGTCGGTCTCTGCAGTCGACAAACATATTTTCCTGCGTGGATACTTGGATGGAGAGCCTAAGAACTTGGTGGAAGGCATTCCAGTAACTGCAGAGGCCTATGAAGAGACAAAGAAAATTCTTGTTTCACGCTATGGGGACAAAAATCGAATCATACAAGCCCATCATGACTACTTAGAAGCGTTGAAGCCTATATTAATTGCATCCCCTGAATCATTGAATCTGACATATATCGAATGAAATTGTAGGATTCAAGCATTGCGGGCTTTGGGTGAAAAGGTTGATGACTACGGGAGAATGTTGGCTCCGAAGATTTTACGGGCCTTCCCTCTGGATATTGTTAGACGCTGGATCATCTACTCCAGAAGACAGGGGGTTCCTGAAAGCCACATCACTTAACTGATGGAATTTTTTAATGAAGAGGTGGAGGGAGCTATGACGACACAGAAGATAAGAGGAGATCACGACTTAGGAATGCTTTCATCCACAGCTGCTGCCCTTCAAGTAGCCACGAAGCAGGAAAGGAGAGGAACAAGGCCGAAAAAAGTACTGCCAGTTTGTGTCTTTCGTGAATCTCAAGGACACTGGGCGCAAGATTGCAGTCAAATCTGTGACGTAAATAAACTATTAGAGAAACTGAAGTCTGCATCTAGGTGTTTCTTGTGTCTCAATCGAGGACTCGGGATGAAGGTCTGCAGCGAAAGGAACAAAGTTGCTTGTGTCAAGTGCAAGAAGCCACATCATGTCTCAATCTGCAGTGACAGTCAACAGGTGACAGTGGGAAAAATCGACGTCGAATCACCACAGTACACGTATCTTCAGACTGCTTCTGTTCATATAATTGGCCCAACAGGACTTTGTGCGCGTACCCGCTGTATATTCGACGCCGGAAGTCAGTCGACTTTCGTCAGTATGAAACTGGTGGTGCAGCTCACGTTAGATGTTAATAAAATATGAACCATAAACTCACCTAAATGAGCGTAATCCATAATAATTCTGAAGTAAAGTAAACAAGGTTTGGTTAAGCAACCACATCACTGATATTCCACTAAATTGACCACTGTAAAGCACTTTCATAAGTAGAATTTCACCATTTGATATTAAATTCACCAATAACTCACAGTTCCAGACTGATTTAAAGTAGTAATATGATTTTTAAAGCATCACCACATGTGTTAAGTTCAATAATAAATTCCAGCACATCTAAGTAGTTTCTGAGTTTTAAAAGTAGATTTAAAAAAGGTAAATAACCGGCAGACAAATATCCTTTAAGTTTCCAATAGCCATCAACTAATAAACAGAAGATATAAATAAATGAAAATCCGTTATCCGGTGACGTCGTAGAAACCAATTTGCAATTTGAATTTCTATCTGGCTAACATATTTCACGAACTAAAAACTTTTCTAAAGCACTTAAATTAAATAAAGGTACGTTTTAAAAATAGTTTCAGGCCACGACCAGAAAATCAGCAAATTTTAGAAATTTAATAACTTATGACATCCTTAACCGATTTAAAAGATTTTCACACCACTGAACTCAGCAGAAGCTGGGGAACACTTTAAACATAATATAAACTTGATATTTTAAACTTTAGCAAATTCATATTTCGGACATGACGTTCGGCAATACTAAAATCATTAGAGCTTTCCGATTAACCAACTTTCAAAATTCATTTACACCGGTCTGGAAGCTCTCAAAACAAAACCAACCACACCACCACAGTTGTTTCGTTACGCTCTACATCTTGTGATTTTCTGGAAGTCCTCCGTTAACAAAAATTTTTCCAGATAGACTGTTGTTTAGGTCAGTAGGCCATTTCGATAAAGGTAGGCCCGGACGTGGTTTCGGGGCAGTTCGTGGAAGCACTTGGTCGAGATAACATGTAGCACATTGTTTAGCGAATTTGAGTGAGACCGGCTCGCGGGTGGTCATGGGAGACCGCAACAAACATGGCTGACCATCGGAATTACCAACCGTAGAAATTTGAACTTTGACGACATGTGTTCATCAGTGCCGGAACTTTCATTTCGGGGTAGAGCGGTCTGTTCTGTTTTATGACTTGTGATCTTCGGCTAATGATTTTCTCCGATTGCCATTGCTAACTGTGACTTTATGTAAACTCTGTGAAAATTTTAAGAATATATCCTTCAGTGATTCAGACTTCAACTTTTATTTCTAACTTAGTACCTTTCTTACAGGAGATTAATTCTGTGAGTGGCGGCCGTTTTCATCATTACAGTTAGCATTCTCCAAGGTTTTTCACGGTTATAGAACTTTTCCAGAACTTTTGGTAACATTTTGGAAGACTTCAAGTTTAGGTGTACTAGCCGATACCCACCCCCGGTATATGTCTTGTCCCTGACATGTGGACTAATGCGACAGTAAATATCACTGGATTCGAAAGTGGAAATAAGTATTCATCCCATCCAGCAGCTCCACAAGACATCCAGTCTCTCACCCAGCAAGCAACCACGTGGATATTTATTGCGCCATGTGCGGCTTGGTGGGGAGGATTGTGGGAACGAAAGTTTGGTTGCACCAAACGCTGTCTACAAAATTTGCCTGAACTCTCCATAATGGACAGAGAGGAATTGCATATGGTACTGACCAGCATTGAAGCCGCACTTAACTGCAAACCCCTGACACAAGACGAGGAAACCGCAGACGTAATTACTCCATCTCATTTCCTATTTGGAGGGCCACTCACATCATTGTCCTCTGAACCAGAACTCGCAACATGCGCACATATAAAGCAATTTAGATTGCAGCAGCGGTTGGAAGATCACTTTTGGAAATGGTGTAATGTGGAGAACCTGTTGCTGTTTAAACGTTTCCCCAAAATAGGAAATCACAGAAAGAAAATCAGCAGAATTCAAATTAGGAGATGCTGTCCTTCAAGAAGATGTGCGTTCACGTCACATATGGAAAAGGGCAAGAGTTCATCAGTTGAACACCGGAAGAGATGGCATCATACGAACGGTTGTCCTATCTACGCCAGGAAGAACACTAATCACCAGGCCTGTGCAGCTGGTCATCCCTCTGGAGATTGACCAGGGTGGGGAGGCTGTCGGAGATTAAGAGCAAGTTACGGTTATCTATGGACTCTGTTTATAGTTACTTTCGTTGTACTCATAGAGTTTAATAAAGAGTTAAAGCACGTTTGTTTATAGTATTTAATACGCAACACGATTAAAGCCAATAATAGCTTATTTCAGTTCAGTGTAACTTCCCTTATACCGGCTATATATATTTATTGAAGAAAAAACTGTAAGTAAAGCTACTAAAGTGGGAAGGACAGCTGTTTCTGCAACATCACCAGCAATTTTATTATTTATCATATGAGATTTAAATAACAAAGGATAGAGAAAATGACTCATCACTCACCAAAGTAGAAGGCTTCTACTAGTGAAAAACATGTGAGATGAACAAAAACCTATACAATATTTCAGTTTTACACCTTATTTGTGTTATGGGGACTGAGTCGTATAGTTTGGGAGGTGTGCAAATTCTAAAGGTTACCACATGACAAGATACAAAAATGATGAGGACAAATGTGCATATCACAAGCTTGTACAATTTTGTATCTCTAAATCTAATGTTTTTATCCAATCAACTGCACTGATTGATGCATTGCATATTTCAGCTATTGTACCCTTGTAGGCTTGAAGAGGACAATCTGAAAGAATGTGGTGGATTGTCTGTAAGGTGGCTCCACAGTCACAATTTGCAGAATTGACCCAGACCAATTTGCGTAATACCTATGTCCACACTTGTGCCTCTTCCCTTTTCAACTTGCCTTTTCCTCTTGCCTTTTAGTGTCCACATTCATGCCTCATGAGGCTTGCCCCTGAGTGTTCTGGTGTAGCCGCAGCTAGATGGATGATCCAATATTATATTAGCGAAATACCGGTGGTTACCGAGGATGCCTTTCGTTTGACATCTCATCTAACTAAACCATATAAAGTTGATTTGGATGAAGGATCGCCAAAAAGGATTTCCATTTATAGGCTGTTAGAGCAAGGCTCACGGTTAAAAAAAGCTTGCTTCTTGCTTCTGTTTTCCGAATTTTCCAGATGCCAACTGAAATCAAAGTTAAAAACACGATTGTGCACATTGTCTTATATTTGCACAATTTCATTCATATGCAGCCGGATTGTACAAAGTTTTACTGACCTGTGGGATCTTTGGATAGTGAAGATGCCAGCACAGGAACTACTATTCCCAGAACTTGGCGCGGAATTACCGCAAATGACAATGGCTTCACCCCACTTCGGAAAATTCCTCGAAGACATTCTTTGAATGCTTCCTGGAGACGAGATGAATTTGTATTTTATGTCACCGATAGGCGGTATACCATGGCGAGATAACTGCTTGCTAATGATATAACATGAACATTTTCAGCTCAAGATGTATCTGGAAAATGTTGCTGAGTATAGCACACTTTCAATAAATTTGGTTTCTGGAAGAAAGAAACCTGCATCTTACCTACCCGTGTACAGATGGGCGTATCCTGCAAGGGGCAGGGTGGGGGGGCTACTGCCCCCCCCCCTTAGAAGAGAAATCAAGTTGCCTTCAGTATGCTTCGACGAGTGAACAACTGGCTCAGCAGCACTATGGGAGAGGAAAGACTGACTGGATTATGCCTGATGAGTGTGCATCGAAATTTCGTGAAAGTACACCATGAGATATTGACAAATAAAGTTATTGTAAATTTTTCTGAGAATCGGAGACGATTAATCTTTACATAAGAAACTATAATTGAGTTACGATCTTGATTAACTGCATAGTTGGTCCTTGGATTACTATGTGAATCAATAATAAAAATAGTTCCCTCAATAGGTTTGAGTTTTATTTTGTGAGAAATCGGCATGTCCCCCACCCCAATTCCTCGAAAAAAAATGCGAGATCCCCACCCTCTAATTCAGATTTTGCACCCCCCCCCCCCCCCCAGTTCTGATCCTGGATACGCCCATGCGTGTATATCTAACATATTAGAACGAACTGTTCTTGATCCAAGAAAATCGTGCATAGCAATAAGTAAGTTAATATTATAAGGCGTTAACAAGATGTTACCGAGCGTGGTGGTGTAACGGATAGCGTTCTGGCCTCGCATTCGGGACGACGGCGGTTCGAATCCCCTTCCGGGCATCCAGATTTGGGTTTTCCATGGTTTCCCCAAATCACTCCAGGTGAATGCCGGGATGCTTCCTTCATAACGCCATGGCCGAATTCCTTCCCATTCCTTGCCCCCCATCCTTTCCCGTCTCTAAAGACCTAGTTGTTATAGGAGACGTTAAGCAGTTAACAAAAAAAAAAAACAAGATGTTGATTGAGTTAATTACTTGTTCATTGTGTAAGCCCCTTGATGTTAAACCATGTATGACAAATTTGAATCTATACTTAACATCATAAAAAATGCTGCAGTTTTCGCAGCTGGCATAATGTAACCATACAATTGACATAGTTTAACAGAAAATATTCCATTCCAATGAATAATCTGAACTTCCTGAAATTTTTAAATAGATGACAGGCTGCCTCTGTACAAATGACTTGTTTATTCAGAATGTTCGTTAATACTTTCACATATATGTGTAAATGCATCTGACTGCTTATTACAACGAATGTTATTTACTGTTACTGAATAATATGATACTTAGTGCTGCTTGAATCTGTCTATTGGTATACTAAGTATATGATGAAGCTTGAATCCATACGTTAAACGAGATTAAATATTACCTACGTGAATATACTGTACAACTGCACACTAAATATTACGCTTCCTGTGCCAAATTTTTGTTCAAGTATCTCTTCAAAACAAACAATCCTACACTGTCAAATTTTTTCACAACAATCAATGCAAAATATTAATTAAAATTTTAAATAATGTGAAGAATTACTAAATACTGTATTATAATTACGTCACTTAAATGAATGACCAAAAAAACTACGGAATAAAGTCACAAAAGTGTCGCGATTTTGCATAAGCTTACTAGAATAAAGATATACGTCGAGTTACAGGAGTGAACTGGAAGAGGGTGGCTCAGGATCGATCGGCCTGGAAAGAACTACAGGAACACTATGTAGAATTAAATTCTAATATATAGCTTATTAGGCTTAAAGAGGCTACATCCTGAAAAAAGGATCGATATAGCTGCAATAATAAATAAATAAATAAACTAGAATGAACGACATATTGCAAGCGGACACGCACGAGAATCTACTTCACCTGGAAACGCTTGCAATACGCTGTGCCTCCTGGTTTGTTGAACGAATTGAGGATCTCGGGCATGCCCCTGACGCATGCCTTTTGAGCCTCTACCCCGTGCAATATGACGCATGCCTCTGACGACTAAAAGTTGAACAAGTGTGGACATAGCTTATGAATAGCTGCATCTGCCTTGTCCTGTTGAATCTGACTGATGAGACCCCACTGCTGTCTGGGAAGATCAAATCACTGTAATCATACTGAAATTTTTTATTGATTACCAATGACTGCTCCCACTGAGTTAGCCACAGCTTGTTGGCACTGAAAGAGGACTCTGTTAGGTTGATTGCTGTGCACCACGGAGGTATCCTTGATTTCAGGAGTTGGTGTTTTGTTTGAGTAATGTTTTTATGTATAAGCAACTGAGTGTTTTTCAGAATGTTTTTCCACACCTGGAGGAGAGCTTCTGATCTTCTTAGTACTAGAGATCACTAGCAATGAGAACAGTAAGATTTGAAAGACATTTATAAATGAGTTATTTAGTTACATGATGAGAAAACAGCTATCATGTAAAGTTCTATACACTAAAAGAACCCTAAATATGAAGTTTCAGCAAAAAAGACCATGTTTCTACAGACTTTCATTTGGATCTCCTCTCATTATTTGTTCCATTGATAGTTCTACAAAATGTCATTCTGTGGCTTTTTGACTGTTTCAGGAAAGAAATATTTGCAAAACAGTGAAATTAACTGACTGCCATTATAACAACCTTTTCTAGCTTGGGGTATAATAAGATACTATTGTTAGCTCTGACATTGATGTATGTATTTCCTCTGATACCATTAATAATTCTAGTTTGCTAAATTCTTTCCTGATCAATCACCATCTTCTTAGGTATACTTTTTCTAAAGTATTTCACTGCAAGATGCAACAGTGGATGTAGTCTATTGTTAAAAGAAACAGTATGTCAAAATTCACTTTCACTGAATTTATTCTCCACAAGATTGAAGCTAAGCTGGTGTCAGATATGCCTCTGATGTTTCTGTATGTGATTGAATCAGGAACAGTATATTTCTTGGTACTTAGGACAAATAGGATGTCGTAGTCGTGATTGGGTTGCTAAGCCCAATGTAGCTGATGGTTTGGATATAGCTGAAATTGGGTAGAGAGGTGGTATTGAAGGATCTGCATGCTGTTTGATTATAGGAGAGTCAGTATAGTTGAATTTGGGGTTGGCAAGTATGGTATCGATTGATTTGAGTAGGTTAACACAGGGGTTAGCTTTTTGAGTGTTGTCTTAGACAATGAGGTTATAGTGGTGGATGGTATATATGGGTGTAGGTTTAAGACCAGTTCTACAAAGGAAAGTGGCTCAGTATTGTGAGGAGTTTAGCGAGTATTTCTTAGTTGGTTGGTTGCAGGTGTCCCACCAAGTATGTTGTTTATGGGGGAGATATAATTAAAGATGATACATTGGAGCTGGTGATGGTCACCAGGGTATAGAATGGGTCGGAAGAGGCAACATGAAAGATGGAGAAGTTGAAGGGCATATCTTGGTAATGATGGTTTGAGAGGTGTGATGGGAGTCAGGGGAATATGAGCGTCAATTTCATCTGTGATGATATTTTGGAGGTATTTGGCAGTTATTAGTAGGCTATTGGTGTACGTGACTGTTTGGTTATCTGCGTTTATTTGAGCGCCAATGTATTTCCAATAATTATTTGTCCAGATCATTTTAGGTAGTTTTGAATACATTGGTGGGGTGTGGATTTGGGTTTATGTGGATTGTTTGGGGCATTATACTGGATGGAAAGCATGATGGGTGGTGATCATTGCCAATTGTGTCAAGAATATGAAGTTTGGTGTGGGTTAAAATATTTGCAGACGCTATGACTATATCTGGGGTTGTGTTGGATTTGGGATGGGTGGGTAGTGGGATGTCAGTGATGTCACCTATCATGGCTCTAAGGGTGTGGTGTATTTTCTGTTGTATGTGACTATGTATATTGATGTCTGCCATGATAATGTAGGATATAAAGTTTGGTGGAACCGGAACACAGGGTCAGATGTAAATGATGACGGATTGTAGAAAGATTGTGGTAATGGTGTGTTTGGATGGATGATTGGGGGTGGGTGTTATTGGGTAGGAACATGGTGTTTGTGGCCAATGGCTATGCCTCCAAGAGCTGTGAGTGTTGAGTTGTTGGAGCAGATGAATTTGTATGGTGGCATACAGATGTTGTGGTGTGGTTGCAGGAAGGTTTCATTTACAATAAAGCATCAGATGTCATAGGCTGAGAGGGTATTTAGGAGTATACTTTTGTTTGTTGGAAGTGAGCAGATGTTGAATAGCATATTATGATGAAGTGCGGTTTTGGTTATTATGGGTAGATGAAGGTTTCTGGTGGGAGGAATTGGAATTGGGCAATGTTGTGGAAATATGTGGCATTCACTTGGATGCCAAACACTGCTTTGGCTGCAATGGATACTTGTGCAAGTGTGTGGTCTCTAGAAAATGGGTTTAGGTTCTGTAGGGTGATTGTGATGATAGATAGACATGTTCACTTTGATCCCATGTGAGAACAGTCTCAGGGATGTGGAACAGAACAGGCACTTATTAATATTATCAACTAGCTGACCCGGCAATGCTTCACTATTGCTGGACTTGAGTAGGCACATAGATTAAATGAAAAAATATTTACATATAAATTTTAAACTGCTGTTTCATTCATTTTCAGTTGGAAAGGGTGAGAGGGGATGCGCTTTGGAAAACATATGCAGGCAGTATTTTTCTGTTTGTTTCAAAGTATAAGTGTGCAAATTCCCGTTTAAATCTGATTAAATATGTGGTTTTGTCTAAATTATGGGGAGGAGGGGTGGGTTTTTTATTTTTTTTGACAGGAACCATTTTCGACATCCCCTCGACAATTCACCATAGCTTCGCAGTAATCGGACGAACGGTTTGCGGGTTTGTTTAAATTATGGGGTGTTATGGGGAAGAGGGGGTAATTAAGGTGGTGGAAAGAGAGGAGCGGGATTGGGTTTTTGTGAAATTAATGTGTACAGTATTTCTCTCTCTTTTTTAAAGTATAAGTGTACAAATTCTTATCTAAATTGGATAAAAAATGTGGTTTGCCTAAATTATGGGGTGAAAACGTAATGGGGTTGGAAAGGGGGAGAGGGGATGAATATTCGGAAACCATACATAGGCAGTATTTTTCTGTTTGTTTTAAAGTATAAGTGTACAAATTCTTATCTAAATCGGATAAAAAATGTGGTTTGCCTAAATTATGGGGTAAAAACGTAATGGGGTTGGAAATGGGGAGTGGGGATGAATATTCGGAAACCATACGTAGGCAGTATTTTTCTGTTTGTTTTAAAGTATAAGTGTACAAATTCTTATCTAAATCGGATAAAAAATGTGGTTTGTCTAAATTATGGGGTAAAAACATAATGGGCGGTGGAAAGGGGGAGAGGGGATGAATATTCAGAAATCATATGTTGGCAGTATTTTTCTGTTTGTTTTAAAGTATAAGTGTACAAATTCCTATCTAAATCGGATAAAAAATGTGGTTTTGCCTAAATTATGGGGAATAGGGGGTGACTTTTGGGAAATTTTTTTTCACAGGAACCTTCACAGGCGCACACTCGAAAACTCTCCAAAGTTTCATTGCAATCTGATAAATGGTATAGGAATGCATAGAAGACGAATAAACCCACAAACATTGATTTGTATATATAAGATAATATTACCAGCAACTGATAACTGGTTAGTTACTTAAAAACCCACTATATAATAAATATCAACTGTAATCTGCAAATACAATCTATCCCATTTTAGTTACTTCTTATGTGGAACAGTGCATACATTATTAACAATATCAATAATATTACCATTAGGTAACGTTCGTTGTGCACACACGTTCCGAGCCTAATGGCCCGTTTTTTTATTTGTGAACAAGGCAGATGCCGAAATATTGTGTAGTAGTTTGTCAGCATTAGTGTTCCCTCTCATCACATCCGTCCACTTTGGTATGTGGTGGGTTAATTTCCCTTTCTTTTCTTATTCAATAATATTACCAGTAACTAATAACTGGTTAGTTCCTCAAGACCCATTCGCAAAATAAAATTCCACTGTAATATGTAAATACATATTATTTGATGTAAGTTACCATATATGTGGAATGGTACATACACTCCTTAACAATATTAATATTTTTACTGACAACTGATTAAAACCAATTAATGCAATAAATTTCCACTGTAATTTGTAAATACATATTATTCTATGTTAGTTACTAAATATAAGTGAAATTTGCAGACAATGTATTTGTTGCTTTAGTCAACAGTTTTAATAGAAAGAAAAACCATACATCATTTTAATAATTGTAAACAACTTTGTCACTTTACCCTTCTATACACCAAATATATAGCATCTTCTCAGTCATTCTTAGTTACCAAATTCTAAGAAGAAAATTCTTTCACAAAGTAAAATGGGTTCTGAAGCAAAAAATCTACAGTGTGGATTTAAGGTAGTTAGGTTTTGTAGATAACATTTTATTTCTTGTGGTAGGACATTGAATAAGGAAGCTCTAGTAAATGTTATCCCTTTGTGTACAATTGACAATGACTTATAATCCTTGTGAACATTATATTTATTCCTAGTATTATGACTGCGCATGTTAGCATTAAGATTGAAATGCTCAGGATTTTCCACTACAAACAATAGTAGGAAATTGACTTGGTAAGTACTCCTAGATTTCTAAACAGAATTTTTTTTTTTTTTTTTTTTTTTTTTTTTTTTTTTTTTTTTTTAAGATGTCCAGGGCTTGCTCTACAAATAACTCTTAGACCCTCTTCACACTGCACAATTCTCAGGTGACATGACAGATACTTGAGTATGTTGTATAACGGGGAGGCACAAATGGCGTGACTCCTAAGAGACACGTATCTTATGTGTGTCCTACGGGTATCCTACTAGTCACATACAACCTGCAAGGAAATCGACTACTAGTAGCATCTCTTGAGAGTCTTGTGAAACATTTTGGGTGAACACACATTCATCATTAAGTTTATGGCTGAATTTGAGAAAAGAGTATGTGTAATTAGTGTCAAATTTATCATTTAAAACTGTTTCAAATGGGTTGGTTCTGATAGACTGTTGTGTAAGATTTTGAGAATGCTAGTTTGTTACTTGTGAAATATTATATAGTTGAAAGTGTGGAGGGAACAGTCAGTCTTCATCGTATGCCTAGTTTAAATTGTTAAAAAGCAATATTAATCAACAGCAAGCATTTTTGTAGTAATCAGTCAGATGTATATGTGAAAGAATCAACCAACAGTTTAATAAAAACAGAAGTTAAATTTATTTTCTTGAGTCATCATTTTTACAGATGCAACCTTTCATTTGATAAAGAAATTCATGAAGTTATAATGACTTACTGTAAGAGAATGCTTTCTTCTATAGTAAGTATTGGACATGCATGGTGTAAAATCAAGAAAACTAATTTAATTAATTAATGCCATGTTAAAAAAACTTGCACGTTTATTTATTTTTTATTAGTTATCACTAGTATTAACATCAAAATTTTATAAGTAATCGATACCTTTTCTTAAATTTGTTTAATTACATATAGGTTTTTCGCTTCATTTGCTCTTATATGTATGAATTAAGAATGGCAACACATTCTTCGGATTTTTCCATAGTAGTAGTAGTAGTAAGAATAGGCGACAATGATATTATCATCACTTGATGAAAAACTCAGTTAGAAGCTTCAGCAGGGATGTTTATTAGAATGATACTTACCACAGCTAGAAGCAGACTGAAGAGGCTGTATTGCTCCACAGCATCCTCAGTGAATGGTACTAAGTTGCATGTCAGTATCATACTCACAGGTAACTCAAATTTATGTTTCATGTCTCAGTCGCTTTGGAAGTGTGCTGCGTGAAGAAGGTCTTACAGCACACTTTGTGATTTAAATACCCTGTGTGCTTGTAAAGAGTTTCCCAAGAATGGGTTGCCACAATTAAGCAGGGAGTGAAAATATGCAATATATATTAACTTTCTTGTTTCTATATCATCTATTCTAGCTATTATCCTCAATGTAAATGTTGGAGAATTCAGTTTTTTAAATAGAATCTTAGGATGTCTTCATTAGTCAGAAGGGGACATTTGGAGTTGGTGGGTGGATGGTAGGGTCAATTTACCAGAGGGGGATCTGTTTTGCTGGGCACTGGTTTTGACTTAAATTTGGTGGAATTGGTATAATGGTTTCATTGCTCGTGTTGCAGATAGGAGGTTTTAAGGAAGTGGCTTTCTTTACAGTGTGGGCAGATGAGATGGTTCTTTCAATTTTGGCTTAGATGATCATTGTACTATAGACAGCATGCACATGTTGTAGTTTGGGGTAAAGGTGTTTTGAGATTTCCACTCTTGTTTTTTTGGTAGAAGATTGGGGTTCCATTACTGAACAGGTGGTTGATTGTAGTGGGTTCTTCAGTCAAAACTCTGATCATATAACTGGATCCCAAGTTGTTTTTGATTCTTAGTGCTTTTCTGACTTCATAATTTTAATTTAGCTGTATTTGCTCTTCCAAGATGGTTGGACCTTCTACTTGAATTATTGCATTGAGGTGGGGTTGGTTGCTTTGGTGTGGGTGGGGTGAGTAGAGTTATAGAGGCGTTATTGCCACAAGAGGCTAGATCAGTTTTGTTTTTGATTAGTTTAGGAAATTCGGTTTCATTGCTGTTGATGATCGTGCAATTTTTTGTTGGGATTAGTTGGTGAAGTGATATATTGGGAATGTGGCATTTGATTAGAGATTTGCCATTGCTATATTCTGTAAAGGTTCCTTTAAATAGAAATGTGTTAATGATCTGTGCAGCAAGAGGTGTTACACTGTGTCTATAGTTTCGTCAGTAGAAGTTGGATTTTAGTGCATTGTGGCCATGATGAGGTGCAAGTTGTCATAGGGTTTGGCGTTGTTTCTGGTAGTCTAGAGATATTTAGTGCCACAGAGGGTTTTTGAACTATTTGTGGAAGGCCAGAGTTGGTGCCGTCAGATATGACAAAGAAAACTACTATTGACAAAGTGGGGATGGTTGCAACTGTTGTAGTGGAAGCGGTGATGGTGTAGAGATGGGAGCATGTCACAGTGGGTGGAAGGATATTAGAAATTGTACTGGAAGGATTCATGGTGTTACCATTTGATGTGCAGTGTGAGATAGTTGAACATAGTCACTGGACAGGCACGCAAGCAGTCAGGCAGGCAGGCGGGTGTCAGTAGGAAGGCAAGCACGCAGAGAGGTGAAGTTCAAAAGCAAGCTTCAAAGTTCATATGCAGCATGCAAACACTGTAGATAGGCAGTTGTAGTTCAGTAAACCAGGAATACAAAGATGTAAATGCAGTAATCCAGTAATTTGATGTTAAGTGTGAGGTTGCTAAGCATGGTCCCTGGAATGGAAAGCAAGGTTCGTAAGCAGATAGGTACATAGGCAGGTGGGTGTCTGTAGTAGTGCTGCAAACAGAGCAATTGTTCGCACCATTTCAATAGGTGACCTTTCGGTCATCTCTGAGTAGTCATACAAACCTCACGATGGTATAAATGATAAAGGAAATGGAAATTAACCCATCAAATATCAAAGGTGACAGCTGTGACAAGAAAAATCACATTTGGTGCACACCTCTCCTTACATCCGTAAACTTTGGTATGAGATGGGTTAATTTCCATTTGTTTTATTATTTATATTGCCTAGAAGCCACTTCCTTTTTCCTTAGTTGTTGCAATGGTATAATGAGCACTTGTTTCTTACATGCGCTCAATATTGTAAGAGTGGCTAAACTTACAAATGTTACATATTTCATTGAAAAAATAATGGTTATTTTTGTACTTTGAAAAAAAAGAAGATATATTTTCAATAAGTACTCTTTAAACATTAAAATGTTTTATTTATGCTTTATGTTTACATGACCATTTACCATTCAAAACATCAAATTTAAAATTTTTATTTCACCTGGGGGTTCATGGTCAGGTTTTTGCTATAAAATGGGTCCATGGGCACAGTATGTTTGAACACCACTGGTTTAAATGAACCATCTATTTCCGTTTAAGGTGGTCGAACAAATTTGAGGTTCCTCCTCCATTGAACAGCAAATTTTACATGTAGCCAATTTTCTACTAATTGGTACCATTTCAAAAAATTTCCAAGCATCAGGCGCTCTCTTAGGTGGCATGTTTACAGATAAGAAAGCCAAGAAATCAAAACAGTACAGTTAGTAACAAAAAAATTAAAAAGTATAAACACACTTCGAGAATGCTCTAATTTATTTAAGTTATTTACATTATGTAAATCACATGTTGAAGCGTAATCAACTCAAACTAACCCAGCCTGGGCAGACAGGCTGCACTGGTCTGTTTACTTACAGCTTGTTTGAAGAAATTGGTTGTATTCAAACCTATTCTGTCTTTCAAATCTCCACGCAACCTCCACTTTCCCCCACCATTCCACACAACCACTGACCGTTGAACCAGTAATCACCGATAGTGGCCATCCTCTGTTTCCTCTGATTGCTCTGCCAATTGTACTCGCTTCATTTCCCAGAGCTAGTCCCTAGGAAAGCAGGCAGGCTAAGTCCATAGACAGGAAGGCAGGCAAAATCCAAAAGCAAGAAAGCAGGTGAAGTCCAAAGGCAGGCAGGCAAAGTCCGTAGACAGCAGGCGAAGTCTGTAGGTAGGCAGTAGCCCAAATAACCAGGCAGGTAAAGGTCCAAAAGCAATAATCCCGTAGTCAATTTCATGATGAAAAAGCGAGGTCTAGTTAGCTGCAAAACTAGAAGTTGTAAAAGAAGAATACAGGTTGAGCCGCTACATGGTGCTCAAGATTATAGGACCCCTTTTTGTACTGTAGCTCGTGGGAACACCTGGCAAAATGCCCTCTGGTGGCTAAAATCATATTTTTGTTTGTTTGTATAACTCCATTTTATAGAATAAATTATTCTATCTATTTTTACTTACGATAAATTTTCTCCTATTTTTATTTGTTTAGTAGTTTTTAAAGTGGGATGGATGGAGATTTCATTTATCTTCAATAATTCTTAAAGTACTTATTTATTCATTTGAAACCATTCCTTATAATTTTCTGCTTTATTTGATGTATGTTTAAGATCTGTTTTAGTTTTATTAGGATGCAACATTTAAATTTATTCTATTACGTCTAAACTTTCTCCTCCCCCCTCCCCCCAGGAAACATTAAAAAAAACAAAAAAACATAAATTTCTTATTTAAGTATATTTTAAATTTTGTTTTCACTATTCTTCCTTAAATTTTATGCTCCTTTTAATTATCTTTAATTCTATTTTAACAAATCTTTATTTTCTGTTGTTGTTGTTGTTGTTATTGGTGTTTTAGGGCGCGTCGACGTTGGGGTCATTAGCGCCCTCTTTATTTTCTGATTTTATTTCAAATCTGTATGATGTCATTCAAGACTAGACATCTTCTATCCCTTTTCTCATCCTTTAAACATAACTTTAATTTTCAAAAGTTTTTATATTATTTCTGATTAGCTTTTATTGAAGATTGATTTTAATTCTGCATTTATTTAGTTTAGAAGTTGCAAATGGTGTTGAAAATCCATACTCAAAGTTTATCTGCAATCTTAGTATTTTGTAATGGAGTCTATTTACATTGCCATAGTTAGATTTTGTTTATTTGTTTTCTTTATCTGCCCAAAATTTTATTGTTCATCCATGTCCACTTCGCTGGCTAATTGCATCACTCATGACTTCATTGTTTTGGCCACATGTTCAAATAGAACTTCAAACTGACTTATTATCTTAAATAAAATTTTCCAACCTTACATCCATTACATTAAAATGCTTATTTATTTAGAACCTGACTACAGATCACATAAACAATATTTAATTGTCAACCACAACTGGGCTGCTTTTAAGCATAAGCATGACATAAACAATATTTAATTGTCAACCACAACTGGGCTGCATTTAAGCATAAACATGCACCACATGCAAAAAAAAAAAAAAAAAAAAAAAAAAATTGCAAAGAAAGTAAACTATTTATGAAAAGGTTTTAGAGCCTACAGTCTTGAAATGCTCGTTTTGTGCAAGTGCAGTTCAATCATTTGAAGTACGAGTGTATTGTAAAATAACATTTCATTGCACCTATATCGAAAAGTAACAACTTTGCGCCTCAATGATGAAATGATGAGGTGTTATAACTCTTGTAAAATAGCTTAAGTTCAGGGCGTATCAATGTAGACTTAAGTCGCTGTTGTACACCTGTAATACAAACTAAACTTCCCTACTTTTCATGTCCAGAAGGCTAGGTAAGATAAAGTCATTTTGTATACCGTGTAAACCGCGAGTAGTGGTGTGGGGCCCATTTTAATTGTGTTTGTTTGAAAATAAGCATTACAAAAAATTACATTCATGTTTATTTAATTTGTAGTTTTAAGACAATTTTTATTTCTTTTAAAACTTTATTTCAGCATTCAGGAAATTCGATCGCTTGGTGTGGTGCGGGAAGGCTGTGATTAGTGAAGCACTGATTAAAAATAGTTTAGTTGCTGTGTTCCTGTTAACATGCATGTGTGAATAATCTTTCTCTATTGGTGATCTTAATCAACCTTTATCATTTGTTTTATCTCAATATGTAGGCCTACATAAATACTTTTGAGTTTGTAATTTCGGAGGCTTTTGTTGAGGGTGTTTGGTTGCAACAATACAACTACAACAGGTAGCACCTTATCTATAAATCAACATTCAAAAAATTGAACATCACTACCTAACCTTGTTCGATATAGAAAGCACGTTTTGATCTTTTTATTCTTCAGTAAGTTATCCTCATATATTTTTACTATCATTACATTATCCAATATAGGGCCCATGCCACATTTATAGCCTACGTGCCTACAGATCCTAAATGTGGCCCTCAACCATAACCCGTTGTGTTGACGTCTTCACACAAATGAGCAGTGGGAAATTCACCAGTTTCATGCAATGTGAGCTGTAATTCTCTGGAAACATTCTATGATCTGGAATTTGAATCTTAGAAAAGTGTTGATGGTTTGTTCCATAGAACCAGAGACAATACAGTCACAAAAGTCATTCACTTCTTACATATGTGCATTTGTGAAAAAAAAGTGCAACATTTTTCACTAACACCTGACACATCACATCTCAAGAAACAACTGCCAACTGAAATTTTCATGACATAGTTAGGTGGGAGAAAAGACAAGTATTGCAAGTGCATCAACATTAAAAGTGGCTTTGTTTCAGAAATAATGCGCAATATGTTAATACATAATTTTCTGAACATAATAATTTATTCTTTCACTTTCAATAAGGTCAGAATTGCTTCTTGAGACACAATTTACAGTTAGTTTAGTGGTAACGGAAAAATCTGAAGGAATAAAGACTTTAGAAAATGTGTTTCTGAACAGAGGGTTTGGAGTGTTGGTCCGGTACACTTAGGACTGGTAGCAACTATGGAGTCACAATACCAGACATACATGTGATCTCAAGCTCTGATAATATCTTTTCGTTCTTCACTTCTTCTTCTGCAGTAAACACATCAATCACACTTTTTTGTTCTGTTATAATTATTTTATGTTGCTTTTTTTTTATAATGATTTTCATTTATTTATATTGACACCTTTAGTTCTTTAGTTTATATTTGCTTCTTACAGAACATTATTTTCTTACTCCTCCCCCATCACATTCCTTAACTGCTGCTGGTAGCCTTGAACCCTATCGTAGACATAATTACAAATTTTACATTCGGATACAACACTTTTTTTCAGCTACCACTATTTCGCTACTACATTATAAGTACCTAGCGTTGAAATCTTCACTAGTTTATATTCGGAAATTTTTGTTTTGAGATCACTTAATGCTTTTATTTCAGATCTTTCTTAAAAACCCTACTGAAGTTTTACTAGCTTATAGAAATATCGTCAGTAAAATTTCTTAGCAAACAATAAAAAATTTGAAAATAATTATCAAATTTAATGCATCTTTTTTTCCTGAGCCTTGATTTTTGGAACCTGATTATTAACTGTGATGGAGCCTATGTCTCGCTGCCAATTTCCCCTAGATGACTACTGATGGCTTATGTGAATATTTAGTTTAAATTTGTTCACTATTTTCAGTGTTCATAATGTCCCATGATAACTTTACTGGCTGCTTTAGCTACAAATAAAATCTTTCCTGCTTCCTTATATCTGAAATAAATTGCTAGTTTATGGTCACACTATTCTCTTGGCAATCCTTCCAACTTCTATAGTTGTTACCCACAATGTGACCATATTCAAACAAGGGGGCTTAGCAGAATTTCACAGCCCAGTTCCCTTAATTCCCTGGTACATCTTCTCATTATGTTTTCTAAAAGATGATATACCAACTCCCCAGGGTGTACACCCTAGCTGAGTTTATTACAAAACATGTGATAAGATAAGATATTTACTAGAAAAATAAAGATAAATTGGACCCCACACTTACGTATGTTGAAGGAAGAATGGCTGTGGCAACAAAAACACAGCACAAGCACCATATTTTTGGCTTTGCCCTTGCTAATGAATATAGAATTGGAAGCATACAGTTAGGTTCACATATGCATCTGAGTTCAGTCCATGGGACTTAAACTGCACTACTCAGTGGAACTCTGGTCTTTCACCTCCTCATATACTTCATTTTCTGTCTTGATGTTTTAAGAATTCCTCCATCTGGCAAGAATACTGTCTTCTCTCGTGTCTGTCCTATTTTTAGTAACCACAGCCTTCCTTCCTTCCTTCAACTTTAGTACATAATTGGCATACTTATCTTTTGTTTCATGATAATTTTATCTTATCAAATTTTTTTCCTGCTCCATTATTTCTAACATTATATGATATTAAATAACTGTGAACGTTTTCGCGGCGGCAGCACTGTAGAAAACACTCTTGGGATTCTAGCCGTGTCAAATAAAAGTCGACTGGCGACGTTTCGAGAGCCGGCACTGCTCCCATTGTCAAGCCCTGCTTAAGTAACTAAAACTGCCTAGCGGTAGTCTCTATATAGGGCTACCGGACGGGAGAGGAGGGGAACTCGCGCGGAGGGCGGGTCTGCTTGGTGACGTCATGTTCCGGTTGTTGTTATGCCCAAATATGGTCCGTTCCCGTGTGTTTCGTAATTGTCTAATAACTGGCCTCCATGTTTGACTTATGTTAAGTCCTTGATCCCGATTTATCACACTGTTATTAACTCTGATTTCAATCGCCTCTTTCACGACACTATCCCAAAAATTATTAGCATGGCAGAGGCGTGTCGTCTTGTCAAAGCACGGCTCATGACAGTTTTCAAGGGCGTGCTCTACTATAGCCGATTTTTCTTTCTGCCCCAACTTAAAGTATCTTATATGCTCTTTGCGCCTTTCATCGATCGTTCTCAAAGTCTGTCCTATATAGGAAGAGCCACACTCACAAGGAATTTTATACACTCCAGGGGCCCGGAGATTTATACAATCTTTCGGGGTTCGTAATAACTGACGGATCTTAGGAAGGGGCCGAAAGATGGAGCGGATGCCTTGCTTGTTGAGCAGCCTGGCTATTTTTGATGTCACTGCTCTGCAGAAGGGCAAAAAGGCACGTGGGGTTTCTCGTTCCCTGTCATCCGTTTTGTTTTTGTTTCTTCTTCCGATAATCGCATGTCGAATTTCTTTGGAACTATAACCATTGGCCCTAAACATGCGTTCTAAGTGTCGCAGCTCTTCTTGTAGATGCTGATTGTCGGATACCGCCTTTGCCCTGTGGACCAACGTATTCAGTACGCCGCGCTTCTGAGATGGGTGATGAAAACTAAGGGCGTTTAGATAACGATCAGTGTGTGTGGGTTTTCTATAGACACTGTGCCCCAACCTTCCGTTCGGCTTTCGACGTACCAATACATCCAGAAAAGGAAGTGCGCCATCTTTTTCGATTTCCATCATGAACTTGATGTTGGGGTGAACGCCGTTGAGATAGTTCACAAATTCATATAGGGCTGGTATCCCATGAGGCCACACGAGGAATGTGTCGTCAACAACTCTATAAAAACATTTGGGCTTTAAAGGGGCCGCGTCAAGAGCTACATGCTCAAAATGTTCCATGTAAAAATCGGCAATTGCTGGGGGATAACGGGGACCCCATGGCCACGCTGTCCGTTTGTTCGTAATATTTTTCTTGGTACACGAAATACGTCGACGTGAGCGTGTGTCTGAATAATTCCACGAGTTTTTGGTCAAAATGTTCACTAAGTAGTTCGATTGTTTCCCTTAACGGCACCTGCGTAAATAACGATGTGACATCCAAACTGACCATAATATTGTCACGCTCTAGTTTCATTGTTTGAACCACTTCCACAAACGCAGCAGAGTTCTTAACATGGTGTGCACATTGACCCACAAACGGACTTAACTGACGTGTGAGATATTTGGCCAACCTGTACGTCGGCGAATCTATGGCACTAACTATCGGCCGCATTGGAACATGCTCTTTGTGTATTTTTGGTAGGCCATACAATCTTGGTGGTCTTGGGGCTCGGACTGTCAAATTCTTCACTGTTTCTTCCGCCAATCCAGCTTCTTTTATTAAAATATTGGTTTTTCTGACTGTCCATGCCGTGGGGTCGCGCGGAAGCACACGATATGCCTCATAATCTAAAACTTCACACATCTTCTGGTGGAAGTCAGTATTGGTCAGAATTACGGTCGAATTTCCCTTGTCAGCTGGTAAAACCACGATTTTGGTGTCTTCCTGTAAAACACGTAAGCCGGCTCATTCAGCTGCGGTCATATTGGGCTTAGGTGGTCTGGCCCTCGTCAGGATGCGTGTTGTCTCCCGGCGTACCTCTTCCGCTGCGTCCGTTGGAATATTACGCACAGCTTGTTCCACTCCGCTGATGATGTTCATGATAGGCAAGGAACGTGGAGCCGGTGCAAAGTTCAATCCTTTCTTCAGGGCTGAGATAGCACCTTCGTCAATTTCTTTCCACGATAGGTTAATCACGGTTCGTCTGTCTTCGGTTAGCCGGGTGTCGTGCAGATCACACGACAGGCGGTTGAATTTACCGCACTGCCTGCGCGTGGCCGTCCTTAATATAGAATTCTGTTGTCCGGTGGTGAAGTTGTCGACCCATTCCCAATCCATCGGCGAGAGGGCTGCTGCTAATAGCAAATGGCGTCCCATTAGTTCTCTAGCATTTTTGTCGAGGTCACGGCGAGTTTGGACTTAAAATAAGTCAAACATGGAGGCCAGTTATTAGACAATTACGAAACACATGGGAATGGACCATATTTGGGCATAACAACAACCGGAACATGACGTCACCAAGCAGACCCACCCTCCGCGCGAGTTCCCCTCCTCTCCCGTCCGGTAGCCCTCTATAGAGACTACCGCTAGGCAGTTTTAGTTAGTTAAGCAGGGCTTGACAATGGGAGCAGTGCCGGCTCTCGAAACGTCGCCAGTCGACTTTTATTTGACGCGGCTAGAATCCCGAGAGTGTTTTCTACATTATATGATATTATCCTTACACCATATAAAATTTTTACTTACTACCTGTGTGTATAATAAGCTGACTTATTTCAGTATTTATATAGGTTCCATGCAACTCAACTACATATCCTTTTAGAATTCCCATGCAGCTACAGTCTTCACTCATTGTAATCCTATTATACAGTGTTATGTTAGCTACAAACAACTTAACTTCTGAATATAATCCAACACAGAATTATTCATTACACCAATCAACAGAATTGTTTCCCAAATATTACCCTTTGGCACTCCAGATCTCATTTCCATCTTTTTTGATAGTGCATTTCCTGCCCTGAATATTTGATTTTCTCACTCTTCAGAATTATTTCAACCAGAAGGAAATATCCTGATTCACCCTAATGTTTCAGCCTTATTCGCTACAACTATAGCCTTTTTAACATAGATAAATAAAATGCACCATCCTGACCTAAAAACTTCTATTTACATTATTACAAAGTCACCATTTTTAGCACACATTTTTACGATTATTCTATGAGCTCAAAAATTCCCTTGCGCTAGAAATCTGTTTCAGCTACCAAGAGACACCAGTTCTGTATGCCCTTCACTGTCTGTTGACCTCTCATATATTCCTTCACAAGACTTGTCTGAAGGTGCCAAGTTGGGACTATATGGAAGAATTTCCCACTGCATTTTCTCCACAGTAAAATGAGCAGAGTCAGACCTTTCATTTTTTAACTCAGTGAGCACAAATGTTTCAATAGACTAACCTTGCAATCATCTCCTGTATGTATTGTGTCCTATTGAAAGTTTCTATCACAGTTTTTCTTCTTTATGAAGGCATCAACTCTTTTTCTGTTGGAGTCAGTTCTAGGTTAACCACTTGTTACAAAGCTGATCCTGTATGCTCACTCGTGTTTCCTTCTTTGAAATATTTCATTCACCTAATAACACTGCTATTGATCATACACAAATCTCCACAGCCACACTGAAGTCTGTGGTGATTTCCTCACTAGTGAAACATCATTGTCAGTCATTATGTATCCACTGTGTTCATATACTTTAGAGGGATTCAATTACCTACTACAAACATGACTACTTTTGTCTATTGTACTTGAAGTATTTTGTACACAGCTCAATGAGATTCTCATAAATAAGTTCCGAAATGTTTTTGGAAAATCAATTTTTTTTCCCCTCACTTTCAAATCCGATAGTTTGATATTGAACTTCCCATCAACTTGCCTGCCTCTAATGTTAAATGATCCACTATATAGTTCTAAACATAAATTCTCTCTCATCCTTTATATCATTGTACTATTACACCCCATTTCCAGTCTCCAATCATTTGGAACCTTGATCTCCTCAGGATAATCTCCTGCTCTGTTACTCCCCTTACTGTCCCAGTGAAAGAGTCCCTAACAATCATTTTTAAACCAAGTGCATTATATTCTACCTCATTAAAATAGTAATTTCAACCCCCCTCCCCTTCCTATCCATAGCTGCTTTAATGCTCCATACCTGGTGTAAGCACCTTAGAATTTAGGTAAATTCTAGTTTTCTTAGCTTCAAGCATAAGGGAGGGAGTAAGCATTCCAGTAAACATATAAATTTTCATTGCAAGTACAGGAAGTGAGAAACGTTTCATGCAGAATCCGACACAGCAAGCTAACTCAGTAAATACACTGATTTAAAATCAGTGAAGTCACTCAACATATAATACAACATTTTTTAATAGTAAAGAACTTTTTAAACTAAACTGGAATAAGGTAATCCATTATTATCCAACTTGTAAACAATAGATTTCGGTTGCGTGATAATTCCACTAGTTCTTAACACTTTTAGATGCAGTAAAGTAATTGTAAAATAATAATAATAATTTAAAAGAAAGTTAAATTCATTAAAATTCTGTAGTTTCAGGCCATGCTAATAGTTTGAATAAAATTTTAAACACCTCGTGGAGGACACTTTCACTTTTAACATTTTTTATCATATGTTTTCAGTAATTTCTAGAATTAAAAAGTAGATTTTCTAAAAGAACTAAAAATCCAGTATAACATATTAAAATTTCAGAGCATTCCATGCAGTTGAACAGATTTTATTTACATTTTAAAGTTATTTCGTCATCTATCACAACGTGGTTTCATTTAAAATTCATTTACGACTAAACTAAGCCACTTCTGTAAATAAAACAACTGTTAAAACACGTAACTAAATTCAAAGAAAATTCTGATAACTTCACTTTTTCGATATAAACAACACAAGCATAATTATGAAGCAGAAACTGAGTTAACTTCTGAAACATTTCAAACACGATTTTGGTAAACAGATAACTTTGCTATTTCACCACCGATCATAGTAAAATTCACACCACTGGAATCAGGAATTTTCATAGAACACAATGAAACTAATTTTATCACGATAATTTGTTATTCAGCAGGGTCACCTAAAAAGTGCTTAAATTAAGACAGAAATCGGGGAATCACTAGTTAACTTTCAGAAACTTTTTACAAATACGCCTGAAAACAAAATTTAATTACAAGAAAGCAAATTTTTTTTAACTGCTTTACGTCTCTCAACAGCGAGGTCTTTAGAGACGGGAAAGGATGGGGGGCAAGGAATGGGAAGGAATTCGGTCATGGCCTTTTTGAAGGAAGCATCCCGGCATTTGCCTGGAGTGATTTGGGAAACCATGGAAAACCCAAATCTGGATGCCCGGACGGGGATTCGAACCGTCGTCCTCCCGAATGCGAGGCAAGAACGCTAACCGTTACACCACCACGCTCGGTAAAGAAAGAAAGCTAATCATTTGAGACTTTTTACAAACCTTGAAGACCAAGCTACCCAGGGTTAATTTTAAAACACATTCTATAATCATATCTTTTTACAATATTTTTGGTAAGCAGTAGAATACCTATGTCATGCGGATGAGGGTATATAGGTAGTGGCCCAGGAGAGGGGGTTGTCTGTATCCTGGGAATGTTGCGTATTGTAGACCTGCGCGAGTATGTGTCGGTTAGGCCAAGCAATAGCTGGAAATCGTTGAACTTTGAGTGATCGCATGGCTGACGTACCACCATGTTAGATTTTCTGACGAATGACTGGGCAACGATAGGGACTAAAACATTTAATTTTTTTAAAGGGGTTTACGTCGGTTTTTTTCCTCTCCATAATTTGCAATTTTTTGGAAACGTTTGTTTGATTGCATACTCAACTGTAACAGCTCTGAAATATGACTTTGGAATAAAATTCCTTTTTCATCAAGTAGATTCTCAAATATTTTAGTAGTGAACTGTAACCTTTCCTAAGCTTTGGGTCCAAATAAGTTTTGTGGTGGCCGTTAAGATTTACAGTTGAATATTATAGTCAGACACATGGTCATTTAAAATTATTTAGTCAAGTTCAACAGACCTTTTGTCAGGGACATTGCCGGATATGGGGGTGGGTATCGGCTTCAGCACCTGAACTCGAAGTCTTCCAAAAGTTGTTAAAGTTCTGAGAAAGTTCTCTTACCGTGTTAAAACCTATAGAATGCTAACTGTAATAATTACCGCGGTCGCCACTTACAGCTTAACCTCCTGTAAGAAAGGTACTAATATAGGAATGAAAGTCTGAATCCTGATAACTGAGATATATTCTTGAAAATTTTCACATAAATTACAAAAGTCACAGTTAGCAATGGCAATCGGAGAAATATCGTCAGCCGAAGATAACAAATCATGAAACAGAGCAAAACCGCACTACCCCAAAGGAACTTTACATCTTCTATTAATACATGCCGAAAACTGATAGTCTGAATGTAGGTTATGCTGAATTTTGAAAATGGCGCCGGTCAGGAATGGCACCGGTCGGCCATAATGCCTAACTTCCCATCATTCACCACGCATTTCTAGCCTGTCTTATTCGAACTCGTCAACCGGAGCTCTACATCTTACTCTGACCTAGACTTTAGATAGACTGAGTTAAAACATGGCGGCTGAGTTCCTTTTATCAAACTGACCTACTGGCCGAGACAATAGTCTATCTGGAAAAACTGTCTACTACCAGAAATTCACAGAATGAAGAGCGTAACGAGACAAGTGTCATGAAGTGTTTGGTTAGGGTTTTAAAGCTTCCAGTCCAGTAAAAATGAATTTTGAAGTTTGGTTAATTTAAAAGCACATTTGAATCACGTATTGTTAAATGTTCTACTACGTCACAGGAAAAATGCCAACTCTCAAAGCCTTAAAATCTGAAGTTAATACTATTTTCAAATCGTTCTATGGCCTCTGCTGAGCTCAGTGATGTAAAAATCTTTCAAATCGGTTAATTCAATTGGAAGTTATGGAATTTCTAAATTTTACTGTTTCCCGTTGTGCAACCAAATATTCTGCTTTTTATTTAAAGCCAGTTGTGTCCTGAAACTAAATTTAAATTGAACCTTTATTTAATTTAAGCACTTTAGAAAAGTTTTTAGTCTGTTAACCATGTTAGTTTCTGAGTTATTAAATTTTAAAGTTTCGATTTTACGGCGCCATTACCAGTTGGCTGTTATTTACTTATATTTTCTATTTGTTGGTTGATGGTTACCGGAAACTTAAAGAATATTAACTGGCTGGCTATTTTACTTGGTTACATTTACTTTTAAAGCTTTGAAGTTGTTTAGATGTGGTGGAATAAAATGTTGAACTAACTCCCATGTGGAGATGCATTAAACTTCATATTTATTTCTTTAAATTGGTCTGGAGCTGCGAGTTATTAGTGAATTTAATATCAGATGGTGAAATTCTAATTATTAAAGTGCTTTACAGTGTTTAATTTAGTGGAATAATAGTAGTGTAAACAAACCTGTGTTTTCTGCTTCATGGATTATTACGGATTACGCTCATTTAGGTGAGTTTATGGCTTATATTTTACCTGAAACTTCTTATTTATGGTTGCTATGTGCTTTACTTTACTGTACTCGAAGTGTTGTTATCTCGATTTTAACTGTGGTATCGTGTACTGAAGTTAACCTCAAACTTTATCAGATTTTAACGAAATCTCGAAGATAGAGCGAAGGGTAGCTTACACTTTGTACAGTGGAGTAGCTAGGGGGGGGGCGGTGGGGGCGGTCCGCCCCGGGTGTCACCCGTTTGGGGGTGACACTCGCATTTCGAAAATAGTAATCGGAATTAGTGTGACACACACACACACACACACACAAAAATTTTTATCCTTTGGTGCCGAAACACGTCTGCTTTTATTGTTATGAATATTTGTTTTTAGGTTGATCTAGCGCTTTTTCAAATGTGATCCAGAGGGCTGTGCTCATTCGTTATAGTAGTTGTTGTTGGCAATACCGTGCGCTTAAACAAAGAGAGTATCGCTCTATAGCTCCAATAATCAAAAGAAATCGTTGAATGTTGTGCTTGCCGTAGGTCACAGTTGTTTGGTTTGTTAGAAGCGGCGGTGGATATAATGTAAGTTTTCTTATATAAAAAGAGGAAGTTTTAAAAATAAAGTTTATATATAATTGCTAAAATCATACTAATCAGACAGTTAAATTGTAAATCCTCGAAAATATTTAGAGAAAAATGTTACATTTTCCTTTGGACATGAAACCAAACGTATGTCGGAATAAGCGTTGTCTGGGTTTAAAAATGGTTTTGCTTATTTAGAATTCCATTAGCTTTCAAGTTAAGATTTACAAGTGCTTTGAAGTTTTTTCTAGTAATTTTTGAATTTATTATCTGACAGATTCGTGATGTACAAACTAACTTCATTTCGCGTTATCCGATTTACACTGTGCGTACCTGCCTATTATCGACAGTGTACCTATTCGACATGAAATCGTATCATGTTCGAATTTGTGCTAATAAAAACTGTGCATTAAACTAGCAATACTGTCAGGTTTCAAATCAATCCGTATGGGTCCAAGTGTTCATTCATGGTATAGTCCGTCGTTGGTAATCTGTTTTTGTAGAGCATATGTTTAAAACAATCGGAACCGTAACTCAGAGCTGCCGATTCTACGAATTTATCCGTAGATCTACGGATTTTTATTAAAAGTTAGGATTTTCGGATTTTGTTAAAATATCTACGGATTTTTGCTACTTTTTTTATTATTTGTTGATTTTTCCTTATATTTGTGTTTTGTTAAACTTTGAAGGTATAGTGTTAAAGTTTTACAGAATTGTCAATAATTGTGAATCCTTTCTTTGCAACAGCTCGTGTGAACCAACAATTGACATGAAATAAAGCTCATATTTTGTTTGATTCTACATTTTATAGATCTTAAAATACCGAAGTACAGAATTATCGGCGCACTCTTTATGCACGGTGACACGCTCGTTGCCACGGCTTTTTAACATTTCCTGTTACAGAGCATATGCTAAAATTAATGTCGTCAATGAAAATGTATGGTCCCTTTTCTTAAAAAAAAAAAAAAAAAAAAAAAAAAAGAGTAGGCATCGAAGCAGCAGTGATGAAATTTCTTACTTTCAATGTAAAATACTATTTTGTATTTCGAATTTTTAAGACCTGGAAATAAAAAGAATTCTTAATTTTGTCTCTCTCTTCAATAATTATTATTTCAGTCTTTTAGTTAGCGAGTCTCCGGATTTTTGTACCCAATCTACCAGTGGCGGATCCAGGGGGGGGGGCTAGGGGGTTGGAGCCCCCCCTCCCAAAAGCACCAAGGTCAACCCCGACGACATGGATTTTGGGGACTTTTATTTTTTTTTGCTCTACTGTTTGTATGAGGGCACCAATCTGGAATAATGAGAAAATGAAATGTAAATTGTTAAACTATGTAAATAGAACTATAACGTAATGAAATGTGAATTGTCATAAAACGCAAAGAACTTGGCTTTATGACTGATAAGGCCGAAAGCCATTTAAATAAATAAATTTAAAAAAGTCGGAAACGCATATCTTGCTAACGAAATCGTAACATTAGTAAGCTGTTGTTGTTGTTGTTGTTATTCGGGTTTTAGGGCGCGTTGACGACGGGGTCATTAGCGCCCTAACATTAGTAAGCACTAAAATTCTAGGTTTATGTAAGTTTGCTATGCTTTCTGTTGATTGAGAATATGCAAATATGATCGCGATGAAATAAATAAGCGTATGATTCTCTATGAATTTTCCATAATAAATTTAGAGAAGAAGAAAATTTGTATTATGGGTAACCTCTCTGTCGAATACAGGTGTATTCCTTAAATCGACAAGGATGTCAAACTTTTGTTCCTGATCAAACTGAACGAACATTCAAGCCGTTTACATTTTTATTTATATGCTACAGAGCGGCGCTAGAAATGTAAAATTTACACGTGAAGACGGTCTTCAGTACCTACAATGTCATATTTAGAAGTCTGTAGCTACGTGTATCTTAGGCGGATAGTAAAATACTTCACTTGTGAAGTACTTCATGTTAAGACGGCAGATATCACAAACGCATGTTCTTATATTACCTAAGCCGTTTTTTTAAAAAAATTGTTGTTTTTATATTGCATTTATTGTTCTATTTTTATGAAGGAACTTAATGTGGAGTTGCTTCTTTGACTATACAGTCTCTCCCAGGGTCTCACGACTTTGGGACCCGGATTCTGGGTTTGCACTGATGGAACCCCATCTGGGTCTGGATTTGCTTCTACTAGGATCAAGCCACTTCTGTTAACTTTCCTCTCGATATCCCTTGCGAAGTCATTTAAATACAACCTACGATAACGTTTCAACAACAAATGATTGGGTAGTTTTCGATTTTTTTAATTTTATATTTAAAATACTATGGTCGCCCTATAGTTATACTGGCAAAAATTAGAATCTCAATATGCATACAGGAATGGTAGAATTTTAGGAAACTTTGATGATATATCCAGAAGAAATGATAACAAATGGAAATGGATCAGGCTAAGTTATTACCTTCAGATACAGTTTTCAGTAAGAAATGCGTCCAACTTGAGCACCAATACATTCGTGGATCCTTGCCGACATTGAATCAACAAGTGTTTTGAATGTCTTCTTGGGGTATTTCTCTTTACGCCTGCATGTCTTTTGCAGTCAGTTGTTGCGCAGTTTGTGCTGGGCCACCATGTGATCAAATGTGTCTACTCCTGGTATCCCAGACATGCTGAATTGGGAACAAATCTGGGGACTGTGCTGTTCAAAATGTGATCGAAACTCCTTGCAAGGCTTGTGTAAAGATGGCTGCAATATGAGGACGGACATTATCTTGTTGTAAGATGTGTTTTGAATGGTGAACATGAAGGGTATCACAATAAGATGCAGTACCCCGTCAACATAGTGGTGGGCTGTCATTGTGCCATCAACAACAGCCGATGCAGTCATGCATTCGAAACCGATTGCCGCCAAAAAAATGACACCGGCGACTGCACTTGAGTGATGTTCTGAAATCACAGCAGGTAAGCCGTTTTCCAATACGCCTGCGAACATGTCGTGAATTATCACTTTGCCACAGACAGAATCGAGACTCGTCTTTAAACACAAATGAACGCCATTCACCTGTCCTTTTGTGTTTTGCATTAAGCCAGGTTAGATGATGCTGGCAATGAAATCAGATTAATGGGACACATAGAATAGGGGTTATACATATTTTAATTTAAATTTAGGTCGTAAAGATTTTGTATGATAAATATAATAATTTCATGTTATCTCAAAGTTCTAGTCAAAGAGTTTCTTATTAGGAAACTTGCAGTGCACCTATATTGTAGTCACCTACCTTCGAAAGGAAACCTACAGATTAACCTGAAATTCGAACACGGAGCTTCCTAGAATCCTCGTATTAACAGATAAAAGCATTGCCAGAGGTAAATGTTAATTTTTAGGCTCGCAAAAATTACAGTCGAGTCCGAGATTTGAACCGGGACCTTCAGTATCCAAATCGCACGCAGTCATTTGAGTCACCAGTCCGAATGTAGGTGTAATGAAAAATAAGTTTGCAAACATGATACAATGAACATACTTTTTTTCTATACCATCTACTTTTGCTATCAAAAAACACGAATCAACTTATATGTGTTTGAATACATATTTTTCAGTACTTCTAGATTAGTCTGGCGTATGGTTACAGCGTGCAATTCGGGTGTGGAAGGTCCCCGTTACAAATGCAGATCTCGGCTGCAATTTTTGTGGGTCTTAAAATTGATCTTAAACTCTGGCAACGTTTTGATTTTTTAATGCGAAGATGCTAGAACAATTGCTACATGTTAAGAACATCTTATGAACATGGATGAAAAAAAGACACTTGTTTTAAGACCAACAGTAACATGAAAACAACAGTTGGTCGTAAGGGAGGGGAAATTTCCGAACTCTCTCAATGCACTTCTCCACATCCAGCAGATCGACACTGGTCCACATCGTCAAAACATAAACCAATCCAATGATGGCCGGGTGTCGGATGACATGCCGTGTCCTTTGGACAAACTTCGATCGAGTGAGCGCCAATAGTAAGAAACGTGTCGGTGCGGTGACGGTGCGGAACAGTATCAGGCAAGTGAGGCCCGATCTTCATAGGAGTTAAAATTAATCTAAAACCACTTTCGATCACCAGTGATCAACACATGGCTAAAATCTTGCCATATTGATTATTGAACATGAAGTAAAACAAATTTTCAATTTTGAAAATGTGATTTACGGGTTTGCAGCTGTTAAAGCTAGAAAGAGGGGATTGTGAAAGCAATTGTTTTTATTTTATTTGTATATGTTTTAAATGTTGTTAATCTTATAATTTTATTAACTATTATTTTTAAATAACAATAAATTTTTATTAAATTATGTTTTATTAATATCATATTTTACACTTACAAGATGATATATTATACTCAGTTTTGGATTTAAGTTTTCAAGGGGTGACACCATCGATATCCGCCCCGGGTGTCACCCACGCTAGCTACGCCACTGACTTTGTACACGGTAACATTCAGCTAAGGTGTCTAAGCCTATACTCCACCCCGGTAAAGCAGCTTTGTCCGTTACACTGGACACAGATGTAGAAATTTCTGGCCACATCATTAAGTTTTTCCTTCCAGTGATAACATTCTTCATTGATACATAATTAGCTTCCCCTTTTTGGTCAGTAATAATTCTTTATTTAAATGTTTCATGTAGTGTCATATTTACAAACTTCGACTAATATTATCAGTGATGAGGCTGCTGTGCTTGAAAATCATTTAAGGCCATGTATATTGCTTTTATTTTCTAGTTAGACTTGATACCTGTAATTGTAACTTATAATGATCTCTACAATTGTCAAAGTTTACTTAATGTTGTGGTAACAACATTCAGAACAATAAAGATCCTTTATACCAGTAGTTGTAGTTTACATAGTCATAGTACACAAAATTTAATCCTAAAAAAATGTGCATGATATTATTTTATAATGTTGTATTATGTTTAATATTAATCAACTGTAAATTATGAAATGAATTAAATAGGAATTTAAAAAATATAAACTATTAACAGTTGTGGATCACAGATAGTTTTATTTTTCCTCCAACCATCTATCCTTGAAAGAAGTTAAATACAAACAATAAATTGTGTAACGATTTAGCTCATTTATTTCTATGTTGTTGACCAGCAGGTGTGAGTGAAGACTTCTGTAATGTCGAATTGTTTTAATTTTGGATACAGATTTAAGAACTACCAGTGTATTTTACAGATCTTAATAATTATAATAGAGAACTGGAAATTAAGATCCCTACTTGGAACAGTTAAGAGGACAGTCCTACTAACTGAACGAAGAGAGCAAGCTTGGTGGAACAATGAGTGTAATGAAGAAATAAACCAAAGATGACTGAGAACTGCGTGAAAGAAGGAAACATGCTAGAAAAGTAATCTGCAGACTGAAATGTGCCTTTGAGCAAAGTCAGTTGGCACAGACTGAACAAGATTTTTAGAACAACTCCCAGGACTTTTACAACTCTTATAGGCCTACACTTCAAAGAACTTGATGGAAAAATTGCCCAAAATGGTAATGAAAACTATTTGATCAAGATGAAGTTTTCAAGTCCTCTTCTTATTTCTGAAGACAGATCTGGATTTGTCCCCACCAACAAGAGGAAAAATCAAACAGACCAATCAGTCAGTGTAAAACAATAAGTCATCTGGCAAGGCTTTTATGGTCGCCACAAGTGAAAAGGCAATTGATTGATAAGTTAACCTGGGTGAGATTTGGAAAAGTGACAAACTTCCATATTGCTGGGCGATCTCTAAGAAAGAATCCATTACATTAGAAATGAGCAAATTGGAAATATCAACCAACATCAGGCTCAGATAATATTAAAATGTCTACCAACCTGAAGTTTTATATGCTATGAATGGTCTGATTGAGAATCTTCAGCCTGGTCAAAAAAAGGAAGACACCATACCACAAATTACACCCACAAGTGAGAAAAGATTACAAATAAGATTCAGAAGAGGAGGATTGTGTTTGATGGTCAAGTGGCATCAATAAGTCCAAGATCACAACTGAAGACATCAAAGAGCATAATTTCCTTAAGAAACAATTTGAAATGCACCAAGATTTCCAATAAAATCCAAAGCTAAGAACAGCTGACAGTTGGATCTGAAGGCACTGAACTGTCAGTTTATCGTAGTTGAACACACACATACAGTCGATATTAAGATCGTAGACTGCAGGAATTGCTTAACTATCAGTGTGTGGATTGATGAGATCATGGCCTGAACTACCAGCATTCGACAGTTAACAATCTTTGAAGTTTACGATCTCAAGGCCAAAACACACTAGCAGTTGGACTGCAGTTACCGCGCCTGACAGATACGTTTTTCTCTGCCTGCCAACAGGCCACAGATCTTTCACGCTGTTTAATCTGTTTTGGATGGTCAAGAAAATGGACAACAAACCTCAATTCATTTCCACATTTATTGAATTATATCGGCAATTTCCATGTTTGTGGAAGGTAAAAGATCAGTCGTATGCAAATAAACGACTTAGAGATGAGGCATATGAGAAATTATTGGAGTTTTACAAAACAGTGACCCCTACGGCAACAATAGATACAGTCAAGGAAAAAAATTAACAATTTGAGATGCGCATTTCGTAAAGAACTGAAGAAAGTGAAAGCATCAAAGTCTGGTTCATCCGCTGATAATACATATACGCCGTCACTTTGGTACTTTGATATGTTACTGTTTTCAACTGATCAAGAAGAAACCACAAGTGATGAAGCCTTCATGACACCTTCAGTAAGTCTGTTACTATCATTGTCTTTAATAATATTATCATATCTTCAGCTGAAAATATTGCATGAACTTTAAACGGATCGGTGGAAGGGAAATAATGATAATATCATTTGTTACTTACCCACTTTGTTTATTTCACACATACTGAATATCTATTAAATTCAAATACTTATAATCATTACATGTTTGAACTAATTAGATCGGTCAACGAAATTGTGTTGCCACGAATCAGCACCATCACTAACAAAGTAATTTTTATACTGCTCACGATTACGTTTTGCATCAACACATACATTTCTAACAGATCCACATTGTAAACCTGACAAACGATCATCTCCTCTGCACCGTGAACTACTTGACCAGTCTGTAAATCTTCAACGTCCAACGAAGCTGAAGCTATATAGTTGCTTCTTTCTTTCTTTTTCAAAAAATTATGGAGGACGCATGCAGCTAAAACAATGTAATCTATTTTTTTCTGGTTTCATATTTATTCCAGTGTGGAATACTCTGAAATGACTTGAAAGTATCCCAAAAGCATTCTCAACAACTCTACGAGCTCTGCTTAAGCGGTAGTTGAATATGCGCTCCTCAAGACTCAAATTTTTTTGAGGGTATGGTTTCAATATATTTTCATGTAATGCGAAAACATCGTCAGCTACAAATACAAAATTTAGGTTTTTCGTATTCATATCAACAGTTGGCAAATTAAGCTGCTTATTGATCAGTTTTTTGTAGAAAGATGTGCACTCTATAATGCCCCCATCAGATACTCGGCCATTTCACCCAACATTGACATAAACAAATTCGTTGTCCGCCTTAACAATGGCCATCAAAACAATGCTACAATATTCTTGGTAGTTATAAAAGTATTAACCACTGTTCGGCGGTTTCTTAATTCTGACATGTTTTCCGTCAATTGCGCCACCACAATTAGGAAAATTCCATCTGTTTTCGAAGTCCTTTGCTACTGTTTGCCACTCTTCAACGGAATCTGGTATCTGAAAACAAAATCATCAATTAGTTAGTAGTTCATTTAGTAGTACTGTGAATATACCTACAATATGTTTTGAAAATTTCTATGTACACTCTACCTTAAATCTTACCTACACAACTGGTTATTACTTAATCATAAAGTACCTACATAATTACATTCATACATAACATTAATAATGATTGAAATAATTATTTAAAAGATTCTTTCTAGGATGTTGAGGAAGACACTCCATCCCAATCATTCACACCATCACCAGCAGAGTCAATGTTTTCAGCTGGACCATTAGAAGAAGGGTCACCAATCTCTACAGATGTACCAAAGAAAAAAAAAAAATCCCCATTGGAAGGTGTTAAGGGTACGACAGGAAGTTACTATTAGGGAAGCCCTTAAAGCACTAAAGGAAGATGATGAGTTTGACGGCATTGGATTAAATATTTCATGTAAATTACGACGCATGGATGATGAACAAAGAATGTACGCAGAGTTATTAATCAATAAAATTTTAATCCATGGGATTAAAGGAAGACTTCAAGAAGAAGCAGATACCACTTTTCTCTCATCCGTCCAGCTGCCTTCCAAACTACCACATTCTCCAATGGCCTCTACATCCCAGATGGTCATGACTACCAATGTTGAAAAGCATTCAAATTTGCAACCCATACATTTTTGTGAAAATGATCCTAAAGACCCTGACGCTTCAGAACTGTCACAGTTTTTGACGTTTAAAAAATGCAATAACTAACTTTGTACATGGAATTCAACTATTGTGTCTATATTTTGATTATAAGTTACATTTTCTATATATTTCTATCGTTTCCGTGATTTATTATAATGTAAAAAGTTACTGAAGAATAAACAAAATAAAAATTATTCTTACCTGTATGTACAAATCCTTGAGAGTATGGTAAATAAATTTGGCAGTTTCTGGTATTATCATGCCAAGTGCTTGTGGTGAAATTCTCGAAGGAAACTTCAAATCTTCAAAACTCTGACCCGTCGCCAAAAATCTCAACGTGACTGTCAGTCTTTCTTCTGCAGTAATTGCTTGGCGCATTCGGATGTCTGCCTTTGTGATGAAAGGACTAACTAAACTTAACAGTTCATTGAAATTTTCGTCACTCGTTCTTAAGTAATTAATTAAGTCATCTGTATATGATTGTCATACACAGACGGAAAAAAAAATCCCAACACCAAGAAAAAATTATTGTAGAGTAATGAAATTTGGACAATGCATTTGTCAAGTTAACATGTTTAATTGATTAAATTTTCAAGATCACAGGTTAATTTAAGCTCAAGAAAATGCATTTCAAATGTGAAATACTGTTAAATTAATAGCCGGTGTAACCTCCAGAATTTTGAATGCAAGCCTGCAAACGTGAATGCATTGTGTCATACAGGTTTCGAATGTCACTTTGTGGTATGGAGTTCCATGCTTGTTGTACTTGTGCTGTCAATACTGGGACGGTCAGTGCTGGCTGTGGATGATGCTGGAGTTGTCGTCCAATGATATCCCATACGTGTTCAATTGGAGACAGATCTGGTGATCTCGCAGGCCAAGGTAACATGTCGACACTCTGTAGAGCACGTTGCGAGACAACAGCGGTATGAGGGCGAGCGTTATCCTGTTGAAAAACTCCCCCTTGAATGCTGTTCATGAATGGCAGCACTACAGGTTGAATTACCAGACTGACGTACAAATTTGCAGTCAGTGTGTTTGGTATAACCACAAGAGTGCTCCTGCTGTCATAGGAAATTGCTCCCCAGACCATGACTCCAGGTGTAGGTCCAGTGTGTCTAGGCCGCAGGACAGTTTGGTTGCAGGCGTTCCCCTGGCCTCCTTCTGACCAACACTCGGCCATCACTGGCACCAAGGCAGAACCTGCTTTCATCAGAAAACACAACAGATCTCCACTCCGTCCTCCAATGAGCTCTGGCTTGACACCACTGGAGTCGCAAACGGCGATGGCTTGTAGTCAGTGGAATGCACGCTACAGGGCGCCTGGCTCGGAGCTGTCCTTGAAGTAACTGATTTCTAACAGTTCGTTGTGTCACTGTGGTACCAACTGCAGCTCGAATTTCTGCCGCAGACGCAGTACGATGCGCCACAGCTGTACGCCGAATACGGCGGTCTTCCCTCTCAGTAGTGCCACGTGGCCTCCCGGAACCCGGTCTTCTTGAGGCAGTACCATCCCTTGACCACTGCACCCAACAATCATGCACAGTGGATACATTCCGGCCAAGTCTTTCTGCAATATCGCGAAAAGAAAATCCACCTTCTCGTAGCCCTATTACACGACCTCGTTCAAACTCGGTGAGCTGTTGATAATGGCTTCTTCGTCTTCTTAAAGGCATTCTTGGCTAACATCAACTCACTATGTCAAATCTCAGCGGTAAATAACGTTCACAAACTTTACAGCGCGTATTTAAAGCAAACCTGATTTGCAAGCTCTGAGTAGCGCTACTAGCGCCACACTTATGCGCGAAGCGCGAAATTTGAATCGATGTCATCTTTCAGATGTATAAACACGCCTACCAAATTTCGTTTATCTAACACAAGTCTTTCTTGGTGTTGGGATTTTTTTTTCCGTCTGTGTAGTTCATGCAACAATGTCATGTTTGAACGATTACTCCTTTCTTGTAACCACTGTTTCATCCAAAACCTCTTTTTGCAACCCGGTGTTGAAAGTAATAACATATTATTCCAGATCGCAACTGCACATCGTTTTCTTCGTAATAAAATGCGACCCATTATGAAAGTGAATTATGTTAATGAAACAGTGAATTTGAAACGAACAACTACACTGCAACCGCGCGTGTTCATAGATTTCGAAGACAGTCCGCTGGACTGATGTTAAAAATCTTCAGCCCACTGGCCTGAAGTTTACGAACTCTAGCAAGTGGGCAGCACACAGTCCATGGCCTGTACAGACCACCGCCTACAGACAGTTGTCATTTATGTGTGTGGTGCTTTGAGATTTCAGCCTACAGTTCTTCGTCACAGGCATTGGCCTGCAGTTCGTCTGTAAGTGTGTGGGGCGCTTAACAAGGAAGAAAGAACACCAAAAATGAATGTGGAAATACTGAACAAACGTTAAGGCCAAAGGAAGGAAACAGTAGACAAAAAGAAAAAAAATTATAGGAACAGAAGAGTGCTCGCTATAGAGCAATTACCAAGTTGTTACGTATCTTAGTTCCATCAAGTCCAAAAGAGTATGTGCACCTACCAAAAGCTTCCTGTTAACACCAACTGATGTTAACTACATATAGAAATACGGCTTATATGTAATACCATCAGATCATCCACCTGCTCCTAATATTAATGACAATAGCAGTAAATATCCAGAAGCAGACATCTCTAAATTTGAAATCCATTTTGATGATGTATTTCGTGAACTCTCATGACTTGTAATTAATAAAGATGCTGGACCTGACCAGATACCCAACATTCTATTAAGAAATTGTTGTATTGGACTCTATGAGCTTATCACTCACATCTTCAATAAGTCTCTCAAAACAGGAAATTTTCCCTCTACATGGAAACTTCATAAATTAGACCCATACATAAATCAGATGTTAAATCTAACATCTGCAAATATAGGCCAATATGCATTAAATCATCATTTGCCAAGCTTTTGGAGAAAATCATCCTGCCACAGCTTACTTTTGCATTTAAAAATATCATAACATCAAAACAGCATGGATTCTTTGGCAGAAGATCTACATCAACTAATCTCTACCTCTACACTAACTTCATACTTAACAAACTGAATAAAGGTCAGGATGTGCACTCCCTACATACCGATTTCAGCAAGGCCTTTGACATGGTTAACCATGATATTCTAGTTATTAAATTAAGTCATTATGGGATATGATCCAAAGCCTTGGACTGGCTTCTCATATTTATCTGACAGTTGTTTACAAGTATGTTTGAATGGTCATTTGTCGAATGAGTACACTGTTACCTCTGGTGTACCACAAGGTTCCCATCTAGGACCTATTCTGACATAAATGACATTGGCAAAAAATTTAAGTCTATCTGCTATATACTGACAATATGAAGATCTTCAGAGGAATATGCAGTGATCATGACACTGATATTCTGCAAGGAGACATTTCCAGTTAGAGGTGTGGTGTCAGGTAAATAAGTTGCACATAACATAAAAAAATATGTGCTATCATGGTGTTTTCCCGATGTCACAGCCTGCTACTTGTTAGCTACTCATTATGTGGTCAAAATGTGGAAATATTTAATTCAATAAAAGACTTGGGAGTGATAATTGATGACAGGTTTATTTTCTCTGATCATAATAACTACATAACTCTGCGAGAATTTTGTGTCCTTGGATTCATATGTAGATCTGGGAATGAATTCAAAAATGTTAATACACTGTTTCTACTTTTCTCTGCCTTTGTCAAATCATTATTGGAATATGGTAGTATTGTCTGGTCATCATTTACAGATCAAGAAATTAGCTGTGTCGAAAAAGTTCAGTTTAAGATCTGCAAGATCCTGTTACACTATCTTCATGATGAAAACATTATAGATGTGTGTGATGTTATCTCTATTATAATTAACAGCCAACGAAGTTGGAAGCAATTGACAGACCTATGCTTCTTCTACAATGTTGTTAATGGACTTATTGATTCACCAGAAATACTGAATTTTAATTTAATTGCTGCTCTAGGGTAGATCTACAAACAAGAAGACTGCTGGATGCTGTAAAACTGAACAAATCTATGTTGATTTTGGACCATACTATAGAATAGTAAGTCTGGTTAACTTACATGCTACCAACATCATCATGTTTGGAGGATCTCATGCTGGACTAATCTCCAACATTAAAAGACTTTTATGAATTATACTAGCATTTGCCCGCTGCTTCACGCGCGCGTGCCTTGGCAGGTGTAGAAATTATTTACCGATTTTATTCTCTTATCAGACATTAACGTGGAAAGGCATGAACTGTTAATGTATTCTGAATAGTTTCGTTTGTTTCGGTTAATACGTTAGGTTCGGTTTTCATACTGATGTCAGAGAGTTGTTTTATTCATATTTTAACGTGATGAAATTGATTCAATAGTAGAAAAGGTTCCTGAAAAATTAACAGTAGTAATTCGTGGTTGTAATTATTGTGCGAAGTATAAACATTTATTGTTTAGAAAGGCTTTCACGGTTCAAACGACATTCTTTCTTCTGTGCGCTTTCAGAAGCTATGGATTTAGCGTATAGAACCCGGTTATAGGTCAATCGCTTTTCTCGGTGCAGGTTACTTTCATTTGCTCTAGCTATTTCATCTCGTTCTCTTTGACGTTGCAGATGATGTTGTCGGTCTATTTCACTCTCATTTAGCCGATTTCGGCGACATCTTTTAGCTGCAGAAGTTGACCCCAACAGATTAGATCTCTTTCGCAAGGGCATATCATAAACTTTTATGCTTACCCAACTCACAGCACTAACAATTAAAACGTTTTCACAGCTGCAATTATCACTATGCGTGAACTTTGGCTGCGAGTATATAGATGAGCATAAACTTGGTTACAATATATAATATCTGTGGTAGTAATAAATAATATTATTTCTGAAAGCAATATTTAACTCAGCTAAAACATAATATTTTTAAATGCTGATATGGAGGATTCCACGTTAACCGTGGTACCGAAAATTTAAATGGACAGTTGTAACATTAAGAAAGCTGATATTATAATCATTATGTGTAATTTTTTTTGGCGATTTTATGTGTAAACTTTGCCTGGGATTATATAGCTAGGTATAAGCTTTGTTAAGGATGTATCTGTGGATATAATGAAAAATATTGTTTCCATGATACTTAACTAAAAAAAAGTTTATTTTTAAATGTGGATACCGAGGATTGCAACATAACCGCGGTGCCATAAATTTATGTAAATATAGCAGTAATCTACGACTTAGTCCTCTTGGAAGTGTGCTGAAATATAAAAATTCGTTACCAATAATTACAGCATCTCAATTTTTCTGATTTATTTATTTTTTGTTGTTTTTTATTTTTTGTTGTTTGGATATTGGTTTTATTTTATGTTGATACACCATCAATTATTCCTGCTTTAAAATAGAAATTTACGTGAATTGGAGCTACTCTTTATTTCAAATCGTCGTATCATTACTGTCATTATTTCAGTCAGATATAATTAATCCAAAAATGTCGAGATGTATCATGGTACAGTTTATGTACTAACGTGCATGTAACTGAAACAATTATTTCTGAGTGGCAACATTATCGCAAGTTGTGAATCGCTTGAAATGCAACCTGACAGCTGATATGATGCTTTGTTATAGGCCTAAGAGACGATGCCTGCAGCTTTATAATCTACCCGATGTAGCATTAGGATATGAAACATTTTTAATTTAAGTTTCTTTCAATATAGCCGTATTTTCTATGTAATTATTTCAGTCGCATGTAAGTACCTGGTGAAACAACAGCCTGGACCAGATGACAATTGACTCGTTTTGTTTAGTATCAGGCATAACGGGTTTAGTTTTAAAATTTACGCGGTATAGAATAGAATTTTAGGATGCCTAGTTATATTTGAAATAAAAATTTGTTACCAATAATCACAGCATCTCAATTTTTTCTGATTTATTTATTTTTTGCTGTTTGGATATTGGTTTTTATTTTATGTTGATACACCATCAATTATTCCTGCTTTAAAATAGAAATTTACGTGAATTGGAGTTAATCTTGGTTTCAAATAGTCGTATCATTATTGTCATTATTTCAGTCAGATATAATTAATTCAAAAATGTCAAAATGGATCACGGTACAGTATATGTACTAATGTGCATGTAACTCAAGCAATTATTTCTGAGTGGCAAAATTATCTCAAGTTGTAAATCGATTGAAATGCAACCTGGACAGTGATGACAGCTGATATGATTTGTTATAGGCCAAAGGGACGATGCTTTTAGCTTTATAATTTACGCAGTGTGGCATTAGGATATGAAATTTTTTTTATTTGAGTTTCTTTCAATATATCCGTATCTTCTATGTAATTATTTGAGTCGCATGTACCTGAATTTTCGGATGCCTAGTTATATTTGCACGTTATAGCCACGAGACATATTAATCGAATAAAGTACTTCCAAATATATGCAATTTCACACAAGTCATTATGAAAGAAGTATGTTTTATTACTTGCTGATATTTATAATAGCTGTTTTTCAGACATCGCTCTTCGAGAAAAAACTGAATTTCGTATTAAGTATTGGTTTATTGTGGCTGTATTGTACAGCATTCACGTAGCAATTTTGTTCGAGAGACAAACTGTATAACAGCCTACCAGAGACAATACATGTCTTCAATATTAGTAATATAACTTTTTCGTGATTCAACAGACCTGTTACGATTCAAGTAAATGCTGATTATACTTGATTCACGTATTCTTTTTATTTTGAAGTACTGCGGTCCAGAAAAATGAATCGCAGAAGTAAAAAAAATAGAAAAAAAAGGGAAATCCTAAATTTTGTCAGGTCTCTTTATGAAAGGAGTGACCGTCTGAATGTGTATAATTATCTGTGGTCTACAGTTTCACATTTCTGAAGTTTTTTACTGACTTGCTTCTTCCCATGGTACATATTAGTCGTTAGCTACTTCTGCAGATGTTGATCAGCAACATTAGCTTTAAAAATTTGGAAACACCATGCAAATTGATGCGGTAGTTTTTTGCGTTATTAGAGATCAAGCCTCACTACAAACGCAGCTTGCTTACAGATTTATAATAGTATAGATAACCATATACATACCTTATATGCTGATGTTAAGTATCATATCTTTATGTACAAAGCTGATTGGCGTATAAATAAATAAGACATCATCCAAATTTAATGTCTGCTAGTTCCTGCCATTTTCCCTATCTTATAAAACAAATCCATTGCTCCCTGTTAAAAAAATTATTGATATGAATAACATTTCAAATCCTTTCTTCTCCCATCTACTATTATCTCAGACTTACTTTCATTTGCTTGGTTTTTAGTTTCAAAATAAACTGTTAAACTTATTATAGCCTTCCCACCCACAGCCAAAGGTCTTACTTAGTTCATTCACCTGAAAAGTGTGCTGTAGGTGCTAGTGTGAGGCTTGCCCTTCATAGGGATAAGGAGTCGATCAAAGTAATGGGTATTTACTTTCACTCTGTTTTGATGTTGTTGCAGCATATAATGGAACAAGGGCCTTACACATATATAAATAAACTCTGTTTAGCCACTACATAATTTTTACCTCATACCTGAAACATATTAATAAAACCTACTGTTGCCTGGTAAATTATTTAATTATCGATTACAGGGATTATCCCAACTTCAGTTTCATTGTTGAGGGGAATAATACATTTATTTGGGTGGTTGTGATGATTAGATATTAGATGCACTACAGTGTTACACTCACATGGGCACTGCCAGAATTGGTAATCATCAATATTGATAATTCTTATATATGTTGCAGAGTAGTTAAATGTTAAAGGAATTTTACAGAAGTGATCTGTTTCAGAGATATCATGTTCTAAAGTTTTCATAGCAGCTTACATACCAAGTAAGTACCTCCATCGATATTAAGAGAAATAGCCAAACGGGCAAGGTACCGAACTATTATAGTGCAGAATTGTGTTCCTTTCCATCTTGTGAAATATTTTTCTTGTCATTATCATTTTTAGTACTTCTGTAATTAAAACTTAATTTTCAATGCAATATTTTTCATTCTTAAATTAGTATCAGTACTTTTTATCAATTTTGATGATTTTTCAAGATAATTTTGTGTGTGTGCGTTTATGTCTCAAACATTTTGTTTGGCAAGTTTTATAAAGCCTATAATATGTTTGGGGAAAACCCTGCAGTTAGCCAAATACAGTCAACCCTACCACTTAGCTGGGAGAGGGGTGGGAGAACTTTCATGATAGGAGCATGTACCAGATTCTGTAACATAATAGTCAGGGACATAGCCTGCTTGCCTATGTCCCTTTCCCCCGATCAGAGCTACTATTTACTTCGTGTGCAAGTTGCTATAAAAACTCTGGAATGCAGTATGTCAGAAACTAATTCCTATCATATAAAATATTTTGAACCTGTAATTAATGGGATACCACCACCTATAATAATCATCAATCAAACTTGGTGATTACCAATTCTGACAGTCTACTTGTCAATAAAGTTACCAGTGTATTTGTAGGAAGCCTTAAAAAAAACATGGATATATGGTGCTCAAATATATATTTCAACATTTGCATATTTAGAAAACTTTCTTTTACTGACAAATCTGTTAATTTGAATCAAAGAGATTTATGAAATAGGATGGAACAATTATACAAAATAATATATTTAGTTAACAATGGATCAGTTACATGTTATTCATAACACAGACCATTTATTAAAAAAAAATTACACCTTATCAACCAATAATGTTGATTAACTAACCTATACTATATTGATCATGATAAGTTCTCCTGCCAACAGCTTCAATAAGTGAATAGCTCGCTCTCTTCATAATATTTTAACTCACAATAATTTGTTCTGTGTTCATCTTGTATGTTTGTCACAACCTTCAATCTTGGTGAGTGATAGGTTATTTCCCCATCTTTCATTATTTACAATATCTCATTTTGAACATACTAAAATTGATAATTCTTTGTATTGCAACCAAATAATTAACATGCTATCCTCACAGATGGCCGCAGTTACATAATTTAAAATATTGGATTTTTATCCTGTGATGTGACACCACTCAGATAGATGAGAAATTAATTCCAGCTATTGTCACTTTTTTTCTCCTTCGTGTAGCATTAGTTTACATGGAAAACAATTAAAATAAGGAAAGTAAAATCAATGCTTTACAACAGACAAAGGCAGGAGAGCTGTGATGAATATGTAAGCACAAACACACTTTTCAATATTTTGATATATACCTTAGTTTAGAGGTTATGGCAAAGAGATCAATGTCTACACATTGAGATTCACCACATAACACAACATATTCATGTGGCAAGTCTAATTATATACACACCTGATCTCCTTGCCACTTTTCTCTCCTCTAAACATGATTAAGGTTTATACCAAAATATTGTAAAGCATGTTTGTGTTTATTTGTTTATTGTGGCTTTAATGCCTTCATCTGTGAAGAATGATGGTTTACTTTCCTTACTCTTCCTTATTTACGATGCTTAACAGCATTTTCACTCTAATTATTATTGTAATTAATTTATATAGCTTATAGATCACGAACTGAACATATTCTAAAACAAATGTTGGGTATAGATGTTATGCAAGAGCATTACGAAATAGAGAGGTAGCATGAACATTGCAGGATTGCTTCACCTGTTTATAGAGGTTGCAGTTACAGTAGTGAATTATGAAGGAACACAAAGATGTAACTAGTGATTGGTTGTAATGATTTATCTCAAAAGTTTTCTATTTACTTATTTGATTATAGTACTGGAACTAATATACAATTTACCACAATACAATCCCATGTTTGAATTTTTAGAAAGAAAAAAAAGCTTTCATGATTATGAAATTAGTTTCTAAAATTTATAACTGCTTGGAAATTTTTATTTCTACTAGCTGGTACCCACGACGTTGTTTGTGTTTGTAAAGAATTTGGATTGACAGCTACCGACATCTAACCACCATAGTCTACGATGGGAGACTTGATGCTATTACCACACACAAACACCAGTCTTCTACGCTATGTAGTTCAGGCAGCAAAGTAAAATTTACGGTTACAGGACACACACGTCTATGGTCGAAATACGAAAATATCCTTGATTGGCCACTTTCAACCACCATATCTCCCACACTCCCACAGTTACTGAAATTCGGCCAACGTTGTGATCGAATGGTGACTCTGTGTTACTACCACACACAAATGCCAGTGATCTGCGATAGATAGTTTTCGCTGAAAACTGATACTCCAAGACACATGCGTCTTTGGCAGAAATATGAAAGTGGTGCAGGTTGACCACTTTCAACCAACATATCTCCCACACCCTCACAGCTACTGAAATTTAACCAGCAGAGTGCACATTTTAGGGTCGAAATATGAAAACACCCTGCATTGACCAACTTTAATCATCATATCTTCCACATCCCCACTGCTATTGGCATTCGGCCAACGTCGTGCACGTTAGGAAACTCTCCATGCTTCTTCCTCACACAGACCAGTGATCTGTGCTATGTATTGATGGCTGTAAAGTGAAATATATATATATATATATATATATATATATATATATATATAAGATTTTACAGATCTGGGGGCGTCCATAAATTACGCGAGCTGAAATGGGGGAGGGGTCGGACCAGATCTCACGAATTCTCACCAGAAAAAGGGGGAGGGGGCAGAAATCCGGAAAAACACCTCAGGTAATTTATGGATGCCCCCTTATGCGAGTTATCTTTTTAAGTACTACTGCCATGATAGTCAATTCAAAAAACATATTTTCATAATGCATTACATGAATTGTATTAATGCAATATTGCGGTTCTGAGGGTCTCATAAATTTTTGAAGGGAAGTAAAAGACTCCGATTACTTCAGTTTATTTAATTGCTTATAGCAAGTATCAATACTGGCAAAAAATATCTGCAGTTTTTCTTTTCCCTCTTCCTAAATTTCATTAACACCTGTTACAGTGAACATAATAGATTATTACATGTGGAAATTTGGGCACTAAAGAGGAATTAAAATTAAAAGAAAAGCAGTATACAGAAGAAATAAAACACAAACTTTCATAATAAAGAATACATTTATTTCAATTATATTTATAAAAAATAAGTCAAAACAAAACTCTTGAAAATCTCACTGTGGTAAATCAATTACCACAATACATTAATAAAATCTTAGTTACAGTATTAAAAAATGGCATTTCACTTATCAGCTGACAATACTCTGTCAATCTGCTTTTTGTAACAATACTGTAATTACACACAGAACTGCGATAAATTATATCAACTTTTACCATTTGTATGCTGAAGTTGAAAAACACGTTTTCCTTTGTACTCTATGAAACGATTTAAATTTGTACATACAGTAGTCACTGTAATGTAGTGTTCACCTAAGCACTTTCTCTTTGCTCGTACCTGCAACAAGATATAAAAGAATATGTTTTATAAGAAATGTCCAGTCTTTATATGATCTCTCAACTTTGTGTATACAATTCGTACCACAAAGCTGATGGTACAAAGGGAATGACATACAATACAAGCAACTAGTGATCGCCCAAGGTTTGTAATTCGACCGTAATTCATCAAGTTATTTAGTTTCTTTCATGAAAGAGTAATAATTATTATTTGAATTTGTTCTTTTGCGTTTGCTGCGAGCATAGATATATTATATACTGTATACACTGATGTCGTTGGTTGCGAGCATGTACCAATACGTTATTAGCTTGTGATGTTTGGCTTAATTCCCTGCAATACCTATAAAATTAAAACGATACACTCCATGCGTGACTGTATTCTAAATTTTAGCTTCTGAACTAATCATAGCAAATGATGAAATGTATTTATCGATGGTTCATTTGAATTTAGTTCATCATACAATGATTTAAAATATTCATTTTGACTTAAGGCCAGAAAATTGCTTTAGCTTTATGACAACATTAAGTAAATACAGTTCTTTCACCTGAAGTGACTTCTGATTCGAAATGATTTGCATTGCGAAACTATAAAAATTTCATGGAATGACATTTAAATGTATCCCTCAAAATAATTTTGTCATTTTGTGTGTTCGCTATTTAATTTGGTTTATTATCATTTTGAATTTCACGCTATTTCCAGAAAGTCCAGAGAAGCAAAGAAATAATTTGGGAAAATTTGTAATTTGTAACCTACTTGGCCCAATTTTTATATATATATATATATATATATATTAAACATTGGATAGGATAAAAAACCACCGCTTACCAAAGAAGGGGATTCCAGAGGCGTTGGTACACGAAAAAGAAAAAACACGAACACACAAAGAATAAAATTTTCGAGCATGGCTCTTCCTCAGTAGAAGTGAGATGGCTGCACGCAAGAGCTGCCGGCAGCCAACTGCCTTGCCGGCAGCTCTTGCGTGCAGCCATCTCACTTCTACTGAGGAAGAGCCATGCTCGAAAATTTTATTCTTTGTGTGTTCGTGTTTTTCTTTTTCGTGTACCAACGCCTCTGGAATCCCCTTCTTTGGTAAGCGGTGGTTTTTTATCCTATCCAATGTTTAATATATCCACTTTTAGCGCCTTTGTTTCCTAACAATCTATATATATAAATATTCCAGACATTTGCACAAAGTATTCAACAGAAGTTGTAGAGAATTTAATTTTGGAAAAGGATGGTAATAAAGATAACTAAAACAGTATGAATGTGTCAGATAATCTGCTTTTATTAATACCATAGCTCAGTGTTTAGGAAGTTGTACAGTGTACATACAATTTCACAATACATTCACAATAAATGTTCAAAAATGTCTCCACCGAGTTCAATGCATTTAGCTGGAAAACTACTACAGATACACATCTGGGACTTGTTTTATTACATTCACCAGATCAATAACATCAAAATAAATGGAAATTGTGCTTTACTTAACCTCGTAAAGTTTTGCAATGGCTTCATATTAGCGAGGTTACTAAATTTCAGGCAAAATCTTTTATTAGCCGTAGCTAAACATTTGCGGACCTATGTTTATATTAACGTTTTTCTTTAATTTTACTTGTAGAATAACAAATTAAAATATTTGCATATCTTCGTGAATAACCCTGTTTATTGGCGGACAAACAGCTGGAAGAAAGATTATGAATGTAAATATGATTCCTAGTGTGCCCCTTGATTGAATAAGGTGAAATAAATGAGAATTATCTGTGTAAATAAACTCAGGTATGAAACTAGAAATATAGGGAGGAAGTGGAGAAATTATAAGACACTAGCAGTTACCCACGACTTCGTCCGCGTGGAAGAGTGTTGTAATATAAGATTTTGTTGAGAGGTCTGGTCGCTCAGTGGTTAGGGCGTCCAACTGGACATGGAAAACTCCCCAGCTTGAATCCCAGTCTCACAGAGGATTTTCATAGGTCCTTAGCTCGAGCTTCACCTCTGGCACAGGTTGTTGTGTGATGTGAAGTGCGCCAGAATGCTCACGTGGTTCTGATTTCACGTTGAACTGTAGGTCCTCTATGCCCAGTAGGATTACTGCGTTAGGTTAAGCGGCTACGAAAGGGGCTGATTGCGTAGACGTAATGAAGCCTTGCCACCAGGTCAATACGACCATACAATTAATTTTAGAGCTATTTTTATTGGTGATAGTAGTAATAAATACTGCAATAAAATAACAAAAATGTATTTGTTCCAAACAACTTCATCAAACTTTTAAAACAATAAAAATATTCTGTATGTTAGTAGTATTTTCAGTTTAATACATCGGTATATATATTGTAGGACTTGTTATTTTTGAAAAACATGTAAATTTTTTGCACTCGATACCCGCGAGCAGGCAACATATAGTTGACCAAAGGAAAAGCAGTGAGTATCCAAGTGTATTCCCACCAATTTCAACGTTTGACCTTGCGATTTATTAATTGTCATTGAAAATGAAATTTTTAATGGGAACTGTAATGTTTTAAATTCAAAGGGAATATTACTGGGAATAATTGGGATACGCGGAATTATAACGGCTTCCCCTTTAGATGCACCGGTAAGAATTGTCGCCTTCACAATGTTTCTTCCTAGTTCTGTGATGTGTAATCTGGTACCATTGCAATACCTTGAGGGGACGGGCGGGTCGAGATTATGCATCAGGAGAACTCGAGTGCCAACCTTAAGCTCGAGTTTATGGGACGGTAGCCCAGATAATTCGAAGGAGTTTGAAAACTCGACGGGGTAGGTAGCAGCATCGTCAGTTAACATTACTGTATCGATGGAAGAGTGTGTTGTCACTTCCCCAACTATTTCCTCTAATATATATATATATATATATATATATACATGCTCCAGAATCATTTTTCGGGGCAAGTATTGTCCTCTCACATAACCAGTTTTCGTCATTGATAATATTTAGTTGAATCCTCGGGAAAACATTAGAAATGAGCTCGCGTTTGTTCAGGTGTTTCAGCAACTCGTTGCAATGCCAAATATGTGGCGTATTGTTATTGCCGTCTTTTTGTTTGCTTCGGTGTTTCAGAAGCTTCTGAGATCGATTGCCAATCCGCTTGCTCTTAGCACCGAGCTCGCGATTTTCCCGTTGTGATCTTCCAGACACCAAGTGTTCATTTTGGTGTTGTCGCCCAACTTAACTGCTGTGCAGCTCTGCTAGAGGATTTGTTCCTGGGTTTTGGCTTTTTTCACAGCCGTAGTTTTCTTACATTTCATTGAAAGATTTGAATTTCGTTTACCCAGCATCTCTTAAAATTACTAATTTCAAGACATGCGAATAAAAATTAATATAGTTTTAATTAATGGAAACTCAAAACGTCAAAATATGATGGAAGCGACTAAACATCCAAAAAATTTACTAACATTCAAAGAGCAAATAAGTACCTAAGTGGCCCAAGGACGTTGATCTCGTTAAAAAATTGTGAAACTAAAAATGTATATTTTGATTTGCGCTGAGTATCTGAAAATTACATTTATAAATTTCAAAAATTTACTTCGAGCAATGCCGTGTGTTTTGCTAAATCATCCAAGCTTATTATATATCTTTTGATACAATATCATTATAAAGCGATACATGACGTCACTAAAATGGTGCTCGTGAAAGAAGCTCAAGCTATTAATAATGTTTCAGTTCACATTTTGGTCCAGGCTGCATTTCAACAAAGTACCGCTAGAAAATCAAAGCTTCTATAACTCGGGCATTAATACATTAGTAACGTGAATTGTTATTTCAGATCGCAGGAAAATAAATCCTGAATACATATGAAACTACATTCATTATTGCAGTTACGTAATTAAAAAATTTATACTAAAATGCTTGTAAATTACAGTGTACAACGGAAAGTTCATAATTCTCTACAACTCTAAAACAATTTTTGTTAATATTGCTGGTTAAGCGTACATCGCGATAAAGTGACTGTTACTGCTCGTGATGTAGTAAGGCGTATTATGAAATTAATTGTGATAGTAATTTATGCTACACTAATTAGGAATCTTGATATAGAAAAGTCTGTTACTATTCGAAATCCAGTTCCAAGGCATTTAATGTGTTTAGGTGTGTTCATAACGTTTGATTTTGTAGCGGCAATGTTAGCAGAGATAGTGGTTAGGTTGAAATGCTTCCTGGACCAGAATGTTTTTGTTACAGTATAAGGCAGAAGTCATTTAGTTATTATTAATAATAAATAAGCAGCTTTCATAAGCTCCGTGTAAATGAGGTGTATCGCGTTGTAAACGACTTGCAATATTGCTTCATGAAACATTAAGTCTCTACGTTAGGCCATTGAATACATTCGTTTTAAGTGAAGGATTTACTGGAGTAGTTTACGTGGCGATACATAACGTCACAACGTGACATAGTGCTTATGATATTTTCTTAAATAACTGATAACTAAATTTCTCATGCCATTGGCTGTGACAAAAAATTCAGTTTTCATTATGGTCCAGGCTGAATATCAATGTAACCACAATCTCCGCTAATATTGGCGCTACAAATTCAAAACTTCAACCACACGCGCATTGAAACAATTATTTTATCCTAAGTTAGCATCGTCGTGTATCGCGACATAAACTTGAAGCGGATTTATTAGGTATTTGTAGAAATTGAACAGTAACTAAAAAGCACTGTTTCCTAAATCATAGTCTACTATTTGTACTGATTTATAGAAAAATTTTGAACAAAAAAGGGTTAGTTAATAATTTGTAATATTACAGAGAATGTATAGTGGAAAAAAAGAAGACACACAGGAAATTAATTAAACCGAGATAGAATGGAATCCGTAACATTTTTATAAATACGACATTTGGAGCACCGGCATTTTGCACTTTTAATAAATCGACTTTCGTGCTGGTATACTCATAGCATTTTACGTTGTTTTTTTCCATGCTCTGATTTTTCACATTTTGTATGACGCATATATTAAGATCGAAATTATGGTGCAATATTTGAGATGTCATACTATTTTATGTACGCAAATGAAAAAATCTCTTAACGAACTTAACAACAGTACCTACCTTTTTTAATTTAAGGTTAAGTACATATTTATAATTCCTGCTTCCAAACTACTGTTTGTCAAGTGCATCGGTTTTATGGCTTTTAAACTAAACACAAACTTGCATATGTAAGGTTTTCACTATTATTTCTGAAAAGAAGTGTTTACGATTTATGTAAAAAGCAAAGAGTAAACGTTGCACGTAGGAAACTCTTTGTTGTTTGAGAATTGATAGTAATGGCAATTTCTAAAAGAACTATGCGTTTTTGCGGGATAAAATCTACCCTATTGCACTTCGCACGCAATAAACTGACTTCATGCCAAATTTCATTTAAATATGTTGAGTTATTAAGGCGTGATTGATTGCCAACGTACATCCAAACACACATCCGAACTTTCTCATTTTCTCATATATAGATATATAGATTACGAAACATACCTTACCATGTAAAAATATAGGGACAGTGAATGCTTAGTTAAGGCAGCTGAAAAAGTACGTGGAGGGACATCCAGCAAGCGTAAATGTAATATGTTTGAATGTCAGAAACGGAGATGTACTATTGTGAAAGAAAAATGGCTTCAAAAATTATATCGAAAGCACTTTGTCTGAGAAGGAAGTAAAACAGATTGTCAGAGTGAGATTAATGATTAAACAGCTGTAGAAAAAATTGAAAGGTGACAAAGTTGGTAACAGGACATACTGTCTTATATGATGAGTACTAGCCAACATGAATAGGATTTTTAAAAAAGTGTAACTGCTAGTAAGGGTTATTGTTAAAATTGGTCTTGAAAAATATTTTTTATTATTTGTCCCAACAGCACTCCTGTCAAAATTTTAATAAATTTGTTTGTGATCATTTGGTGAATTTGTGAAAAGCTATTGAAAATGTGCAAACAAAGTAAAAATGAGGAAAAAATGTATTTCTGGGTGATCTTTGTATTTATTAATGATTGTGTCCATGGGTATCCAGTTGGGGAGAAGTGTATTCAGAAGCATGTCAAAGGTAAATTTTAGATGCGAAATGAACTCTATATGCTATACACTGTATGCTGGAAAGGTGTGATGTGCCTGGAATGTGAACAACTTGGAACCATGTGGTTTGGTTCCAAAATTTAAGTCGCAATTGAATTAAGTCAGAATTTCATGTCAACCAAATGATTGAAATCTCAATTAATATCAAGGTGTTTTATTTAAATTTCGGTTTCAATTTCGATCATCACCCCACCAAACCAGTTTTGATTGTTTCATAGATCTTACATGGTTTGGTCTAATACCATTGTATATTCATCCCAAACAATCAATTTTCATGGCTGCAAAACTTTGGCCATCACACTGTTCTTTGAAAGGCTGCACGTTGGAGTTTCATTGATATGCATATTCAATGGCAACATGAGTGCTGAATGTGCCACTTGACCACTTTCCAACAATGCAATCCCTAATGAAGCAGGTGCAAGTGCAATTTCATTCTGCGAGCGAATTGTTAAAATCGTTATCAAAAAATTTTTTCCAGTTCCCCCGCGAGCATCCAAGAAGAAAATTCCTCTAGCACCATCATTCACAACTTTCATGAGAGTGTCGTATGCATATTTTTCATGTCCATTCAGCATTGGAATATTCATTCGAACTGATGCCTTCAATGCATCACAATCATATTGGTTTTCACATATTGACTCTTGACTAAATGCAACAGACAATTGGGTGCTGTCATGCCTAATTGAGGAAATGCCTTCTTCAATATCATCATGAAGATTTCCTCAATTAACATCAATGAAACAGAAATAAAATAACTACATTTGTTGGATAGATCGTGAAACACAAAAATAAAACAAAGGCAATTTTATTTTAATTTAGGCTGGTACACGTTTCCCCCCCACCCCCCATTTTTCTAGTGGAAAGCATTCAATTAAGTTATTTCCATCCCAGGAGCATAAGGGGTAAATAATGAAATACCCATATCCATCGATTAAATCAGGAGTTATGGTTTTGAGTTAATACAAACATCCAATAAAAAAAAGTTATTTCAGTTTTCCCAAATTTTCCAGGCAACATTTCTAACTTTCATTTCTTTCAAAATCTTATTCAGACCATTATGAACATTTATATTAAAAAAACCAAATCGTTGCATAGAGAAAAAAAAAGCACTTTCAGTTTTCCCAAATTTTCCGGGCAATTTTCGAATTTTTCTTTCTCTGAAAACCTGATTCTGACTATTACAAAAATCATTTTTATTTATATAGATTACAGTAATTTCTATGTGTCAGAAATATTAAATCATATTCTTGTTCCCAGGTTATGCCTAATTGCATCTACATTCCTGATTACGAATCTCTGCAGATGCTCGTTTCAATAACAATGAAAAATAATTCAAGATGTGTGAAATGAAGAATGTCAAGGAAAAACTGCACAATTATGAAACTCCCAAACTGCAAAAACTTTCTACTTCATCATTGATACAACCCAACAAAAATCCTAAGTAGTAATGTGTACAGCAAGGACTGGTCAAACAGTGATAAAACCCTCTGAAGGCTGACCTTGTTTAGAATGGGATACCTGAAAGTTAATAAACACATTGAGAACTGCTGGAAGAACAGAAAAATGACCTAGTAAGTGGGGATATCTACAAGAATCCATACATTACTGCAGAGAAGACCAATCAATGAAGCCAAGCCATACTGTGAGGATGACGAATTCAAGGCTCAGCACAATGTAGTCACAGTTGTCAGATTTTGGGCAAAAACATTAAGTTTTTATTTTCAAATCTTAACTTTATTTCATGTCTAATATAATTTTCTTGCTTAAATGTTTCATTTTGCATAGCATGTGAAATGGATATTGCAATTGTTGATGGGCTAAGGAAAATAGACAAGAGGATATATACGACATGCAATTGTGTTGAATTCAGGAGGAGGTATTTGAAAACAGCATAACCAACTGGTATTGATAAGTGGTGAAATTATCAAAGCCATGCAAAACTGTATAAGGTATTGGATATATAGCCTTACACCCACACATATGAATGATCATATCACCTTTCATAAACGGTAATAAAAGGATTAGCTCTAGCTACAGTACAGGAGCCTTACTCTAATATCCAAAATGGTCATATTGTATGAAAGAGTCAACAGCAAGTTCTTGTTCTTTTGTACATACACAAAAAGCAATTTAATCATAGCGACAATCAAAATGATGTTAGCAATTGAAAATAAGGAATGATATGGAAAAATAAACCAGTCACTCACCACAGAAAACGTCAGGAGGGACATGATGAATACACTTTAAAATATTTTGATATGAACCTTAATCAGGATTATAGGAGAAGATATAGCAAGGGGATCATGTGTGTAAACACTGAGACTCACCACATTACAAAACCAAAGATGAACCAGAAGGGAAAATGGGGTAAGAAGTTGACCAAGGATAATTATGTGAAAGTATAATCTTTTTAATGGCTGATCAAAGTAAAATGAAATGAATTAAAATTTAAAATAATATAAAATAAGGACATAATTGTTTTTGATCAGGTAAAAAAAATGAAAAATTACTGTGTTTTTATTATAAAAATAAGTGACAGGATTACTGGTGAGGTCTGTGGTTGAGACCCGATGGCAAGGATATGTTGGTAAGCCAGTTCCCATCTACAGAGTTCTAAGAGTATCAAAAAATACTTTCACAGTTCTCAATATAAAACAGTTGTTACGATTGTTTTAAGATCATTAGAGCTGTGGGAATTGGAATGGGTTGCAACTGGATGGTCTAGGTTGCCCATAGGAACGGTTCATCCTAATGTACAGTTGGTTAGTGATGAGGCTAACCTAAGACGCTGTGCAGTGAAGGCAGGTATTGATATATTAGATGCATAGTAGTATAACTGGAATGTCCAATAACAGGAAGGAACAGATAGGATTGGAACAGGTAGTGGGATACATGCTCCATATGCTTCCTCTATGTTGTCTGAACTAACTTCAAAACAATGACTGCCAGCAATAGGTCAACTCATGGCTCGGGCATGGGGTGGTAATGTGAATCATAACCTTACACGACACACTGGAAAGAACTGAAGACATCTTTTATGAAATCAAAATTAATATTAAAACATACAAATCACAAAGAAAATTTGGAATAGAAACAGGTTTAAGGAGGAGATTTGTCACCTCTGCTCTTCATTTCAAAGATGATTGTGATCAACAACTAAGTCGTGCCATGATTTTTATTTCATTTTTTTTACTTATGGCTTTACGCTTCGTCAATGCTGAGATCATTAGAGGTGGGATGGAACAGGGGATAAGGAATGGGAAGGGAAGGAATACGGCCATGGCCTTTTGAAGGAAGCAACCTGGCATTCACCTGGAGTGATTTGGGGAAACCATGGAAAACCCAACTCTGGATGCCCGGATGGGGATTCAAACTGCTGTACTCCTAAATGCAATGCCAGAGCATTAACCGCTTACCCACCACATTCGGTCATGCCATTAGAAATAACAATTAGAGCCATATAATTTGCTGATTTCATCCTTAAATGGAAAGACTATTACATAAGACTAGACCAAAGTATATGATTAATAAAGAAAAAAATGAACCAATGGTTATCTAGAGCAGTTTTCGTGTATTGGACTGGAGAGAAAACAACTGAACTCAACTAAAAAAATTGAAATACCTCAGAGCTTCTCAGACTATACAAAACAGAGTGGTAGATGATAAGGTGAGGGATTTGGCCAAAACTAACAGATAGCAGGGAAAAAATAACCGGAAGTAATGTTAGAAACAAAAGACGTGATCATGCAAAAATACTCGTACATATAAAAACTGGATTCAGATTCAGAAGATGAAGAGACATATAATACTCGTTCATGGCTAGAATCGACAATGAAATAAGAGAACAAAACTGGGATAGAATTAAGGAGGAAGAAAAGTACAAGGAAGAACTTAATAGAGGAGCTTCATTCACCAACCTAATTAAGCAGGAGCAACAAAGTAGGATATTGTACAGTAAGGTGATACAAAACAATACCAATATTTTGAATGAATACATAAAATAAATTGTAAACAATTAGAATTGCCAATTCACAAGGGATGTAACTAAGGAGGTACAATTGTTCAGTGGTTGTATTCAACTTAAAATGAAAAGCATTTGAAATAAAAACCTACCACTAATTGTAAAATTATAATTAGCTTCCTGACGAATATTTACTGTAGTTTGATTTAAAATTTGTAGCATTAAATGAGAAAAGAACTATTTGTGGAAAAAAAGTGATTTTATCAATTTTCAATCTTACATACCTTGCGCTTAAGTGCTGGAACTAAACCCTTTAGCCTCTCTACCAAAGATATTTCAGCAGCTGCTAAGTCTGTGTCATCTTCTGCAAACATATCCATTAATGTGTCCAAAATTTCTGCTACAACCCAAAGTTCATCTTCTTTGGATGCAAACTCTAACAAAAAATTAGCCACTGCCTGAAACATAGCAAAAAATTTGAAATTATCCTTAAACTCAATCATAAATTGAACATTAACACCAGCCAGCCAAATTTCAGATCAATGGTAACAAAATCACAAACATATTTATATCCTTATTGCTAAATCTGTCATTATCTAAGACAGCTCAATAATACTGAAAAATGTATACCGCTAAAACTAATGTAAAAATTCTTAAAATTGTCAGCAGTAAATAGAGAGTTTGCTGTGCCAGACATTAAGCTGGACATGATGAAGGGCTGTAGGGAATTCAACTTTGTTGAAGCAGGAGAGAAATATTGCCAGAGGGATTCATCTGAAAATTTCAGCCACATGTATTGTGTTAAAAGAAATGGAGGAAGGCTCTAAGTTTTAAAGTAATTTTAATATTGATGGCGGTACGACTTAAAAAGTGAGAGATTGTTTTTATTTTTTGCTTTGTGGGTCTGCATTCCTATTGATATGTACACACAGATGCACAGACAGAGAGTGCTAATTATGTTTGTTTGTGAGGGAATGTCTGTTACGGAGCAAGTGATGATATGCTCCAAGGCACCGTTACCCTCAGGAGGAAATGTAGTAAATGTAATGATGCAGTATGTATGAAGACTGCTAGTGCCATGAGTGGACTGAAAGGATGCTATGGAAGACATAGATGGTTATGTGTGATTATCTACAGTGAATGATTTATCTACATGGTTTGGGAATGATACCAATGTGCAAGGTAGAGTAGTATGCACAGTAAGACTTTCCAGATTCTTATTTTTTCCTTGGTCCATAATTGGTAATGTTTTCCCAAGGTCTCAATCTGATGTAACTGAAATTCCACAACCCCTTTCTCTTTTAATTGTAATTTTTGCTCCCAGATTATAGTACAAATTTTCATAATCATTAGCAGTTTTAGTGTTGCAACTTTTATCACTACTTTCTCTTCGTATTGTTTTGTTTAGAGCCTTCCTCTCTCTCTCTCTCTTTGGCTATATTTATTTCTGCTCAAGTCTGAGTAGTGTAAAACTGAAGTTTGTTGGCTGTGTAAAATGGAGAAAAGACACTCAAATACCAAGGTAATTGGATGTGAAATTTTGGGGAAGAAGACCTGTCAAATATACTAAAAGGTGATTGCTGGTCTGTTAATTAACATTGTGCTAAAGAGGAGAGAGACTTTGAAAAACTGCAATAAGGAAAAAAATTATCAAGATTGGAGCCACTTTGTTCAGAAGTATTTTTCCTGCTCCAATGAAATTCCAACCATTACACAAGGAAAAAAATTGGGGTGGTGAAAGAAAGTTGTCAACAGAACTATAACAATATGCATATGAAGGTTAACACTGTAAAAACTCAGGTCCCTGCATTGAACTTAAGAAACATGGAAGCCAAGAGGATATTTAACATATTTGGAGATGCCTATAATTTTCTCACCATAACATCTCAAAATATCTGGGAGTAAAATCAGATCACACCCTCACCTGAAAAGCCCACTGCAAAGACATGAAACTTAAGGTGTATGCAGAGTAGGCAATTTGACAGTATTGAAAATATATTACAAATTGTAGTCATTCCCGTAGATTAATGCTTAAGGAAGCTTTTTTTTTTTTTTTTTTTTTTTTTAAAAAAAAAAAAGTTTAAAAAGAACGGTAGATTATTTTCAATAAAAAAAAGTGAAATAAAAATTAAATTTTTCTTACCTTTGGTCACGTGACACTTTAGTGACATCACATGCCTGTAAACGATGTGGCTGCGAATGGAGCATTTCCTATTAACCAAGTTTTCTACTATTTTTAATGTTTGTTGCTGGTTATTTCTTGTTATTAATGACATTTCATTTTTAATACAAAATTTAAAACAATTTTTAGAATCCTACAGCAGAAAAATACCGAAAATAGGCACTTTATTTGTCAGGCTAACTATAGAAACTACCCCTGACTCTTATTCTGTGGAGCTTAAAAATGTAATTTCAGTTTGAGAATCATTTATATTTAAACTGAAAGTTAGAGATTAACAGAAGTTGTTCATAAGAATGACAAACTATAAATTAAATTAGTTGTTATAGGAGATATTAATGAGGCAAGATATGATATAGGTATGAGGCAAGCAAAACAGTAAACAACTGGATGTTGCGGGCCATTTTTCTTAAATGTAGATACTGAATTTATTATTTGTTTATTTATTTACCGACTGCATTTCACAGCATCTCACACAAAAACTGTGATGTTTAAATGTTCACTATTAACATAAAGAGAAGCCACTGAGCAACAGTGTCTGGCTAAAAGAAGTGGGGAGGTTGTGGGTTTGGACCTTGGTTAGGATTTTTTTTTCCATTGTTTCTGTTTGCTGTTTGTTGAACACAATCATGTTTTTATTTGAAGAATTTATAAATTTTTGCTAAGACTCATCCACAAATGTGAAACAAATTGCTGCCATACAAGAAAACTTTTATGAAACGATATCCTTCCTCTTTTAATTTTGAAAGATACCACACATTATCATGGCAAAAAAATACAGTCACATGACAGTGAATAATGGAATTTAATTTAACAGTAATGTCAGTTGAAGAAATTTCATGCTAATCTTACAATAGTTTTGGAATGATTTGAATCCCTGTAGTTGGAATGGAATTTTTAAGTTATGATACAAGTGTATGTTACCTTTTTGACATAATAGTGTCTATTTAGGTTGTATTTACTTTTAATGTGCAAGTAATCTTGAATTTACAAAAAAACACACAACTGTTTTTTGCTGGGCAAGTAGCGTCCAGTTTCATTTTTTAAGTCTTCTTCAGTTATGTTTCAAATGTTTGCTATATGCCTATTATCCAAAAATTTGTGAGGCCTTTGAGGAAAAAAAAATGAATGTTTTGGTGGAAATTTGAAAAAAATAATAACAAATTTGCAATGCTACCAACAGCAAATAGTATCCAAAGAAAACACCCACAGAAAATAAATAAAACATATTCCGAAGTGAGGATCGAACATAAAGATCCTAACCTTACTGATACTCGCATCATTCAACATACTACGTTTAACTCAACAAAAATGTGGTGTAAATGATCTTCACAGAAAATTATATTTGACTTAGTCGCAGTATTGCCTAGGTTTCTACGAGCAAGTTGCAGTGACCTTTTTTTTTTTCGTATGTGAGCTATATGGAGAACAATTACAGTTTTTTGGGTAGTTTTTATTGTTTTGGTTGTAGATTGGTGTACTACAGACTATTTACAAACCATATTTCCAACAATGTATATACAAATTCAGATAAACAAACCAGACATTACTTATGTTCAGAGAGCGCTTGCTGTTGTCACGTGACATTATGTGTATCGTTGGCCAGCACCATGCAGCAAAGGAGCATTCTGGCGGGATTTAAATTTTATGTAAAATAAGCACTTTTGTCACAAAATAAATATTACCGGGTGATTAACTTGTATCAATAAACAATTTAAAATCATTTTCAAACAACAGTCAAATAGCCTACTATGTCATAAAAAAGCACACTGGCACCACTTGAAGCGTGCAAACAAACATGCTCCATACATCTGTTACTGCTTTGTGTTTCTCTGCAGCAGAATACTCAGCTCCTATTTGGAGAAATTCAGCTCATGCCGTACTGGTTGATACTGCTTTAAATGATTGGCTGCATCCTCACAGGTTGACTATGACCAATCCCATGTCAGAAATACATATTATATTTCATGGGCCTCGAGATATGAGACAAAGTACAGAAGCAGAAAGAGAGAGATAACTAAGGAAAAATTGACAGGCATCCAATGTTTGGTCAACAGCTCAACCACTAAGGCTAATGTCAAGAAAGATCTTCATGCAGACAGCTAATCCAATCTCATCGTCAACTAAAACTCATTGGAGAGAGCTGTCATGCAACCTGGCTGGCACCTGGAGTAAATTGGGAAGACATCAAGGAGAAGCCTTCTGCTTGATACGTTCTTCCCTACGACACAAGGAAGGAAATGTACAGGTGTTTCACAGTGCAAAGTGAATTTGAAGAAGGGGTACAACATTATTGGGAATGACATTTATGACTGTAGAGGACCACTAGATCCTCCATAACTTTTGGATCGTAAAAAGCTGGGTGAACGATGCATATTAGATAGTTTGTTAACTTCAAATGAGAAGCCTATTTATACTTATGAATATTGGTCTTCACACTAATTTGATTATACAATTACATATTTTTTAATTAAAAAAGGGAACAAGTTTTTAATCTCCTTTCTTGTGTTTTATTTTTTCTATATCTACTTCGAACTTTGTAATTTATGTCCAAGATTTGTATAGTAAATAAATAAACAAGACTGCACAACACTCTTGTTTGGTATACGCAATATATCCTTTACAGCAATAATTAGAATGAAAATGTATTAGGCAGCATGAAAATAATTTACTAAAGATTAAGGGAGAATGGCAGCATCATACAAAAAAGAGGAACATAATTCAAAAAGAGATGAGGAGATATAGCAGTCTCACCACATGATCAAAGTTTGCTTCATACTCCTAGTGAATGAATAGGAGTCAACACAAATGTAAAAATGTGAATGGTCCAGTTGTGTCACCTTGTCAGTGCTCAACTCTGAAATGGTAACTGTGCACAAACGGCAAGTGTCCCACCACACTCTCATCATTGATAATATGTTTTTAGCGACAATGGAGAGAAATAACTGCCATGAGGAGCTATTTATGTTGAAAGGAGAGATAAATTATACCCAACACACACCAAAGTTGAATGAAGCAGAGCAGCAATAACATGAAACGATCACAAAACTGCTTAACGTCTCTTAACAGCGAGGTCTTTAGAGATGGGAAAGGATAGGGGGGCCAGGAATGGGAAGGAATTTTGCCATGGCCTCTTGAAGGTGGGTATGAGGAACCACGGTAGTTGATAAGATTGGTAACGCGAGTGGTGAAGTACATAAAAATAAAAGGCATACGGTCTAGCCGCTAGCGTCTTTTATTTTGGTTTATGTATGTAGGCCGGTGGTATAGTGTAGTGCCCATCCTGTAGTAACATTATTATCTATCTGGTTAGTAACATTATTATTTATCTGGTTTGGTCTGATTAACATGTAATTAGCTTTTAGTAGTTCACGTCCAGTTTTATATCTGCGTTTTCATAGGATTCAAACGTGATTTTAGATTTATTACGTTATAATGGTACATTATAATAACAACAAAATAAAATTAGGCTCAGGGTTGAATACATTAAAAAAGACAGAGGGAAAATTGCGGAGGTAACTGGCGACGGAGGAAGGAAACTCAGAAGAGGAAAATGAAGTTGCGTAATCGTCGTCCATAGTCGGCTGAAACGAAAAGGAGAAAAAAATATAATAATAATAAAAAAAAAATAGGCCTGTGTGAGTTAGTGGCCTACAGCATTATTTTTGAAAATTTACTGGTCCTCGGGTTGAAAAAGGTTTGGATATGCTGCCCTAGAAGCTTTCTTAGATTCTCTGAAGGAGAATTACATAAGTTTATGAATGCACGCAACAGGAAAAGATTCTCAAGAGAAATCTGTTGACTGCAGTCGTGGTCATAGAAGGCAGTGCCGGATAAGAAAGTATGGGGTCCTAGGCGCTCTCAAAAATTTTGATTCCCTCTGTTTTTTAAATTAATTATATGTATTTTATAAGTTCAAAGAAAAGGTTTTGTAGATGACTAATAGAATTTATCATATTTTTATTTAATTAACAAACGAATTTTACAATTTATCATATTTTTAAAATTACTTTTATTTATCGTACACTACTATGAAACAAAAAAATTAATTTCCATGCTTTTCACACTATTTTGATTGTTTTATTCTGGATGATTTTATTTTTTATTATTTTTATTTAGTGAAAAAAGTTAACTTTCAGGGAGCCTTAAAAAATCAGGGGCTCCAGGCTAATGCCTAGTCGTGCCTAGTCATACCTTTTGGGTAATCCAACAGCGCTTGTAGATCAACTTGTCAGTTTTTGGCTAATCACTAAATGTTTACCGGTTGGTCAATTTTAGAACATTTATCATTGATTAATTTCAAAATCATTTAATTAATCCGGCAGTAATTGCAGGTAATGAGACTTTCACACGTTACAAATCTTTATATAGCGAGATTCTTAATCTGAGTTGTTTTTCACCTTTCACTTCAATGATGATCAGTAAGCCGCGGAAACCCCCAAACCAAATCCTACGCCGCCCCCTCCCCCCCCAATCAAACCAAAATCCTGGATCCGCCACTAAAAACATTTTGTTGTTGTCACTACCTGAGTAAACCATTTCGGCCGCCATTAATTTATCCCATCCAGTCATGTAATGTGTCACTTGACTTGATTAATAATTCTAGTTGTTCAATAATTCATGCTTAAATAATAATACTTTCGAGATCTGGATGTCGCTTCCCTCAGAATAGGGTACACATCAATCTCTGGCGCGTACCTTATTTTTTTTTATACTTAATATTATTTGGAAATTAATAACTGGTAGTGAACAGCCACAGTAAGGTCGTGAAGTCGCTTTCCTAACGTAGGGAACACTTCACTATCTATCTATCTACAAGGCATTTTTGTGTCACAAGCCATTTATCTCCATTAATATCTAACCAAAATAGATAAATGGGGTATCATTCTAAAAATTAAGGTGTCCGTTGTGGTAACATCACTTTTTAAGAAATGAATTTTTCTGAGTTTAACTCTTAAAGAGCATAAATATCAGTATTTCCAAAATGTGATATTTGTGTCTCAAGTCATTTATCTCCCTTGATAATTAAACAAAATTGATAAACAAGGTATCATTTTAAAGATTGAGGTCTTCGTAAAGGTTCCATTACACCACATTTTAAGAAAGAAATTTTTCAAAATTCTAACCTTAGAGGGCAAAAGCAATAATACTTCTACAATGCTTTTTTTTTTGTCAGGAGCTATCCCTTGATACCTAACTGAAAATAATAAAAGAGGTATCGTTTTAAATATTAAATAATCCCCTTTGGTCACATCATATTTTAAGAAAAAACTTTCACCAAATTCAACTCTTAAGGGGCAGAAATATTATCATTTCTAGAACTTTTTTTTTTACCTCACTTGATAACTAACCGAAATCGATAAATGAGGTATCATTTTAGTGACCAAGGTGGCAGCTTTGGTCACACCATATTCTATAAAAGAATTTTTTTGGAAATCGACCCTTAAAGGGCGAAAGTATCAACATTATATCTACAGCATGCTTTTTTTTTTATGCCAAGCCATTTTTCTTCTTTGATACCTAGCCGAAATTGATAAATAACATTTTGTTTTAATGATTAAGGTCTCCAATTAGGTAAAATCATAAATTAAGAAATAATTTTTTCGGAATTTGTTACTTTAAATGGAAGCGCGTATGAGAAAGTTCAGAGTCAAGTCCATAGATTGCAGAAGCAGATATCACAGAGATGTCAAGAAACTTTTTTTTATTCAATAAGTAGCTTTTCGGATATTTTTTTCTGTTATGGAAACACTTTTGTTTTATTATACAATACCAATATAAACATTTTATTCCCACAGCAACAAATATCACAGAGATGTTTATTTATTTCTGGTTTTCCCAAAGTCCATGTTTCACTACCATAAAGTGCTGTGCTCCACACATAGAGTTTTAAAAAGTTCATTCTAGATCAATGTTTGAAACTAAATGATTTCTCTTTTTCATGAAGGCTCTTTTTGCTAGTGCTATTCTGCTTTTAACGTCATTCAACCGATTTTCAATCGGTTGTAATTTTGCTTCCCAAGTATCAGAAGACTCTGTAACGATAAAGTGGCGTCTGCTAGCGGCGATAATGCACTAGCAGCTTGGTGTGGGGTAATTGTTGTTCGTTTAGGTATCAAAGGATTGCAGGTTCTTCTACTAATAATTCACAAAGTCGCCAAATAGATAATCATTCGATTTATTCACCGAACGTACAATTACTAAGCCACCACCACCAACGATTATAATTTGACCGTATGTAAAGGCTATTCAGGACTTCTTCTCCTACAAACTGCAAGTTCTGAGCTACCCTTCTATCACTTGGTTTGGATGCTTTAGTTCGACGCCCACAAGTTCACTGCTATTTACGAAACACTGCAGTTTATCTGCATGACGGCAGCGTACTTATAATGTTTCATTAGGTCCACATGATAGTGCCAGAACGCACCGCCAAACAATCACTGCCGCGCGCAACCAACCGTGACCGACCTCCACGACAGCGAGTCACAGACTGCCTTCGACAATCCAACACGCATCTCGCATCTCGCGTAACACTTTCAACAATCGGATCGTCCTGATTCCACCGCTCAACACGAACACCCACATGGTTTTTTATACTGTCTCGCCACAACCAGTGGCGTAGCTAGGTCAACAAGGGCCCCGGTGCAAAGAATTTATTTTGGGCCCTCAGGCCAGACGGGCGATCTTTTTTTTTGCTTTGTGTGCTGGTAGGGGCCCCCTGAACTGAGGATGATGAGGGCCCTTGAATTGCCTGTGTTCTCAGGGGCCCCTTAGACGACGGTAGAGCCGTGAAGGCTCGTGGGGCCCTCTAAACTGCGCTTGAGGGCCCCTAGAGGTGCGCTTTGGGGCCCCTTGACGTATGCTTGGGGGCCCCCTGAGTGTGAGGGCCCCGGTGCACTGCACCGCCTAGCCCCATAGTAGCTACGCCCCTGGCCACAACCCCCCTTGGGTTTAATTTTTCCTATTTGGAAATACTGGTTTACAATGGCAAAATTTAAACCCAACAACTCATAGAGACAGTATTGTCTTGAATGTGTCTCAATATCTGTACCAAATTCTTACTTTTACAAGGTGGTGGTGGTCAACTAAATACATATCTTCTATTACATTTCAGTGTTAGAACAATGTTAGTTTACAACAGAAATGACCCATTTAAAATAATGTCCAAAATCCACCAAAAATCTTTGTCCTGTCACGGTGGCACAACACATACAAAACATGAATACACTGACATAAAGAACAATGTACTGAATATATCAACATACTGATACAATAAACATAAATAATACATGATGATTAAAGGTGGGTGCAGCTTTTTACAAAACTTTGTGTTCACACAATTGAACCACCTGCACTCTTTCCATTCTAATGAGAACAAACATATTTATAATGCAACAGGACAAAAACAAGCAATAGAGAAAAGAAAAATTCCAAATTAATGGTCAAAAATATGTACAACACAAACACTTAAAATTGAATGGTTTCATACTGTGAGGTATAACCCCCCTTCAAAAAAAACAGGTGTGGGAGGTAAGGTATACAGCTTCTTACTTACAACATATTACAATCCAAATACACTATCACTGGAAGCTGTTACAGTATATTACCTCATTCCTTCTCCTTTTATGATCCAGTATTTATAAAAATCACACATATCACAACAAATCAAAGCTCCATGTGGCTTGTCGTATATTAACTATTAGAATTTGAGCAAAAGATTTGTAACGAAAAATTTTCTCTGCCCATGGTAGGCAGTTAGGGATGGTATATCGTCCTTTAAACTTTGTGCCTACCCTACTTTTATCTTTAGTTCTACAAAATGGTACATTGAAAAGGAGAGACAGAAGAGAGAAAAAATAATATCATGCATATGCATGCTCACCCCCCTACTACTAGAGGACAGTGGGACCAAAACAAAAATAAATCATGCTTTACTTTAAAATGAAAATTTACATCATCAACAGCATCAATTTAAGGCACAAGTGCCGGATACCGGTTTTATTCCTATGGGAGAACCAAATCTGGAACTAATGCAGTCCCTTTGAAGGTAAACCTAGACAAAGCCCTGACCCAAGGAAACCGATTCCTGATAACTGATGTGATTTTGTGACCTAAATTTTGATATCCCCCCCAAAAAAACTTCTCAACAGCATCAATGAAAGGTGTTTCCACCTGGATCTCAGTATCAACTGTGGGTAACCGGATCTGGAACTTGGTAGGTTCCTTTAAAGGTAACTCCTGGACCGGGCCTCCTCCCACAGGAGACTGAGTCCTGACAGCTGCTGATGCTCTGTGTGATTTTGATGTGCTGCTTATCACTGTAACCACCTGCAAAATCTGCTATCAAATTGCCATATGCTTGTAACAAGGACACTACATTGTATATTCCCTTAAGCATTTGTGTTGACCGTACTACTAACATGTATGAATTCTCCTTCCTCCTGTTGCTGAGTCAGTTCACCTCCAGAAACCTGTTCGGATGTTGAGCTATTTCTGTTATGGTTTGTTTGTCTTTCTCCATTACCTCTTCTGCCATTATCTCTACCACCTCTAGCTCCTCTTCCTCTGCTTATATATTGTATACTGTGTCCCCTTTTTGAATGTTGTTGGGCATCGTTGTTGTAAAACTTACCCCTGCCTTGACCATGATCATAAGTGTGCTGTTTGTTATTATACGACCTACTGTGGTTGTGTTGATCCTCTATATGTTGCATCTGACCCTTATGGTTTACTAAATCACTTTCTGCTGGACTCCAAGACCACTGATATACATCTAATACCCTCAAGAGTTTCTCTGCCGCTTCTCGCGTAGTAACCCCTTGTGTTGCAAATTTTTCTATTATGGGTGTTGGCATCCGATGGACAATGTCTTGTATTAGAATTATTTCAGGCATGGGATGGTCTAAGTAAGTTGCCTTATCAGCTTCCTGTAGAAAAAAGTCATATAACGTGGGAGGGGTTCCGTCCCATTTAGGCCCCAACCCTATTGACCTGCGAACCGAGTACTGTGTTTCTTGTGACCAAAACCTGTTGAGAAATGCTTCTTTTAGCTCCGCAAATGTTGTGTAATGTTGTAGGTGGGTATCACTCCACAGCCTGGCCGATCCCGTTAGATGCTGACCAAAACAATTTATTTTTTCTCTGTCTGAATAATTTATAAAAGGCCTCGAATCTTCAAAACTTTTCAGGAATTTGACGGGGTGTAAATTTCCCTGTCCACTAAACCTGCTATATTCAACTATGCACTGTGAAGAAGAAGCTGCTTGGGTCTGTGTGTTAAGTGCTTCTGTTACTTGTGATTTCAAGGAAAAGACTTGTTGTTCACAATGCTGTATTCTACTGTCTGTCTCTAACATCTTGGTCTTCACTGAACCCACTTGTTCATCCCAGTGTTGTATTTTCTGGCTATTCTCGGTACATACTGTATGTAAGGCATCAATGACATCTATATTATTTTCTACCTTTGACCTAATGTCTGCTATCTGTGTCTGCGCATGCTGTTGGGACTGTTGCAATAAGGCAATTCCCTTATGGGATTCATGCATGTCCTCCTTTAACTTACTAACATCATTACTATTTTGTGTTACTTGTTCACTAAGTGCTGAAACCGTGTTATCAACTTTGTCCTTGTGTGTATTCAATGCATGTGAGAGTTGACTGACCTGTGTTTTTACTGTCAAGGAATACTGTTCAAATGTTTCTTTAAGTTTTTTGTCAAAAGCACCTTCAAGTGACTGTAATTTTGTTTCAAAACCTTCAAATTGTTTTGTCTGTGCTTCAAGTGTTTCACGAATCTTAGTCTGTTCATCACGTGTTTGTTTAGCCTGTGCTTCAAGTATTTCAAGAAGCTTAGTGTGTTCTTCACGCATTAGCTTAGACTGAGCTTCAAGTGTTTCACGAATCTTAGTCTCCACAGATTCGAATTTCTGGTCAAGTGTTTGCTTGTTTGACTCAACTTGTGGTCGAGATATTGCATGAGTTGGGATATTAGAGAGGATTCCTCTGGTGCTGTTTGTACAAGATGTGTTGGATGTGGGTTTAAAGACACAACTTCATCATCAGAAGATGATCTAGTTGAAAACTCCAATTGGTCATAAGACACCGACTGTATTGGGGTACTATCGATTGATAGCTGAGAGATGTTTTGTGCATTTACAGGATTTGATTCCAACTGTGTGTTTTCCCCCTGTACAACATTGCTTTGTACGTCCTGAAATCCAGTTATGCCTGTGTTATCATCCTCCTGAAGTTGAGTATTTGTACCCTCCATGGTTAAATAAATGTTATATACAGTGAATTGAAAGATAAATGGTATCACAAAAATAATCAAAAAGCTTGCTAAAATAACCAAAATGGAATTTACGTAGAAATTATTCCGTAATCCGATTTGTTGACACTGAAAACCAGAGCAGAAAACACCTTCAAATCGAATAAACTTATGTCTCCCACTATCTGTTCTAACAATATTCCCAAAACAACAAACACACAAAACATAAAAAAGGTGGAAAAATATCTACAAAGCAAAAAGAACTGTGTCACTAATGACTGTCGAAAGCAAACTGAGCAACCAAACACACCTAACCTACAAATTATTTATGTCAAATACAATAACAACTCAAAGATTACGCGTTGCAATGTAATACGTGAATAATATCTGTGCTGAAAATCAAAGACGAAAATATTTTACATCAACAGAAAAGCAATACCTTTGCGCCAGCGACATCTGAACATCAAAGATTTCTATTTGGAAATGGAAGACGTTACTAAATCTTTGCTCACAAGTTATTTTTCTTTGTGGTTACTATCTTTGGACTTCTCGCTTGCTCAAAGACAATATGGCGCGACCATCATGAACCAAATATTAGAATTCGAAATTTAAAAAAGACAAATTTAAAATAATTTTTTGTTTTGTTTTGACGGAGAGAGACAAAATCACGAGTATTTATGACTAAATCGTCGCGACAAGCCACATAGACATACAAAAATTACTAATTAAAATATTTACACAACAATTCAGCATGTGATAACACAAATATTGTATTTGGAAATACTGCTAGCAGACACTTAGCAAGCGCGTGGTTGGCAATAAGGACAATGTAGCCAACGGAAACAGTAATTCCTTTTTCCAAAATTGCATAAAGCGTTACACGCACTAATGAACTGACAACATCTCTGAAAATTACATTCAACACTGTGCAAGCTGCAATACTTGCAACTTGTGTGTTGCCGCACACACCTCGCGGAATGAAGACACTTTTTGAAAAAACGGCACTTATTCTGGCTTCGCTGCGAACTTATCTGTATGTTGATCGAATGTGTCGCCTTCCGTACTGCGCTGGGTGTTGTGAAGCTGCTATCCGCGAAACGTCTGCTTTGCTGGATTGTGTCGCCCCGGAAAGCTGCGTGACGAAGCTGCAGGACTCGCAAACTGCCCCCTGCAGTGTGAAAGTCTACGTCGGGTACCACAGCGTCTCGGAAAAGGTATCTGCGACCTCCGCGTAGTAATAATTGTCGTAGCTCGCGTCGTCTTCCACACACGTTGCCGGCAGTTGACAAAAGCTTCCGACCAAGTTTGAAGCGTAGTATTCTCTCGAAAGCAAGGTATATGAACCGCTTTCACTGGTCACTCCACAAGTCCCATGTAACGATAAAGTGGCGTCTGCTAGCGGCGATAATGCACTAGCAGCTTGGTGTGGGGTAATTGTTGTTCGTTTAGGTATCAAAGGATTGCAGGTTCTTCTACTAATAATTCACAAAGTCGCCAAATAGATAATCATTCGATTTTATTCACCGAACGTACAATTACTAAGCCACCACCACCAACGATTATAATTTGACCGTATGTAAAGGCTATTCAGGACTTCTTCTCCTACAAACTGCAAGTTCTGAGCTACCCTTCTATCACTTGGTTTGGATGCTTTAGTTCGACGCCCACAAGTTCACTGCTATTTACGAAACACTGCAGTTTATCTGCATGACGGCAGCGTACTTATAATGTTTCATTAGGTCCACATGATAGTGCCAGAACGCACCGCCAAACAATCACTGCCGCGCGCAACCAACCGTGACCGACCTCCACGACAGCGAGTCACAGACTGCCTTCGACAATCCAACTCGCATAACACTTTCAACAATCGGATCGTCCTGATTCCACCGCTCAACACGAACACCCACATGGTTTTTTATACTGTCTCGCCACAACTCTTACTTCTCCTATTGCATTTGATCCTATTTATATATTTAATCTACTGTGATTGGTAACATTTCTGCTACATTTCATCACTTTTGTCTTGCTCTGACTTATATTCAGACCAAAACCTTCCTTTCGGTATTTTGTTCATGCCATTCAGTAAATTCTCAATATCCTCAGACTGTTCTGCTAACAAGACAATGTCATCAGCAAATCATAGCAAGCTGATTTTTTCTCCTTGAACACTTATGCCACACAAAAAAATTTCTTTTATTTCTTTTATTGCTTCTTCTACATACAAGTGGAATATTAACTGGGATAGACAACAACCTTGTCTCACACCCTTTTTAACTGATGCATGTCTCTCATGGTTCTCTACTTTTATTATTATAGCTACTTGATTCTTAAGTAGTTTAAAAAGTATTCTTCTATCTCGATATTTTAGATCTGACTTCTTTAAAATTTTGAAGATCTTGTCCCACCTAACAATATCAAAAGCTTTTTCTAAATAAACAAACGCCAAAAAAGTATCTTTGTTTTTCAGCAATGTAGTCTTCACAGAGGTCAGCCGACCAGTGCAGATGTCTCCACACCTGAGGAAGACGGCGGATATAGCCGTCAAAATATTGTGTTTCCACAACACAATCCGGCGGTACGCCCATGAAGACTACATTGCTGTGATACGCTGAGAAAGTCTTCATTCTTTCTTCGTTCTTATATCTTTGTTTTTCTTGAGCCGCCCTTCAACTATTAATTTTAAAGACAGAATTGCTTCCCTCGTACCACGATATTTTCTAACTGATCTTCACCTACTATCTTTTCTACTACACTTTCCATTCTTCTGTATATTACTCTGGTCAGTAATTTTGAAGCAAGTGATGTTAGACTAATGGTGTGATAATTCTCACATTTTTCAACATGTACTTTCTTTGGAAGTATGAAGATGATATTTTTATTAAAATCAGTTGGAATTTCTCCTGTTTTATAACTTTTTGATATCAGCTTGAATAATCTTTCAATTCTTTCTTCTCCTAGGGATTTAAGAAGTTCAGCAGGGATCTCATCATTTCCAACTGCCTTATTTGCTTTCAAGTCATTCAGAGTTTTATTAAATTCTGTCCTCGAAACAGGATCGCCGAAGTCATCAATGTCAACATAGCCCTCCTTTTGCATTACGCTAATATTCCAGTCGCCCCCATCATAAAGTTTCTCAATGTATTCCTTCCATCAGTTAGCTCTATCATCTGAGCTTAAAAAAGGTTTCCCATCAGCAGCTTTAATGTTCACACCTCTTTTATTCATTTCTTCAAAATCTGTTTGATCTCCCTATATGCAACATCTACTTTACCTACCACCCTTTCCTTTTCTACTTCTTCACACTTTTCTTCTAGGCATTTTTCTTTTGCTGTTTTTGAATTTCCTATTTATTTGATTTATAAATTGCCTGTATTGTTCTTTTCCTGCCTCATCCTGAGTATTTTTTGCCTTCTCCTCTGATCCATCCGTTTCAAAATTTCTTCTGTGATCCAAGGTTTTCAGTGTCTGGTTCCCTAAAGTCTAATGTTTCTTTACCAGCTTCCATTATTTCGGTCTTTAATGCATTCCATTTGTCCTTGGTTGAGCTCCTTTCAGAATTACTTCTTACACCTAAGTCTACCAGTTCTGCAAATTTGTCTATGGCACTAGATTCTTTAAGTTAATTCACTTCAAGTCTGTTTTGCTTACATTGCTTCCTTATTTACTTGAATTTCAGCCTGCACTTCATTACTATCAAATTATGGTTAGAGTCTATGTCTGCTCCTGGGTACGTTTTACAGTCTAGAACCTGATTCCAGAATCTCTGTTTGAACATGATATAATCTAGCTGATATCTGCCTGTATCCCCTGGACGATATCCTTCTTGCATGTTTACCATAACTAGTTTATATCTTTCACAAAATTCTAACAACCTGCTTCCTCACTCATTTCTTTCTCCTAGACCAAAAGATCCTACAGTATTCCCCTCTTTTCCTTCTCCGAGTATTGCATTCCAATCACCCATGATTATTAGATTTTCCTCCCACTTCACATGTTGGATTAGTTCTTCAATTTCAGCGTATTTTTTCTCTATTTCTTCATCCTCCTCCTATGATGTAGGCATATACACTTGTACTAATGTGGTGTAGCGGGCTTAGTTTTTCAAACCTGATCAAAATAATCCTGTCACTAAAGCTGTGCATAATAACTCACAAGTTTCCCTACTCCCTTTTCATTTACAAATCATACACCAGTGATTCCACTGACAACTAGTGTGTTAATTATCCTGTGTTCTCCAGGCCAGAAAACCTGTGCATCCTTCAATTTAATCTCACTAATCTCAACAACATCTAATTTAAGTTGTTCCATCTCCCTCTTTAAGTTTTCTAACCTACCTGCCCTATTCAGACTTCTAACATTCTACGCTCCGACTCGTAGAATGTTTCTATCCATTCTGATGACTCCTTCCGTGAGTAGTCCCCACCCGGAGATCCGATTGGGGGACTATTTTACCTCCGGAATATTTTACCCAGGAAGAAGCCATCATGATATATGTAATTTGAGAGGATTACATGTCCTCGGGATACCCTTTGGGTCTTAAATGCAGTGGTTTCCCGTTGCCTTCTGCATCCCCATGCCATTGATCATTTCTGATTCACCCGCCTTTAGGGGCCGTTCCCAACCCCAAGGGCAAGAGGGTGCCCTGAACCTGCTCCCCGCTCTTCCGCCCTCCTTTCAGAGGCCGTTGGCAAGCAGTGGGTGATTCCTTATACCGGGAATCTTTCAGTCGCCAGAGCCTTGTCCGTGCAAACAGGGTGCACCATGTGAAGGAGAGGTTGACATTTGGTTGGAAAAGGTAAATATAGTCTCTCCCAAACCCTTACACCCCATTTTACATTACAATTGTAATAAAAATTTGATTTCTTAGTGGAACATCCTGTAGATTGTTGAAACAACAGATTATTGCTCAGCAGTTTTAATCATTAGAATAAACAGTATCAAACGGTCTGAAAATGGTTGAGTAAGCAAACTAAGAAAGAAATCTCTCTACTTTTAATTAATTCATAGAACAATTCCATAAATTTGTAACATGTTTCAAAATAGTAATCAAAAAAAGTAAAGCAATACACAATGGAACTATACAACCCCCCCCCCCCTTTTTTTCCCGTTTTCCTCCAATTCCTAAACTTGTTAATAACTTTACAATTTTGCAGTTTCTAACTCGAAATAACTTTAATTTTAATTTTAATGAACTTTGCTTTCATCTGCTAACAAGAATACATGTTTACTATTTCCAAAAGGGTGCAATAAATTCGTCAACCAAAATAGAATTTAACCATTTAATATTTCCTAAGTTATTAAAGCTATCGATCTAAAAGTGGCTTTAAACAATTCTAGGTATTCAAAAATGCCTACTGAGAGATTTTGAAGTCTCTAACTACTTTTCATGATTTATTATTAATTTTTGAAATATCACTCCAAGTGAATGCTTGAGGATAATGCAACAAAAAATACTATCTTGTTCAGATACTTTCTCAAAACTGTAAAAATCTGATTTTTAGCTTGAATTAATTTGGTAACTGGCTTCAAAAATGATATGTGATGATATTCAATTTAACTCGCAGTTCTGAGAACAAATTCTGTCAGGCAGTTACAAAATTTTTAGATTATCTTACAATCTCTTCTGAGAAATGTATTGAGTAATTCAAATCATTAATAGATTTTATGTAACCAACCTTCAGGAGGATCTGGCATCTCTTAATCAGTGCAAGTATTCCTACAATCTTTACTAAATTGACACGAGCACTTGGGTCACCACAGGAACGCAGTCTGTCGAACAAAACCTGGAAGACAGTAAATCACTATTTTAAATAATATGGGAAACTAGCAGAAGTATAGATAATGTAACAATGTTAACTAATAGTTTCACTCGTTTCTCATTGAAGTCATCACTCTCTGTGCAATTTGTTGATCATAAAGATCCAATATGATGTACAAAATCAAAGCAAATTACAATACAATAGAATAAAATAAGCTGGAGGTATAAAAGTCATCAACAGATTGACACATGCAAAACTACACATTTGACAAGTAAAATAGCTAAATTTTAATATTATTTTTTTTTTTTCAGATGATTAAGTTTCTTTTCATATCGCATTTCTATTGATTCCTGAAACAAAAGCACTGATGGCTCTTCAATATATCCAATGTATTTGTGAAGTTTCAATACATCCAGTTTATTTGTAAAGTTTCACCATTACGAACAAATTAGCTAGTCAGACCTGTCATAGTTTGTCAGGGGAGTGCTTGTCATCTGTCTGTGAAATGTGTAACTTGTAGTACATGTGTTAAGTGTATATTTTTTGCTGTGAAATATGTAGTTTATGAGGCTGAGATTGGATACCATCCTAGATTTCACTTAAGCGATTGTGGAAAACCTGAAAACCACAATCAGATGCCTGGTACACCAAAACCGAGATTTTAACCTAGGCCCATGGAATCTCCCAATACAATTGAGCCGTGCGCGGCTCATCTTCACGCTGTGGCTATCATCTGCCGTCAGCCCACCGCTTCGCTAGGGGGCGCTGTGGCGGAATTTCTGCCATCTGGCGAGCGATTGTCTTCTGTCGCACGCCTGCTGCTCCGCTAGGCAGCGCCGCGGTGGAGGAATGCCCTCTGCCGGATAGCGTGGGGTATATAAGCAGTGACCCGGCGCGGCCAGGACCAGTTGGATACCCAGTCGGATAAGCAGTCAAGTAACGTCAGTGCTGCAGAGAGTGTCGTAGCTGCGTGGACTGTCGGAGGCGGCGTACCTCCCTGGGTCGTCGGGAAGCGTAAGGCCCGGACGGGCAGCGGGCGCCCAGGGAGGCCGTTAATGGGGCCGCCCCGTCCGTCAGTGTACCAGTGAGGGCCAGTGCGATATCCAGTGAGGAAGGAGTGTCGGAGCTTCGTTGACTGTCGGAGGCGGCGTACTTCCCTGGGTCGTCGGGAAGCGTAAGGCCCGGACGGGCAGCGGGCGCCCAGGGAGGCAGTTAATGGGGCCGCTCCGTCCGTCAGTGTACCAGTACCAGGCCAGTTGGATATCCACTGAGGAAGGACTAACGTCAATGCTGCAGAGAGTGCCGGAGCTCCGTGGACTGTCGGAGGTGGCGTACCTCCCTGGGTCGTCGGGAAGCGTAAGGCCCGGACGGGCAGCGGGCGCCCAGGGAGGCAGTAAATGGGGCCGCTCGGTCCGTCAGTGTACCAGTACCAGAGGCAGTAAGAAGAGTCAGTCTCTGCGGTCAGTCTCTGCGGTCAGTCTCTGCTAGGAAGTGAACGGTCCGAGGAGGAAGTGGCGGTGTTGGAAGCGGCAGTTGAAGGAGGCGACGTGCTCCATGCACGGGCAACAGTTAGGCGGAGCAACGTGACACTTGGCCGTCGACGAGGGGTTATTGACGGTGCCTGGTCTGCCAAGCAGTTCTGAGTGGCCGTAAACTGTGTCGTCGTCTCACATGCCCAGACTATATGGCGGTTTGGGGTGTCCTCGTAAGGTGTGCGCTTTGGCACCTTCTGGAGCAACCTGTGCCGTCATGTTCCACGAGTGGATAGACTGTTAGAGAGTTCGTGGTATTTAGACAATTCAACTTCGTTGTATTTTCTGCTTCCTCGGTGCAATTGGAGATTTTCTGTTTGGTGTTCGTGCTTGCGTGGGACAATCTATGTCACTAATGACTGTTCTTTCACATGAGGGAAACAGTGTATGTATGTTTGTCTGTACCCTTGAGGGGTGCTGAAACATTAAAACAGACCAGTGTTGGTTGAGCTCAACTGATATAAGTGCCTTGAGAAGCTCGATCTTTGGAAATCCTGTTTAGGAACTTATAGCACCGGATATTCTACCATTATTAAATTGTTGTTTAGACATAAGTAAATTTAAGTGTGTAAATCCTTGGACTCTTGGGCCATCATGGATCATTAAGGCCAACTAGTATTGTGGTTATTTAATATAAGTATATCTTGGGGGAATTTTAAGTAACCAATTGGTAATTAAGCTTATTATATGATATGGTGTGGAAATCTTATGTTTGAAGTTGTTGATATTGTTGTGTAAAGTTGTATTGTATTTGGTATTTATTGTAATAAACAAGACTGAGACAAATTGTAACCATGCGCCCACATGCTTGCCAACCTAACTACCACCTCAACAATGTAGAGAAACTTTAATGCGCACAACTACAATGTTAAGGACAATTATGAACAAATATTCATATAAATAAAAATTAGATTAGGGAAATAAACCACCACGTACCACCAATGACTGCAGGAAGATGTTGACACATGGAAAATATATGAACATACAACAAACGCTGAAATTTTCGCGGTTTACCATTCTTTAGTGTAAAGGCACACTAAGCTAAAACGGACAACAAATGGCGTCCAACTGCTTTGTTGGCAGAGATTTGCTTTATGTTTAAAGGAGGAAAATTGGAGCCAATGAAGCAATTGGCGTTGGTTGAGGTTTGGACTATTGGCAGTAACATCAAAGTATTGGATTGGCTATTGGACCCTCTCCTGGTATAGATGTCGAACTAATGTTGGTTCAGTATTTTGTTATTTTTCTTGTTGAACAGGTGTGTGTTTATTAATTTCTCATCATTATGTTGAAAACCACAGGAGTAAGGAATGGAATAACGACTGCATTAAAACTGGTCAATTTTTATCATAAATGGGAATGTTTATGGAACCCTACGAACTGTGAATATAAAAACAGATTGAAGAGATTAGACGTCTAGAGGGAAGTAAGTGAGCTGTAAGAAGTTAGTAAGTTAAGATGCGAAGAAGAAATTGGAATCTCTGTTGACATCTTTTGAAGAAAGAGGTCATTTTTCTTCTTTTTCTGATCAGCTTCTTGCAGTAAAATTAATGCCGCTCATACGACAACTGACAAATCCTCTTCTTCCCTCATAATATCTGAAGGTTAAACTGTAATTAAAACATCACTTATTAATCAATATCTGTACCTATAAAATGCAATCTTGGTCATTATGTAGCAATGTCTGTCACACTCTGGCGTCATACTTCCTGCCTCTGCTACCCAACCAACAATCCCCGGAGATGTTGTTCAATGCTACGCGTATTAATTATTAACAGTTCTATATAGTTAAGCACCCATGAGTAAATAAGCTGCCAACAAGCTAAAACAGAAGTATATATTTCATAAAAATAGACATACTAATTATGATTTGCTTTCTCTTAATTAAAATTCATTCGACGTAGATTTTTCTTATACTCTCTGTACAACGATATCATCATTACAGTAAGCTAAGAAATATCTACATTATTTCATTTTCAAGATTATGAGCGTTATTTGATGAAAACTGTACTTAGTTAGTGAAGAAGTGAATTACTAAAATGCTACATTCAAAATTTCATTCTTGATGGACTAACAAGATATTTATATCTGATATACATATTTTAAGTCACTGTTAAAATATACTCTAAGAAATTATTTGCTGAAACACTGAAATAAAAGTATGCACTGTGTTTAAATTAATATATGAATTATTAGTTGTGTTTTTATTACTGATATCACTAGATTTAAAGAGACTTTTTTCCATGACCACCCACTGCCACCCAATCGTGTTTGTGGTAGTAGTTGGCCTTTGTCTCCTGCTGTTAGTAAGGCAGTTTGGTCACGGTAGGTGGAAGTACGTGGGTGATGGTGGTATATATGTGTAATATTTATGTATAAAAATTCAGCCCCAATTCGTTTGTGCTCACAAAACTCGAAAAGTACTAAGTCAATTGGCAAATTTCTGGAGAATGTGATGGGAGGAACTAAGAAGTTTTTTTTTTTAAAAAAAAAAAAACTAAAATCCAAAAGCTACCTGCTCTTTCCTTTTACACCCCTTAATTTTGATACAAATCCACATACTTTATCCGATATCAATGGAACTTTGCACACACATACTTTAAAAACAAACAAAAAAATACTATCAACATTTGGTTTGCAAAAACCAAACCTCTCTGCCCTTTTCTACCCCTTCACTTTTCTTTATATAAAGCTATAGTTTCTATCCGATTTTGAAGGATCTGCAAAGTGTACTTTAAAGCAAACATAAAAATACTGTCAAATTTGGTTTGCAAAAACCCAACCTCTCTCTCCCTTTACCTCCACCCCTCTTAATTTCAAATGTTGTTCGCAGAAACACACAGTTTTTATCTGATATCGATGCACACATATACTTTAAAACGTAGAGAAAATTAATGTCAACATTTGGTTACCAGAAACACAACCCCTCACCACCTTTATTTACACCACATAATTTTTGTCAATATTCTTTACACAAAGCTACATTTTTAATCTTATTTCAATGGAACTTTGCATATGTATACTTTAAACAGTTAAAAGCTATATACCTTATTATCTTGGTTTTCCGGGTGGAGCTGCATAGATTTGTTGAAACTTTCAATAAAATTATGCGGCTCCACCCGGAGAACAAAGATAAAACGACTAGTGCAGAAGCCTGCACAATTAATGTGTACCTTAGTTTACAAAAACCCACCCACTCACCCCCATCATCCGACTTAAAAAAAATTACATGCGAAACCATTCAGCTTTTTCCAAACATCTCTCAAAAAGTGGATAGAGATATTCTGAGAGCCCATAAAATTTCCTGTCAAGGCAATGGACTGATTTCAATAGGACAATTGCTGACCAATAAACTGGAATTTGAAATAAATTTTTTTAAAATTATGTAAAAAAATAATATTTTGTTCTTTCTTTCCTTTCATTCCACAGCATAGCCACAGCAAGCAAAGCAGGGTATTAAATTGAATGATGTGTTTCCTCGGTGAATCTATGTTCGCTAGAATCCTTTCATTTACTTCTCCATTCAATTCATATCAGACCGAGCCACAGTGAAGTATGGCCGGGTTTAGCTAGTTTACAATATAAAATGCTAGCTAGCAACTTCAACGAGTTTTCAGAGCCAACAGCATTTCCACCTAAGCCGAATTACTTGGCCCCAGCTCCTGGTTTGATGAGGATGAGAGGCTGAATACCAACACACTGGCGATCAATGATCTACCCAATACATGGCTGTTGTTTGTTGGCCTGGTGCAGCGTTTCTTAAAGCGGGATACACAAACCCCTAGGGGTCGCCAATAGAACGTCGGTGGTTCACAACAAGATTTACATAATGGCAGCCAACTGGCTATCTCGAGAGTGCAACACGCAACATGGTGAATTGAGATTGAAAATGAACAAAATTGCTTCTAAAATCGAGTCAACTTGTGACAAGAAACAAGCACATCCATCAAATTAATAAACAACTTGTCACTCTATGTGACTGCATTACCTTTTTATAAATAATTTTTATTTTTTTAAAATGAAAAACCAGTTTTTTAAATGGGTTCGCAATTGTTTGGGAAATTTCATATGGGTACATAGAGCTATTAGTCTGAGAATGGCATAGTGCATACAAACCTTAAGAACAAGGTAGGTGTCAAGGGTCAGTTGCAATGTGTTATAGTTGAGCAGTTAGAAGGGATGAGAACAGGTACAAAAATGGATTAAAAATGCACATGAATGAGCAATGGTGAGTTGGAGAGAGTGTACCTAACTTTTGCAAACCCAATAAATAATAATGGGAGTGATATAATTGCTTATAATGGTCATAAAATTAAGTTAGTCACTGGCTGTAATGTAATGGAAAAATTTGAAAGTAATTGGGATGTAGAGAGATTAATTAAAAATTTGAAAAATATTTCAAATGCTGTGGATGTAAAGGACAAGTGGAATTTTAAGTGGGTAGTCATAAATTTTCGAAACTGTGTCAATAGTTTTAAAGATATGATCCAATCAAGATGTAAATGGGCAAGGGAGTCAATGGAGATAAATATTAAGCAAGCAAAATCCTCTGAGGAAAGCTCTGTGCAATGGGCTGAGATTAGTTATGAATAACTTCAGATATAATAAATTTAGTATATGATCCTGCAAGAGAATCTGATAGATTAAAAAATAATTTAGGGAGTATTCTGAAATCGGGTACTGAGAAACTAGAGGGTTATTTTAATGGTTTAGAAGAAATGTTTTATTACTATAAAAGTAAATAAATTGAATTTCAAGAAAAAAATGAAAGCATTCTTTGATGTAGTAAGTAGACAGACAATAGATTCAGAGTTACATAGAATTATTAAGGAAGCAGTTGAATTTAAATTAAGAACAATCAATTATGTTAATGAGTTAGCCAAATATAGAGTATCTATTGTAAAGCGAGCAAATTCCGATTTCAATAAATAATGTGAGGGATTAATACCAGAATGGGGATTTGGTACAGAAAGATGAGAATGTTTGTTAGTTTAGAATTAATTAAAACTGATGAAGCCAAATTTTGTGATTGTAATGAGTTTGCAGTGAGTTTTGAAAGTTGTAAAGAATAGAGTTTGGTTGTTGAATGTAATGAAAAGGGTAGGAATGTTGCTACTGAAAATGGCCATTGTCCTAATGTAGAAGTAACTACATATAGAACTGATACAAACAAAAATGAGGATGATAAGAATATTAAGGTATCTAATGTGAATAATATGAGAACTGCTAGTGTTGACATTCAAACTGATGAGGTAACTGTAAATGAAGTAATTAATGGGAATAAGGAGGAAGTAGTTGAGCTTTTGTTTCAATGCAATGGTGATAATATGGAAATAAAGGGTAATGATGTAGACATATTACAAACTTGGATAGTGAAAATGATAATTTAACTAATGTTGTATTAGTCAATTCTGAACATGACAAAATCATTTCTTCAATGTGTAACGATGTAGTGGAGGATACTAATGATAGCATTGTGGTAAATGAAATTATTATGAGCGCTGAAAAAAAGAATTTTTGTAAATAAAATTATATTAGTACTAGTGAGAGTAGCATTGTAATGAATTCAGTAAGAGTTGATGTTTGTGAAAGCCAAGAGCTTTTTATAGCAGATAGAGAGGCTACTGAAGGTATCAACAGTGAATCCCGCGATATTAATATGGAGATGGTTGTAGAAACAACGAGTCAAAGAGACAAAAACAGTTTTAATTTAGTTAATTTAATGATTATGAGATGAATAATGGGATTTGACAGTAAAAATAATTTAATGAATGTGACTAAGATAACAGATTTTGATATCAATGTAACCGCTAGTGATGATGATGGTACCAAGTGGAGGAGTGACTTGAATTCTGATGATGTAACTTGTAATCCTGATAGTGACCTTTTGAATGCTGAAGTTGGCACACGTGTTTTTCCTTCCAATGACATAGACCAGGTGGCTGCCTTGTGCCCAGTTTTGTACTGGTAGCCAAATTCCCACTTTCCGAGTTCAGAGAAGCTGCTGCTATTAGCGAGGACTCTAATAGCATGGACCGTGAAACAAGAGTTGAAATTATTTAAGTCATAGGTGATGGCATGGGCAGCAATTGGGTACTTTGGATTCTGTGTGAACACTGTCTGCCAATGGCCATTTATTCTTATGGAAAGTAGATTTATGGTCAAACCTATGTATGAAGCCAGGCAGTGGATGCATGTCAATTGGTAAATTACAAGGGACGTATTGCAGGTGTCGTGTTCTGTGATCGCAAAGCTTTACCCTGTGACAGCGTTGGTGAATGTGGCAGAGGCACAGTAAATATTGCACATCTTGCAGCGAGATCTATTGCATGGTAAAGAGCCTTGGGGCTGATGGCTGGGACGAGGAAGATTATGTTTATGGACTGCAAGTTCCCTGAGGTTAAGAGGTCTGCCAAAACAACTTCTAGGAGGGGCAGGGAGGATTTTGAGAAGAATGGATCTCATTTCTGAGCATGTTTGCAGGAAATCAAAGCTCTGCCACAGGATTCTGTTAATGGATTCAAGGCCTGGGTAGTATTGTGTGACCAAGACTGGATTGTGGTTGGTTTTTGTGGGTTTGGGATGATTGATGGTGTGGGTAGGTTGTAATGTTGCCCACGAAAGGTGTTTGTTCACCAAAGCCGGAGGATAGTTGCAAGAAATCAATGCTTGTGAAATATTGTTTGAATAATCCAAGTGGGACTGTTGGTTGGAGCATATGCAACTACCCAGAATTCTAAGACTGTATGTAGGAGAATGTTTGGTATGGTACAGTTGGCAACTGTTAAAATGGAGATACTGTTGAAGGTGGTGGGTTTGATGTGGCAGCCATTGGAGAGGGACAAATCCACATCCAAGGATGTGGCCTGGGTGTGGGAGCAGGTCCAAGTGAATTTTAGCATGCTAAAGGTATCCAGATGGTTCATGAAATTTAGCAGTTCGTTTTCTCCAAGCGTCCAAATCATAAATGTATCATCAATGAATCAGTGCCACAGTTTTGGAGATAGATGTTGCCTTCGAAGGAGAAGTAGCTGTTATTGAGAATCACGTGGGCCAATTTGATGAGGTAGGATGTAACAGGGAGGTTATTGGGAGGGTGCTGGTCCAGAAAATGTTCCATGGTCCTGAGGCCATGCCAATGTGGAATGTTTTTATACAAGGACGTGATGTCAATGGTTTCCAGCACGGAGTTGGAAGGAAGAGCGGTGGGTATAGTAGAAAGCCAGAAGAGGAAGTGTTGGGTGTTCTTTATATGGGAAGGGAGCTGCTGACTATTGGTTGTGGTCAACCAAGGCAGAGATGCGTTCAATTGGTAATCCGTAAGCTGCAACAATGCGTCCTGGAATGCCAGGTTTATGGATTTTGTGAAGGAAATAAAAGGCAGGCATATGTGGATTTTGGAAAGAAGCGAAATGGATTGTGGGGTAAGACCTTGGAGAGGCATGAACTGTTCTTGTTGGCAACAGGAGTTGGATCTTCTGATAGGCGGCAGATATGTGCTGGTGTCTGATAACTGACAAAGAGCTTTAGCCCCTGTTAGCTGGAAGGATAATGAGATCTAGATTGCTAGAGAGTTGTTTCCTGAGCAGGTTTCAGCTGGGCAGTGTTAAAGACTGGTGTAGCTAAACTAGTGGACTGGAAATCCACAATTATTTGGAGGGGAATATAATATCTTGGTTCTCCGTTTTGTGGAGCCGCGTCGATTCGATAAAACAGAGCCCATGATAAGATTAAGTTTACAATTGAGATTGAAAGCAACAACCAACTCCCGTTCCTAGATGTTTTAGTTACAAGAAATGATGATGGCTCCTTGGCCCACTGAGTTTACCAAAAACCAACACATACTAATCGGTGTACCTACACGCCGACTCTCACCATCATCCAGCGATCAAAAGTGGAATTTTAAAAACATTAACGCTTCGCGCATCCGTGGTATGTGTCGAAGCGAGTATGGCCGCTGAAAAGAGAAATTTAAAGGAGACATTTCTAGCCAACGGCTATAGCGTGGCTGCTTGTAATAAAGCCTTGGCATGCCTAGATCGCTCCAATTTGTCTCGCACTGCATCATCGGTGGAAAACAACAAACCACCTGACAAGGCAGTGGCCGTTTTGCCATACATCCAAGGAGTTAACGGATAAAATTGGTAGGCTGCTTAAAAAGAAAAATTATCCGTCCCGTATACAAAGCTCCCAGAAAAATTATCCAGCATCCTGACCAGTGTTAAAGACAAGAGAGAACATTTGTAAACACCAGGAGTATATGAAATTCCTTGTAGCTGCGGCAAGGTATACCTTGGGGAAAAGAGGACGCACTGTTAAGGAGAGGCTCAATGAACACATTAGGCATTTTAAAAATAATGACGCAAGCAAGTCCGCTGTAGTTTTACATTCAGCCGATAGTGGCCATTCAATTTTATTCGATAAGACCAGCGTTATAACCACTGAATAGAACTGCAATCTTGTACATTTTCCTGAAATCAAACTGAATAATTAAGGACAGTAATCCCATTCTCCCAGAAGTCAGATAAATGTTAGTAGACATAAATTTGCCAAGTTTCTAGTTCATTTCTAAATTGAAGGGACAAAGACATATGCAGGGTGGCTAGATGTAACTGACAGAGAATTGCTCAAGACAGTTTTACCTGGAGAAGATCTTTCTGGACTAATGCCTCTAACGATTTAATTGGCTAATGCTGATCATCATTGTCATCAAAGAACATTTTGGTTTATTTTGGATTAGTAAAAGAAAATTGTCATTATCTTACTCAATATACTATGCAATAAAATTCTTATTAGGTTTTTCTGGAATATTATTATTGTTCTATTTTACTATTATCATTTGTTACAAATCATTGTGAACTATACAGGATATTGGAAGTGTATTTATGGTTTAGAAACAATCTTAGGATTTGCCTGTAGTGGTTTTAAAAAATAACATACATTTCACATTAAGATTGTGGTATCAATTCAGAGAAAGGTGAGAAAGCTAAAGTCTAAATTTTCATGTTTGTTGTACATTTCTTTACCATTACCAGAAAATAAGTGGATTACATAGCAAACCAACCAAACTTATTGTAGTTTTCCTTCAGCACAACCACACATTTTTCACCAGCCTATGACAAAATAAATAATGTAAATATCATAAAATAGTCAAGAGAGATAGTAACTTTTACCTTAACATCTGATTCAGTTACACAGTTGAAACTATTATTTTCAAGAGGAGCAGCTTTCTCTACCACAGCACGCATGGCAGAAGTCAGTGCTTCCTTAAGAGTTAAATCATTAGAATCTGAAAGAAAAATACACAATTTTTTTTTTTAACTCTTTGTGGAGCAACAAACATTCTTGTAAATAATAATAATAATAATGCTTAATGAATAACAATATAAGCTACTGTGAAAATACTACCTATGTAACATGAAAACACCAGTTCTACTATTCAAATACAAACTGTTTGATATTTGTTAGAGAAAATTACAGTTTTCTTGTGATCTGAGAAAGAAATTAATATACATAACTTCAATATCAAATTTTATGAGAAACAAATGATTGCAAATTGGGAAATGTTCAGAATAAATAACATGTGGCATGGAGAAAGAAACCACTGTGTAATGCAGTTGATGACAGAATAATGCAACTGTTTGGGAGACTCCCATTCAAGACCATCTTGTTTTGCAGATGAAGTTTATATGCTAAAATTTCATGCATTAGTGATTATCTGTGTCATTGTCTTGTTACGTTTCCAGGTGCCGATGAGCAAACTCTTTGAGGAGAAGTCCTTGGCCATAGTAGAATACTGTTGCTATACTGAGGGATTTTAAGCTATAAAATATAGTATTTTCACTTGCAGTAATTTTCTCAGGCCACAGACAAGTAACTTAATTACGTTCAACACAGCAGAGCTTCAAGGCTAAGCAGAAGCACTTCCCATGGGAAACAAGCTCCCCACTATAGCATCTCTAATAGTACCTAGTAAGGGTTAATACACCAATGGTAGGGATTCACATGATTCCCCATCTACCCAGCCATGGCTCAGGAGCTCAGTCTAAGCCGATGCTCGACAGAAGTCTTTCGCTGTCTTCATGACTGGAAACTTCGCAAGACATGTAGAATTTTATGGGTAAAGGCTAATGCATTATTTAGCCCTCTGATGGCTCAGAAAGGTATTCTGAGTGACAAGACTTTATTAGTAACGATTTTGAATTTCATTAGAGCTATTTTATATGCAATATTTCCAGTTATTCAATATCTGTGTCCACGTACTTATATCCAATGAATTTATTAAAGTCACTCTATTCTTTCCACTACATTTTTCAATTGTTATCACTGATTACCTACTCATTGCTAGCAATAAGTAATAGTAGGAATGTAATATCTTTGATCACACAATTACATATCCTTGGTAAAATGAACCAAGGAGTTATCGACAAACTCAACGTACTGTGGCATTTTGCCACTCGGGCACTACACTGGCTCAGTAGTACTCATACTGACAAAGTTGTTATCTATTTCAATATCGCTATGAGAACAATGAATGCTGTCATTAGGTCTACACCAGTATCATGGCTGCCAATTCTTTAAAACATTCCTTCACCACATCTGCGGAGAAAATCAATACTGCTTTGATAATGGAGAAGGGTGGAGGAAAGCACCACAATCCCTCTCTATAGTGACCTTCAAAATCTGTCTCATATACACTTAAAATCAAGGGGACCAGCCTATATAGAAGCAACCAAGCTGAGGAGTATCAACTTTGACCTTCAGTGGAGTAGAGGAAGAATTAGGCAGCCAACAGCACACACAACTGCGAGCATGAAGTTAAGGGTTCAAAGAGCCTAAGACATTTTGGTCCCACATTAGCAGGTTTTGCACAGGACATGGAAGGTGTAATATAACAGCACACAAGTGGAGATTTAATGAAGATATGCTATGTGACTAGAAATACTCAGACCACTGACCGTATCATAATGTACTGCCTAAACAGAAGTCTACCTGGAGGCCTGATCATCCTGCACTGAACTGCACAGACCACCATTTTGATTAATTAGTATTATTGTATTTTATGTACGTTATCTATATCAAATTGATATATGATGATGAAGATTATAATCATCATCAACAACAACAATGGTGGCTGGTGAAGATGTTTCAATTTATTTGGAAAAAGAATTAAAAGGAAATATGCATCAAGATTCTGAAAAACATGACTAACATTTTGTTTAAAAACAGCTACAGAGCAGCACACAGTGAAACATGCATAAAAGAAAACAATAGTGGCAAGTGTTCCAATACTGCGACTAATCCTACCACATATCACTGCATCACTTCTTTTGTTTTCTTACATATTTTGTATATAATTGGTCAATCATACTTATTGAATCACTGCATAAGTTTTCTTCACATTTACATTACTTAACTGTTGTCAATTATGTTTGCAGTCTAGCCTGTTCCATACCAGAAAAACTAAGATGAGACATAAAATTAACTCATGTATATCAATATCACAATCATTCAAAAATACCACAAGAACCTTCAGCTTTTTATGTTTCAAACTGCAACAGCCAATTGATTCATCAGCAGAACAATAGAGCTATTACTTTCATTAAAATTCGAACACGAAAGAAATGCAAAAAAATTAAAGTGATATTAGTATGGTTCAAAACTGCTATATAACAAAAGAAGTGGTTTACCAACATTTCTACCATATGACTCAACAAAATATCTCCTTTAATAAGCAGTTTCATCATTCTAATTACTGGTTGATATATAACCATTCATAAAACTTATGAAATAACTTTTTTTTTTTCTTTTTTTTTTTTTTTTTTGCACAATGTTCCTGGTTGCTGCAGAATTTCCACACTTAACAATTCTTTTTATTCAAATAGATATTAGACACTCTCTTGTAAGAAAGAATGTGAGACAGCTTTTAGCATTTAAATATATTGATACAGCAAAATGTGCTGTTACACAGTAACCATTTGACCTAAAAATCTTTTTTACATTACATCAACAAAGAACAGTTGAAATCAAATCTACAATTGAAAAATGTTGTGAAATATAAGAAGCTTCAAAAGGAACAAGGATGACTGGAAGAAAGCATTAGATCACTAATATTTGCAGAATATGTGACTAAAATCAAACCCTTTCTGATTTGTATTTACTGCAATTTTTTAGAAGAGGAAAAGTATCTAGATTATTCCAATCTTGAAGAAATCAGTTTAAAGGGACCCAATATACTACAGATCAATCTCTACTTATCTGCAGTAGCATTTTGAGGTATGTCATAAGCAGTGTGAAATTTTTTGATGAAAACAAATTAAATATGCAAAAGATTTCCGAAGAAAAAAAAAATTTGAAACTCAACTGGCTTTATTTCTCATGATGTGGTTAAAGTTTGATATATTTTTGTTTTATCTCCAGAAAACTTTGAACCCTTCACTGCAGGACCACCTTTTAATAAAGATTTGAGAAAATGGATTATTAGATCAGATCTGTGAACGGATAAGTGATTTCCTAAATGAATGGTCATAGTATTTTATCAAAGGGCATCTATTAATCTAAATGTTAATTTAAATGCCCAGCTAGAAGCATAATATGACCATTCCTATTCTGATTTATATAAATGATCATGCATACAATGTTAATAGACTTTTGGTAACTGTTAGCATCTAATTGATTAGAGTTTCACCATTTCAACATGGCTTGATAAATAACAGCTTAAATTAATTTGGAAAAAGTACAAAGTAATTCATATTATGAACAAAAAGAAAGCACTGATGTAATGAAATAAGCTGTTCCATCCTTGGAAAGGTTGATTTAATGAAGTACCTAGGTGTATATCTTTCACATGAATTGATTGACTAATATGTGTATAATTTCTTTCATTTATGAATAATTCTCTCATCAAAATATTTGGCCTAAATGACAGGGTAGATAAGATCAGGGAAATAAAGTGCCCATATGAGTTCCTTCTTACCTCATGCCAATAACAATTTGAATGGAGAGGATAGAGATTGGTTCTGGTTCGAAACACTCTCTAACATCCACCACTTACTATGGATAGCAGATCAATAAGGAAGGCAATGACATAATGCTTCTTAGAATGAAACACAAATAACACAATAATACAGAGTAAGACAAATATGGAATGTTCTCCATTGGCTGACAGAACAAAGAAATTATTATTTATTTTTTTTACATCAATTACCATCTATCTTACAGCAGTGTCTATCAATGGCATTGACCAACAGTCCCTCAAACAATATTGTAGTATTTCCCAAGCCTTCGTATTCCACATACATACAGCAGATTTGGTAGACAAATGACTATTTGCTGTGTTAAATCACAACCAACACAGCCCACCAGCCACTCAAACTGTTTATCACCAACCACAATCTAACCCTGGTCACACATTTCTTCCCAAGCATATGCATTCTACACCAGGACTATGATTTTCTGCAAGCCTACCTTGAAATGACATACCTCGTCTACAAAATCCTCTCATCCCTTCCCAGAATGGGCTTCAGCAGACCCTCTAATATATATATATTTTAATATGAAGTTTTGGACAGAACTTTGGTCACAGATTGACTATATGGCTTCCATAAGCTTTGTACTTTCTTACTGTATGAATCATTATATAATTAATAACATACATAACACTAGTTTATATATATAAATGAAGAAATCTTACCTGACCACAATAAAGTGATATCATGCCATATTTTATAGAGACCATCACATCCATTAAAATCATTTGTGTCAAGACACTGTAAAAGATTGTTCAAGCATAGTAGAGCTCGACATCTTAGCAAACAAACCCTGAAAAATATTTACAAGTCTCTGTTATTTGTTTAGTTAGAATAAAAATCATTAAAAACACTTCTGCAAATAGAACAAAACGTACTTTATAACTCAAATTGCAATTTTAAAAAATATCTGTTAAACTTGAAAAAGTTCTATATTTCAACAAATATTAACATTACAGTCAATATTCAGAATTTATGGTTTACATTTTTAAGTCAGTAACTTGCATCAAGTCATACAGGCAGATAAATCTCAAAATGTAATGGAACATTCAAGTGTTAGTGTATACAATACCTATTAGCCAATGTTCTTATCATACATGACTACTTTCCATTTCATTCAGTTAAATTAAGTATTCCAATGCAACGGGCAGTCTGTGAATTAGGGTTTAAAATGGGATTTTTAGTATTTTATTCAGTGAAGAATATTATAAGTCCCTCATAGTGTGAGCACAGGCGATCGAGTTGCCTACGTGATCTAAACTGCAGGGTTGTGAGATTCAGGTTACTGCAGCGTGTACCACATATCATGCTTCTAATACATGATTGCATGCACATAAGAACCCCAGTGTGGCATGGGATCCTCCTATTCTGTGATTGACTATTCTGCCAGCAGCCATGTAAGAGGTAAGACTTGTCTCTTGTCTGTGTGCCTTTGGCACTTGGCAAAGCCATGCTTTGCACTTGCATTGTCTCATGTTAGTTATTGTTTGGTTAGATAAAGTAGTTAGATAAATTATTCAGTTTGTGTAACTTGAACAAGTTGTTTACCGTTGGTTGTAATAATGTTGTAATGCCTCGTAATAATCTTATTTGGTAATGTCGGGTTATATTCGGGATCGTTAATTATTCATTCATTCGTGTAATAATTCAGTAAAGCCATGTTTCCGTTATACTCGTATGAAGAAGCTAGTCATTCATTTAGCAAGTTGGTGACATTGTAGCCATGCGTGCATGCCATTCGCTTCCAGCATGATGTTAGATAGATTTGCAGATAAATGTATGGTTAGGTTTTTATAATTAAAGTAATTAAATTATCAACTGTATTATCTCAGTCACTTACAGTTGTTAGGTTAAAACCCAAGTTATTTCACATAATTATGTGGAAGAGTTTGTAATATGTTGGAAAAGTAAGAACTACAATAAATATAACAATTAAAGCAGTCACAAGACTCCTGCTTTATCAATATAGTCGACCTGGTGTCAAATATCCTTATCCTGACAAATAACATCTTGGTGCCCACAAGTAGATAATCTGTTATAATTAGGACGATAATCTAAAATGCTAAGATCACTTCTAAGAACCCCTCCCAATCAATCATAATGCCCACGAAGCGGACTGCACAGCCATATATATAACCCCCGTCTATTACACCAAGACATTCTTTCTGGTTAGATAGGTAAGGGGCATCCATTAATTTCGTGAGGTGTTTTTTTCTTAAATTTGAACCCCCACCACTCCCTTGGTGAGATCTGGTGGTGACCGTCCACCCCCCCCTTTTTCCCCCTAACATGAGATTGAGCTTGTAATTTTGAAGTCTTATTTTATTTCTTTTTTTTTTTTTTAGTTCTACTGCTCTTTGTAGGGTGGCAATCAGAAATAAGAAGTTTATGTGAGATTTTTATTGACCTCCCCCCATCCCTTTAAATGAGGTTTGGTGAAATTTTGCGAGTCCCCCCTACCCCCCATTTTGAGCTCGTGTAATTAATGGGAAAATTGCTTACAATGTATATGCCTGCAATTATTTTCATACTAAAATACCATAAACTGAAGACAGAAAATCAGTTCTTTACTTGCACATTCATTTTTCATATCATTACATTATTTATTAATAATTTACTATCCTTCAATAAATTATTGTTTACTTTTTATTCATTTACTAATTACTATCATTATTGTTATCTGGCAATTCCAAATCTTTCATTTTTGCACAACAACCTATTCAAAACATATTCTACTGATGAAGAATATATGCCCAATAATTTGCTATCTAGGTTCACCAATCACTAGGTGATGATCAGTGTGATCACATCTATCCTCCTCGCCAAGTGTTTCATATAATTGCAAGAATAAGGTATAACACCGAAATATTGTGTTACTTGTGTGTGTGTGTGTGTGTGTGTGTGTGTGTGTGTGTCCATCCCATCCACTGTCAAATATGGCAAATGTTGGGTTGGATTTACCTATTCCTCCTTACTTTCAACAATTAGAATGTTTAGCATGAGTCTATATCAATTCATGAGAACACACTGTCCTACTGTCAAATGTATGAAGTGGTGACTTGTTCCTATATTCTAATTTTATCTGAATTTACTATCTACCCCCTTTCTGTAAAAACGGACAGAAATCTGAATAAGGACATTGAAGGGAATAGGAAAGTACTATATACAGTTGTTAAAAATAAAATGCAGAAATGAGTGTGAAGGAATAACAAATGACAATAGAAATACAGTTGACAACATGGACGAGCTGAACCAAATTGTTGTAGAAATATTCTGAAGACCTTTTAACTGTGGGACAGATAGTGAATTTGAGCAAATGAACATCTATTATAGAAGATGATAATTGTGGAGCCATAATGAGACACTTAACATGGAGAGAAATCAAATTTGCCCTAGAGAAAATGAGGGTGTCAAAGCATTTGGTTTGGGTGAAATATCACTGAACCGGATAAAAGCACATGGTGCTGCATGCATAGCAAAATTAGTGAAATCTTATACAGTGCAATTCTCTGCTAAAAAAAAAAAAAAAAAAAAAAAAAAAAAAAAAAAAAAAAAAAAAAAAAAATGAGTGAAGTAGAAATTACAACTTGCAAGAAGGATAGGGCTAATCAGGAAGTAATATGTGGAAGTGCAAACTGGAGGTTTTAGAAGAGTTTGAAGCATGGCAGAAAAGAATTAGAGAAACAGAAAGGAAATATATGTGAAAGATGCAGAAGAACAAAGGAATTCTCCAGGAGTGTGAGATGCCCAATTTGGAGCCCTCTAGAACAAAAAGTCTACAAGACTGACTTTAAGCCAATACAAACACATGTTTCTGAAACATAAGCGATGAAAGAAAGAAATATTAGTAGGATTTTGGCCACAGGGATGAAATTTCAGAGGAGTAGGATTAATGTAATGAGTATGGACCTTCTACTGAAGCCTCCAATGATGCTTCACTCTTTTTATTTCTGACTGATAATACCCATAAAACTGTAGTATTATCAAGAGTGAGTTAACGTAGTGAACTGAAGATTCTGAACAAAGAATGTGTATTAAACTGAATTATTTAAAAAAAAAAAAAAAACACATTAAAAAATAAATAGCAAGTTATTTTTAAACAGAGTTCACTACACATTTAAAAAAAAATAGTCTTTCTAATGATATGAATAAATCGAATCTAAAAAAAAAAATCAATTGAAAAACAAATTATTGTAATTACTGGAAAAATTTGGAAGTTTTCAAAAAAGTTTTTTCAAAGAGATATTTATTATCAGATTCATAAAATTCTCCAACGAATGATACACATCATTATTCATTTAAACAAATTATCGGTGGTAGTATCAAATTTATAAAATCACATATTTAGTTATTTTGTGAAAACCTTAAACTATGGAAAGATCATTACAGTTTTCATGTAAACCTTAACAGGCCACATCTCATTAATTTTTGAAAGAATCAATAAAAAAATGGTGACTTTTACTTTATAAATGGTTTTCACCAAGTGTCCCCAAATCGTGCAATAAAGTGGAAAATCCAAACATTTTGAGTGTCAGTGAGTTGCCGACTTTCATTTGATAACCATGTATTATGTCATGTAGCATCATACGCTAAATAAAATAAAATAGATTTGATAACCATGAAAATTCCAAGATAATTTTTTTCTTCAGCCCTCCTCCTCCCCTACTAAACGCCTCAATTAGTTTCACCATCGCCCCACGATTTTTCAAAATTTTATGTCATTATCTGTTAAGGTTAGCAAGAACACATTTCTAAGCAATAATTTCAAAGTTATAATTGTTTAGCGAGACAAATTTCTAAGCTAAATGGTTCAGAAGTTATGAGAGAGTGACAGACAGACAGACAAATAGGCATATACGGGTTCCGTTTTCCAATAAAAAGGCATGGAACCATACAAAATGTAATTAATTATACACATTTAACTTAAAATTAGGTGAGATGTAAGCTTTTACCCAAAACATCTTTCCTTGTCTCAGAAAATGGTAAAACAATTTTTCAAGATATTGACAATCTTGACAAATTTGAGAAATAAAGAGAGAATGAGCTAACATCAACTGTATGAATAACTTTGGTAGGATACTTTCCATCTCATAACCCCTAATAAAATAATAATAAAAAAAAAACCAAGTGAATGAAAAGATAAATCTAGCCTGATAATAAAACAATTTACCTCTTATAAACCTCTGATACTTCAGGACACCCTTTCAGCACTTTGCAAACATCATCATTAGGATGTATTGTTTTGGTCCATGTTTTCTGCAGTAGATTATTGTAAATTATAGCTTCATGTACCTGAAGTAAAAAAACATTACACAGCATTACTGCTTGGCACAATAAAAATGTGCACTTAAAAACTGGAGAAAATTTTTTCTGTGAAAAGTGATTAGCTGTTTAAAATGAACAAAATGCACAGCATCAATAAGGGAAAGAATAAATTGTTTTTCTAACAGCAGAACTGACAGTGTCTAAATTTTGGCAGGAAACTAACAAAAATGTGTGCAATCTATTAACAACAAAAGCAAATTTCTGTTTAATTATGGCTTCAATATGAGGATTAATCTGTTTTCAGATCATGCAAAATGAGTATCAACTTTTGGTAAGCTGCGATTATTTTAATTTTGTTCAACATTTGCGTCTAACTTTTTGTTTAAAATTACTTTTGTACTTATGAGCTACTCACAGTTTGGATGACAAACTTGCATTATATAGTGAAATTTCCAAATATCAGTCCAAATTATAATATTATTGTAATTTTATTTGGATTATAGTAATTTATAACATGGAAAAGTACTTCCAAGTAACATTTGCACCAAAACAAGGGATCTTTATATGTGAATTTAAAAATCTGCAAAGCTACATCATTAAATTATTATTCTGAGATTTTCTGAAGTCAGCAGACAGATATCACTTCTGATAGGTGGCCATATAAGGGCTAGTCACACAATACACTTCACAAAATGTTTCTGAACCATTACAGCACTTTTTGTCCTCCTCTGTGGCATAGCAAGAAATGTACCAAACATGATAAACACTCTGAAACCTCTGGAAGCAGTAAGGGATATAGAAAAGGAATAATAAATGGGATGATGTTCAAAATTGACAGGTTTACTCATAATCACATTTCTTACATATGGTTTATGATTTGATAAAACTGATACCTGCTGATAAGTGAGTGATACTGAAATTTCTGGCTTGTTAAAAAACAATCTCATGGGCACATATGAATATTTTGTAAAGTATATATGCAGGGAAGTCTCGAAGTAAATATATTTTTGTAATTTATATTAAAAAAAAAAATTCCCATAGGCAATTACAGTAAACAGTCTTCATTAGAACTATATAATTTTGGAAAACTGTTTTAGCTATGTTTGTTTAAGAGCTGTGATAAAAAAACACAAGTGTTTTCAATGTTCCTTTAAGTGGCAAGATGCCATATCTGGTGAATGCAGTGTCTGTGGCATTAATACAGTATTGTTATTAGCCAGAAATTTAAGCATTAGTATTGCAGTATGAGCAAAAGGCAGTGTAGTATAGTGATTAAAAATCAAAGAGTTGTTTGGCCACAATGTCAATCATGGATTTCCTCTTGCAAATGAGCTAAAACCATAAGATTCCAATGCAGTCGAATTTGACACTTTTTCCCAGTCTCAGTTTATCCGGAAATTTTCATTTGAATGAATGAACCTTGTTTTGATGTCATACCTACATGATCACAATTTATTTACTCTGAGTTGCCAAAAATTTCACTTAATTCTTCACTGATGTTTATGCAATGCTGGGTTTGTTGAAAATTCAATGATTTCAGAACGAAATTGACTAATACTGATTTCAAGACAATTAACATCAACAGAAACTGAATCAGATAAGCCACTGAAATTCAAACTTCCTTAACAGTCTCACTTACATCAATTTGATAGTTAATATGTGAAATATCCTCAATGTCTTCAAAGCCCTCTTGGGAATGCTTGTAGCAGTCATAAACCTTTGATTTTGACACTGCTTCCTTATCAAATGCCTTCTCCAATCTTTCAATAACATCACTACACTTCATACCATTCTTACACAAATCCAAATTATGTGTTCTGTTGTTAAAAAAAATCACCATGTGTTGTTAAAGGCATCATCAAATTTTGGTTTCCAAACACAAATTAAACGTCAAATATTGTGAGACTTGATATCTAGATCACAGACAGTAGTGTCAATACGATAGAACAGGGAAAACCAACCAGTCACTCATCACAGATAAAGGCAGGAGTACCAGACGAACACAAGAAGATGCAAAAAAACAAACACACAATATTTCGGTTCATAACCTTAATCATGCAAGAGGTAAGACATATGGCAGGGGGAAGATTAGTACACATTAGGACCTATCCCATTGGGAAGATGTGTACACATCAGGACCTACCATATGTCTTGCCTCTCACATGATAAAGGTTACAAACCAAAATATTGTGAAGTGTGTTTGTTTTTAGTTTTCTCTTGTGTCCGCCTGGCCCTCCTGCCTTCATCTGTGGTAGGGTTGTTGCGGATGTGATCTTTGCGGATGCGGATGTCCAGTGGCTGACATCCGCGGATGCGGATGTTTTGCGGAAGCGGATGTTTTGCGGAAGTGGAGGTGCAATTTTTATATTAGTTATTATTTAATATTTTATTGAAAATAAGCTTAAAATATACAAAAAGTCTTCTCTTGATAAGATGTAATAAATCTGCCCTTATATTTGGAACAGAACATTTTAGAAACTACAAACTTCTTTATAGAATCAAATTAAATCCATTAGTAAGTTAAGTAAACCATAATAAAATCATTGCTATGTCAATTAGAGCAATTAGAAAACTATTTATTTCTGGCAATAAATATTTAAAAAGCACAGGCAAAACTAACTGAGATAATAATGTTTACTAAGCAGAGAAGCTATACTAATCTAATAGTTAAAGCCTAAAAGTTGCAAATTATATTTAATAAACAATAATTTTGCTGCTTTGTCTCCTTCTAATCGATTCCTGAGTGGATCATAAATTAAACTTGCTCCACTAAAAAGTTGTTCCCTTGGTAAAGAACCGGGAGGAGGCGACAGATAAGCACGCACTATATGTGAAAAAGCTTCAAATTTAGTGTTCATTTTACACCACAATAGAAGATCCTCGGTTAGCGGGAGCCGATTTTCATTGTTATATTCATTTAGTAATGATTTCCATACCGAGATTTGGGTTTTCCATAGTTTCCCATACACCATTTTGTCAGTCATCTTTAATTACTAAATCCTAATAAGAAAATTCTTTCACGGAGTAAAATGGGTACTTAAGTAAAAACTCTTTATGTCTGGATTTTAGTCTGTAGGCTTTAGTAGATAAGATTTTATTTTCTGTGGTAAGACAGAGAATGAAGAAGCTTTAGTGAATTTAACTCTTTTTGCTGGATCTTAATTACTGGCTTACGAAGGTGGTGTTCGGACGATATTTTACAATACTCAGAACTAACAATAGTAAAGAGATACAATTTCTTCCGTATTTACATGGCAGATTGGCAATTTCTCAACCTGTCAGATCAGTATTCGACAGTAGTGTTGCTTCAAAAGCCTTAGAAGCCATCAGGGCTTGACTGTACGTTTCTTCCGGCGACTCCGTCCTTCCAGGAAGGTAGAGGATTATAGACCATCCTTCCAGGAGGGCGACCCTTGAGCGCAAATTTCACCTGAGCCCTTTTAGTCGGTCACCTTAGAAGGTAGCTCCACCGCAAACGCACAACAAAGCACCTCTTTATTACATACAAGTTCCGTCGCTTAGCTAACAATACCGCCCAAGTCATTGTTATTCTTATAACAGGACCGTAAAAATAATAATAAAAGCATGGTGGTTTTAGCTGAGCGACGATATGCCAAATTTATATAAAGAGAAAACAATAGGCTATATATAAATCTCCCTACGGGCATGGACGAATACGAGGGTTAGAACCAGAAAAAAAACACACACACACATCCGCTATACATCCACTTTAAAATTTGCGGATGCGGATGTCCAATTCTATGCGAAACTTTCGCACTTGCGGATGCAGATGTGGAGATCCGCTACAACCCTAATCTGTGGTGATTGACGGGTTGCTTTTCCCTGTCCTATCTTATTTTCAGTGCTTGTCAGTTTCATTGTCACCATTATCCAGACAGTATTGTTAACAAGGCCAAAAAGATAGGCTCAATCAAAACCAAATAGAATGCAAATTAAAAAAAAAAAAAAAAACACTGTTGTTACTTTTTGATCACATGTTAGCACAGACTTCTTGAGTACCTTTGTAAGACATAGCTTCATTTCATAGTTTAACACAACCTACCCTTTATTATTCACATATTCGTAATGTTAAATATTTAGGCTGCATCCTACCTACGCTACAAAAGTAAGTGACAGCTTCAGGTGGCAAAACACAAATGCAGGTATAGTTACGGTTCTCTCATACATGAGCTTCATTTATAGCGCTGCCTGCCTGACGCTACAACAGGCGACATTTGAATGTCCAACCAGTTTGTATCTTATCACTGTAGCACGTGCGACAGGCATTGGCTAGAAGCGTCTGCTACTACGAGGTTAGGCTAGGTTGCAAGAAATATTCCTTCGTTGGCTGTGGCATATGTAATGGCTGAAAACGCATCCACAACGCCTTGAAATTTCATTCACTATATTTGCAACTGTTGTTTTTCCAACACTAAATGAAAATGAGAGCTGGTGGAATGATGCTCGTGTAGTAAAATATCTGAAGAAGAAATAGAAAAAATACTTAGTGTGAGAAAATTTTTGGATTTGCAGGAATGACATGTTTTAATTTGGAAAACATAATCTATATTAAACACTTTTAGTTCCATGGCACCAATTCTTCTATTTATGGAGGCCAAAAATCAAAGTTTTCATAATTAAGTACATCTGCTATTCGTTTTATGAATTTATTAAGCGCATAACCTATATTTACAACCAATCACGCGTGGAAAATTGTTCATTCATACTGACACAAGTGCATACTACTCTACAACTGATATGAAACAACAAATTATAAAGGGGGCATGGAAAATAATTATAATATTGGTCAGGTTGTAAGTTTAAAAATTGAAATGCACACACTCAGTATAAAAGATATAGCAATAATCAGCGTTTCTTCAAGGCTTATTGGATGTTAAAAGTTTGTGGCTGCATACGAAACACGTCTCTGCAAATCATTTATCAGATAGTCAAATAGGTATATCTGTAGTCATTCTCACACATTCTAAGAATTTTGGTGGTGATCTTCTTAGCTGTAAATGTAAGTGGTGGAATTCTCCATGAATGTGCCTCCCTCAATATATTTGATTTACAGCACTCTTTCGCCTAATTTTCCTAATTAAGGTTAGTTTAGTTAATGCATTTTCCAGCAACAACATTTTGCATCTTCTCAACGACATTTCTACTCAGCTGACCGGCTCAACTTGTAGCACACATCTGTCGTTTGCATGCAGGACACCCAAGCGTTCTGACTGTTGTCGCTGCTTGTAGCTGAAAGTAGCACAGCCAGAGATCGCACGCTGTCGATCACTTTTGTAGCATACGTAGGGCGCAGCATTAAACACTAGCAAATAACAGATGTTCATCTTACTTCAGGAGGCAAAGTCAATGGGCAAGCTTCGTATGTTGAAGGACCATCATCGGGTAAACTTGAATCACTCAAAAGATGATCACTCATATCAGATGAGTCAACTTCCATTTCATTTTCATCATCTGAAACAGAAATAATAGTAATTTATGATATTCAGTGGAGAAAAGACCAAACACACAAAAACAGTGTTAGAGTGGAGCCCAACAGATCACCACTGACCGAGAGGAAGACTACCAGACTGATAGGACAAGGACATTCTCATGGTTCTCGGGGTTAACTGGCAGAAGATCACCCAAGATCATGCAACCTGGAGAAGAATACCCAAGTTCTACCTGAATTCATGACTTTCAGAGGCCACATCAGTAAAAGATTGAACTGACTGATGATAATGATAAAATATGACCATTACAGATCATGACCATTAGTTACTTGGAGTAGATTTCTGGGATGTTAAAATAGATTTAAAAAAAAAACATGAATGATTCGTGTGGTGGGCGGGTCGGGTTGCAGTCACATTTTTCCTCCTGCCGTATTGTCACACTTCCTACATGACTAAGGTAATTAACTGAAATATTGTGAAGTTGTTATTTTGTGTTCTTTACATGTTCATCTCAGCCTCCTGTCTTCGTCTGTGATAAGTGAGAGGTTATTTTTCCCTATCCTATCTTATTTGCAGTGCCTAATAGTAGTTTCCTTCACTCAGAATTTCCGGGCTAAAAGGCCATGGTCGATAGATAAAACTTTCCCCTAATGTTTCGTTTTCAGCTGGGGAAGTCATCATCAGAGGCTAAGCGGCAACTGCAATGAGGGCTCAAGGGAATGCCGTATATATGGACGGTGTAGAGGGCACCACAGTCCATCACGTGACATAAGCTGAGCGGCTATCTCTGGTACTGCCAACCTTATTGATAGAAGATAATCGATTGTTGACGTGCTTGGTAAACATGTTCAGCTATGGCTGATTTCTGTATATGTAAATACAGAAATTAGCCATAGCTGAACATGTTTACCAAGAGGGCGACCATGAAATTAAATGTCACGAGACCAGTGTTTTATCAAAAACTTCTCACTACTATGCTCGTACATACAGAGAAGCCACTGAAATTTATAAACATCGCAAAAATTTTAATAGAAAAGAGGAAGGTGTTAAATTAGACACAATTTGGACGTCAACGTTGCATCAGCACGTCAACAATCGATTATCTTCTATCAATAAGGTTGGCGGTACCAGAGATAGCCGCTCAGCCGACGTCACGTGATGGACTGTGGCGTCCACTACACCGTCCATATATATGGCGTTCCCTTGAGCCCTCATTGCAGTTGCCGCTTAGCCTCTGATGATGTCTTCCGCAGCTGAAGACGAAACCTTAGGGGAAAGTTTTATCTAACGATCACGGCTTTTTAGCCCGGAAATTCTGAGTGAAGTTAATGACGGCCGTGAAAGCCTACATTGTAGTTTCCTTGTTTACATTATTCACAACTGGTAAAGCAGAACACATGGGAACAAAACCTGTTTGATATTTTACTGATAAATCCCAATAATAACCTTGTGGGGCATCAAGTAACCGAAGAAATAAGTGATCATGAAGCAGTTCTGATGAATATTGGAGAATTCAGTAAACCAGTGAGGAAAATTGAAGGAGAAATATAAACCGTTATAAAAGGGCACAGATTTTGAAACTGAAGAAATATTTGAGGGAAAGTTTCAGCAAATGAAAGGAAGGCACAAGTCCAGCGAAGTCGAGTGGGAAGAGTTCAAGGAGATAATAAAAAAGAGTGAAGAAATAATTATTCCAAACTGAAAATAAAAAGGAAGTGCAGAACCTACATATTAAAATAGCGAGGTGAGGTGGTTTAGAAGGGTGAGGAGAAGAGAACAAACCAGAATTAAGTGACATCAAGGCAGTAGGGAATACTTAAACAACTAAACAAGGAATTAATAATACCAAAGAAGGTGGGTAAGGATGGGTTTATGAAGAATATTACTGGTGCAAGAGGACAACTGAACGACCAATGCATCTAGAAATTTCTATGCCTATGTTAGAAAACTGAGGGGAAAGGAAGGTGTTGAGACAATTATAGGTAAGGATGGAAAAGCTACTATGGATTTTTTTTAAAGAGATTTTAAGTAAGTGGTTTAGAGAGACCATTAGGGACAATGATTCAGGAATGGGAACATGTAAATCTGAGAATATTATGAAGGAAGTGAAAAATTCACGACTGATGTATTTCGCAATGACAGCAAACAAATATTACTACTAGCAGCACACATATCTAGGAAAATAAGAGAAATCAGGGCCAGATCTGATTCATTTCTGTACTCATTTCTTCCACGAGCGATTAGTGAATGGAATAGGAAGGATTTACCGGGCAAATAAACTTAAAATCCAACAGGAGTAGTTCTCGATAAATCACTTCGTCCATCCTGATCTGGGTTTTCCCAGATCGCTCCAGGAGAATGCCGGGATGGTTCCTCAAAATATCCCATGGGTGCCTCCTGTATATCTCTTCCAAACTATTACTCTTTTGGATAGGTGCAATGCACCCTCCGCCACACACTTTTAGTGAATCACGGAATAATAATAATAATAATAATAATAATAATGATGATGATGATAATAATAATAATGATAATAATAATGATGATGGTGATGATAAATAAGGAAATAAGAAAGCTGGAAAAACATAAAGGAGCTGGCGCAGGTAATATTAATATGGATGTCTTAAAGACAGCAGCATGTAACTGAATTGAGTCTGGATGCTTACTGCTTACCAGAGGAATGGAAAAGTGCGATAGAAGTACCAGAACATAAAGGAGGGATGACAAATAGTGTCAAAAATTATAGGTCAATCAGTTTGACATCAGTGGAAGGCAAATTAATGGAGAGAGTGACATACAACTACACCAGAACTATATGTGAGGAACGTAAGCGGTTTTCAAATCGATAACATGGCTTTAGGCAAGAATATTCATCTCAGTTAGTAGGCTAAATACAAGATATTTCAGATGAAATGGATAAAGGAGGCTGAATGGATTGTGTAGCACTAGATCTCTCAGAAGCTTTTCACTGAGTGATCTATAAAATGGTGATAAATAAGGTAAAACCTATTGAAGTGGATGAAAAAGTGATTTCCTGGGTAGAAGAATTATTAAAAGGTAGAAAGCAAAAGCAAAGACACAAAAGAAGTGGAAGTGAAAATGGGAGTGTAACAGGGACCATTGCTGTTCATTATTTTAATGTTTTATTCAAAGGATTGTGTTGATGGTTCACTACCAGAAATTAGGTTATTTGCAGATGATGTAATCCTACATTATAGAATCAAAACAGTAGAATAATGAACAGCTGCAGGGTGATTTGTACAGGATATCTAGCTGGGTAGGTCAACATGGGATGAAGATAAATGCAAAGAAGAGTCATCTTATTAGGTACACAGATAAATAAAACTAATGGTTGATATGGGAAAAGAATTGCTTGTTGAAGACTTGAAATATAAATATCTTAGCATAAAATTTGATAACAAGCTCAACTGGGCTGGACACATTGGACAGATAGTAGGAAAAGGTTTCAAAATCCTTTACTTGTTGGAGGAAGGGATGAGGAGATGTACCAGAGAAATAAGGGAGTTAGGTTACAAAACTTTTCTCAGACCATTGCTTGATTATGGTGGAATATTATGGAACCCACATTTTGGGTATCTAACACAGGAGTTGGAGGGGTTGCAAAGAAGGGCTGTTAGATTAGCCTCTGAAAATTACCACAGAGCCCAATCAGTATCTGATGTGATAAAGGAGCTGGAATGGGGTTCATTGGAAGAAAGGAGAAGGGTGAAGAAAATCATGAGAGTGTGCAAGGCATATACTGATGATGAGGCATGGAAAGCTATTAGGAGTAGTGTATGGAAGGGAAAAGATGATCATGACCAAAGACTGGCACTTGATTTCAGGTACAATGGAGTGGAAAGAATTTCTGTTGTAGGTAGGCTGTCAGGGATTGGTATAAGTTACCAAGAGAAATGATGAGTAATTTATCAAAAATGCTGAAAGAATTTAAAATTGAAATTTGTAGAGGGCAAAAGTAGGTGGTTACAGTAAAGGGGGGAAATGAGTGTCTTGGGAAATTGCCAACGGAATGTGTGCTCCATTGCAATTAAATTAAATTTCCTCTTCATTTTAAAATACCTAAGCTACATTCAGTTTTATGAACATTTGACTAGTTAATTTCTAATTTTTTTCTAAATTGAATTACATTAAAATATACAGAAAATTAAAATGGAAGCTTCCCGTTTGCAGGAGGGACACTGGAAATAGAAAAGTAGCTAAAAGAAACATAACTGCTTACATGAAATTTAGACTTTTTTTCCTTCCCTGGGATAATGATTACATCCCAAAAATAAAACAAACACTAAATGCATTACTCCAATACAGCTATGTCCACATGAATCCGGGCAAATTTATGTTGATTTAACATACATATCTTCTTCCTACAGTCACTGAATTTAAAAAAAGGTAACCAGCATTTTCCTTCTGCTTCACCCGCATGGTCCTTGGTATATGTAGAAATGCTTTACTCTTTCTTTCCTAGTGCCAAATTTTACCATGGAGAGACAAAAAATATTAAATTTCCAAGTAGTCTAATCTACAGATAAAACCTATTTAAAGGTAACATGTGACGTATCAGTGCCTGTCACTTGCAGGCTATGCATTTTTATTTTTTTATTTTCTAATCAGCATTTTTATTTATTAATTGCTGTCTGATTAACAAAACTGGCTGGAAAAGGCAGAGATTGAATGAGAAAAGCCACAGAAATTATTCTTCTAATAGTTTCTTAGTCTCTTATGCATTGATTTATATTTGAAACGGTTTTCCCATTGCAAGAATTACTGCTCTCATAATGCATACAAAATAAAATTTAATTCCATACTAAAAAAATCTGTGCTTAGGTTGAAATGAACTCTGGACTATTATGCACAAACTATAATTTCATACTAAAGAGCTGTGTGGTGAGATTGTGATGCGGACCATGTAGTCAGTTTTGTACAATTGGTTCAGTGCTACACTGCTTACCACCCAACTGTTTCATTAATGGTCCCATGCTGATATCACTCCTTACAGAGTGGTAACCGAAGCGTAACTTGTTTGTGTTTAGGTTGTAATGCAGTCTGAACCACAAGAACACTTAAAAAAAAAAAAAAATTTAAAAGCTATATATTTTCAATCCCCCCCCCCTTTCAAAATACTAATAAATTTGTTCCACCGGTGATTCCACTGTTTGAAATATTTTCCGTAGTCATCTTTAGAAATGGCCAAAAGCTCCTCCCTTGGAAGAAACAGTATCCTGTCTGCCACATATCGGGTCTTTTTTGATGAACACTGTTGTGCAATCTTCTTAAAACTTCCAAACAAAAGGTTTGATTGATGGTCTGATGTGGGGGAACAAACTCTGAATGAACTATGTCCTTGGCATCAAAAAATCAAATGAGCATTGTTTTGATGTTTGACTTGACGACATTTTTTTGGTCGGGTGACAATGGCATCTCCTGTTACTTTGTTTCTGGGTCGTAACCATAGCACTATGACTGTTCACCAGCAATGACCTTTGAAAGAAAATCTGGATCAATTTCAAGCTGTTGTTTCAAAGCACGACATTTTTCAACTCTATGTTCTTTTTGATTGTCACTCAGAGCCCAAGGAACAAACTTGGCAGCAAACCATTTCATTCCCAAATCTTCAGTTAAAATTTGCTGAACCGAGCTCCAAGATAACCCACTAATCTCTTACAGTTGATAAATCGTTTGTCGACGGTCGGAGAGCACAAGCTCTCGAATTTTTTCAACATTTTTGTCAATTTGGGCAGTTGATGGACGTCCAGAACGAGGTTTGTCATCAATCAATATGTCACCATTTTTAAACCAAGCAAACCACTCGTACACTTGTTTTTTTCCCATAGTGTCATGTTTGTAAACTGTTTTCAACATTAATACAGTTTCAGCAGCATTTTTACTAAGAAAACAAAATTTCACAGCTGCATGTTGTTCACTTAAATTTGCCATCATCAAAAACAAAACAATAACAAAACAGCACTAGCAAAAACAATCACTGCAGATTAACAGAACAAGCCAAGTCGACAATGCAGGTGGCACTGAATTGACAATGAGTTGCACTACAAAAGCCTAGGCGTACTACACAAGCTCTGCCCACTGCAATGCTACTCCAGTTATTTTTCGGTACCCCCTCATATCTATGAAGTAGTGATGTGATTAAAATAGTCAATTTATTTTAACTTACTGTATTACAGAAACTGGAGAATAATGTAACAGAATCTGAAGCATAGTATAGCAATCTGATCTTTGGTGGCTCATAAAGCACAAGGATGTTTCTGCAATTTAAACATTACTTAACACTTATTAGGTTTAAATGATGTTTTCTGTTTATTTTAATGTTTCACATTTCAGAGAACTGAAGAAAGATTTTTTTTTTTTTTTAAAAAAAACCCTATCTAATGAGTAGGAGGATTTTATGAATATTTCTTGAAAAGAGTGCTCATCTCAATTACAGAATGATCTGTGGCTATATTAGACCCCTCTTGAAATGATTGTAATTTCTTGCGCCATTCCTCAGTACATATAAGTCGTAAGTTATTTCTGCAGATTTTAATCTGGACCATTAGCTCTCAAAATTTGAAAACACCATCCAAATGGCGAAAGTAGTTTTTGCACAATGCCATTACAAAAGTCTCAAGACACACACAATTCGCTTACCGATTTTTAATAGCATAGATAAAACAAGTATTCCAGAGAAAAGTTACAAAAGGTGTCACTGCAATAAAGTAACTACAGATAAATCACCACAAATTTAACAACACTACAATTCATAGCATTTTTTTTTTAGAAAGGCTGTAAAAATTACTGTATGGTTACCATTACCTTCTCCAGAGCACAGATTTGTCAATATTTCAAGAGAGATCTGCTGAGCCTCCACTAATGACTGAACTTGTGCTGCAGCCTTTTCTCTCTCCTCCAACTTGCTTGTATCCTCTGATGATGCCTCATCTTCCTTGCTCTGAACTGTAGTTGTTGCCAGATCATTCAATGCTTTGCAGTGGTCCACCTCCAATACAGTTCCCAAAACACCGAGAATGATAGCTGGTGGAATTTTAGCTCTAATGTTCAGTATCAATCCTATAAGCAGAAAATTAAGGATTATGCAGTATTGTATACTGATTATCTTCTCTGTACAAATAATTATATTCAGTCACATTTCTGGGCGCTTCCTTCCCTATTTATTTTAGAATAAAGGAAAACACAATCTATTCTGCATTACTTACAGATATTTTAAAACATTTCCGCATATTTTTCTTAGTTCATATGATTAAAATGTGATCCAACAATTTATACAATGAGATTTATTTTATTTTGCCAAGATAAAATGTCATCTACAAAATAATGCATGCCAAACATATCACTCTTCAAATATAATCTGGAAAAAATGCAATTGTACATATTAAGTTTGATGGGAATATAATGCCAAGTAGTTAATGGGAGAACATAGTAATTTTAACCAAATGGGTCAGAGACAAGCATTCTGTTGCAAAATCAGTAAAAGAGTAGCTGAAACTATGGAATTAGTGAAACAAGTATATTTATTTAAGTTCATCGCAGATATTCAAATGGTATACATGATTAAAATAAAACATAGAAACTACTGGAGATTAAATATGGCCTGGGCATGTAAGTCCTATTTGTATCAATGCAATTACAGATTGAGATGAGTTTGATGATAACAAGGAAGATGAAATACAGAGATTACTATAGTACTTGCTACATCACACCACTCACTTTATCAATGCAGGAGAGACATACTCAATTATGTAACACCAATCTCATTATATAACTGTTTAACTACATACCATACAACATGAAGGTTTATTTAGGTAAAAAATTCAATAAGCTACTATTTAAACTGCACGATATATTTTTCATTTCAACTTACCACATATTAAAACCCTAAACAAAAGAAGTTGTGGATCACTTCCTTCCAACTCTAAAAGAGTATGCCAAGTGGATTCCATGTTTTGTAGAACTTTAATGGCAATTGGATTATTTTCTGTCACAGTCTGTAAACACTGTGCTGTAAAAGTATATATAAAATATTATAAGCAAATGAAAGAATCTATGGTATTATCTTTGTGAATATTGTCTACTGTTCAATTTACCTAAAACTTACCAACAGCAACAGAAGTTTCAATTCCATATTTTTTAACGTCTAAGCACCTTGATAGCACCAAAAGCAAGTTTCTTTCATTGAAGTATGACAGTGCCGTAGGGTTGTTTTCACTGGAATTTAATTTATACATTATTTTCTGACATAAAAGCTAAGATTGATCAAACACACAACTACATATTGCAAACTCCGATTTACAAAATTCTTTTTAGCCAGATGTAATGATTTGGTATTACTACAGCAAAAAGTATACAAACTTTAAACTGAATAATCAAACATTCTCAGGAAAACAGAAGAAGAGATTGTTTTGTAGGTTAACACATTCAGTGCTGAGGACGCCTTCGGCCGTCCGCTAGGGAGCATCCCAGTGACGGTGGACGGCTTGAGACTTCCTTTCCCTATGGGATTGTATAGAAGGTTGGTGATTCCAGTATCTGGCCTATGAGCTCGCCTTTCTCTCAGCCTTTCATTAAAGTCTTACTTTTCACCGAGTGAAGACAGTTTTCAAATCGAAAAACTGGTGTCTTTTTAATAATTTTTCAAACTTGGTGTTTTTTTTTTCAAGTTTAAAATATTAGTGATTAATTTCTACCATCTACTTGATAATTAGAAGAATTTTAAGGTAAGCCTTATTTAAATTATTTAGTTTGTATATGTAATTTGGCATTTGCTGTAAAATTCGGAATAAGTTTTTTTTTTTCTCAAATCTTGAACTTAAATTATTATGTTTTGCAAATCCATTCTAGATTAACTTTCCTTTTTATAATAATAAAGGTTTAAAATATATTTGCTGACAACGATTTTTTTGTTATTTTTAATTAAATATACTATTTTTATAAATTGAGTAGAAATATTTGTGAGCTCTTACCTAGAGTAAATTACATATAACTTTCATTCTTTTTTTAAATCAAATTTATTTGATGGTTTAGTTCGCAATTTGTTGAAAAATTGATTTCTTACAGCAATTTTATTTAATACACTTAATTTATACGATAATTACTGATTTATTTTTCCCAAAACTTTTATTTATTATATTTAATTAGTGTAATTATATTTTTTCAATTAAAAGTAAAATAAACAGCATAAATGGGCAGAAAATTAAAATCATCTGCCGTCTCAGGTAAGATGGTCAATAGCGTGATGGCGGACGCCTAGATACGTCCGCATTATGCGGGTTTGCATTCAGAGTTAGTCACTGACAGGACTCTTCATATTGCTGGTAGCGTTCAATGTGTTAAGCAATTATATGGCAGAAAATGTTCTATGATCTGTAAAGTTGATGGAGAGCTGGATATGCAACTTTATCAAAAATGTCTGAGAGGTCAGATATGTGCAAGGTATGAAAGGAAAGAGGAGGTCAAGCTGACAGTGTAGCACTAAATCTCTCAAAACCATGGTAAACTGAAATCTAGACTGCCTGATGGGATTTGAACCTGCATCATCCTGAATGTAAGGCCATAGCATTAACAGGCAGAAAGCAAAGTGTGAGAGTAGGAAATACAGAATCAAATGAGGTGAATATGGGAGTGCCACAGGTTAGTGTATTTGGACCACTTCTATTCATTATTCTAATGAATGACTGTGTTGATGGTTTACAGACAGAAGTTAGGTTATTTTGCAGATGGTATAATAGGATTAAAATGAGAGAAGACTGAACAGCTGCAGGGGGACTGGGACAGAATATCTAACTGGGTAGGTCATCATGGAATGAAGATAAATACCAAGGAGAGTCAGCTTGTTAGGTACACAGATTTAAAAAAAAAAAAAAAAAAAAAAAAAACTAAAGGCTGTTTATGATTACAGGGTAGGGACAGAATTGCTTGTTAAAGGCTTGAAGTGAAAATATCTTGGAATAACACTTAATAAACTCAACTGGGCAGGACACATTGGCCAGGCGGTATGAAAAGGTTACAAAATCCTTCATTTACTGGAGAGAGTGATGAGAGGATGTACCAGAGAAGCTAAGGAATTGGGTTACAAAACTTTGGTCAGTCCATTGCTTGAATATGGTGGTGTATTATGGGACCCACATTTTGGTTATCAAATACAGGAGTTGGAGGATGTGCAAAGGAGAGCAGCTAGATTTATTTGGAATTACCACATGACACACTTAGTAATTGATATTATAAAGGACCTGGATTGGGAATCACTGGAAGATAGGAGGAAGGTGAAGAGTGTGCTTGGAATGGACAAGGCGTATGTTAGAGATAGGACTTGGAAGAACTAGGAGTAGAGCATGAAAGGGAATAAGCTGGCACTCAATTTCATGCATAAGGGAGTGGAAAAGTTTTCATTTGTGGGCAAGAGTGTCAGGGATTTACCAGAAATGCTGAAGGGATTTTAAAATTCGTAAATCACAAAAGTAGATGGGGGAGGAATTTAAGACAAAGTATATAAGATAATAATAATATGAAACATGTAGTTAAATGATTAGGAAAACTGCCACATGTGCACCACCGCAATTTAATTTATAGATGATAAAGTGGCTTAGTGCGTAGAATATTTTATGAAAGGTAGTATAACGGTAATCAGACCCAGACCTTTAATGAAATTGTATTTTAACATTTATTTGTAGCCAGCTGAGAGATGAGTAAAAATGGTTTTGTATATTTTTCTTGTGATTAATTGTGAATTTGAACATTGTTTTAAGGAAAGAAACTATGTAAATACAATTTAATAGTACTCTGCATGAAACATTGATTTAAAGTTTTTAATTCTAAGTATTGATGTGAACTATTATGTTTACGACAATTTGTGACGGTTTGGATTGGTTAATGTAGAAAAATTTGTGTGTAAAAAATCTTTTATTTTCATTTCTGTGCATTTCATAATAATTATGAATGATTTGGTATTAATTACGCTTTGTTTTTAATGCGATTTTAAATATATGTCGGATAGGGAGTATGGGGCTATGCTTCTAGATGGTGCCACAGATGCAACGAGCAGGATGCCAGCGCCACGGCAACTGCAGTGACACCTACGAGGAGCTACTTAATGGCAGCACACAGAGCTCTCTTCATGCCTGACCTTCAAGGCAACATCACTCCGCTATCTGTCATTGTGTATTGTGAGCCTGAATCTAATAAACCGGTTCCTTGCATCAGCTGTGTTCTCGTAGTTACTCTCCACTATCCGAGGTATATCCACAGCCTACCCTCGCTAATGAGCCATCTACCTGGATCGGAAACGCCATTCGACCCACCCGACTCCTGACCTTTCCCGAATGTATTTGACATCAGAAGTGGGACTACCCCCGGACTGGGGAGAGCTGCAACGAACACAGCCCAGTGCAGCATCATTTCGTGCCTTGTTGGATGCCAAGCAGCAAAACCCCGATGGACGTCATCTCAGCAAAAAGCCGCCCACATCCGGCAGCAAACTACTATCCTCGTGTAAGTGAATGACAGCTTCAAGGGCCACCATCTGCCACCCACTCCAGGGATCAGCAGTCTTCACGGGCATCACGTAGACTCATTTCAAGGAGCTCTTCCCCACAAGATACGACCAGGTTAAAAGCGTCGCACAACGCTGAACACTAGTCAGCAAGGGCAACACAGCACCGATGAGGAACACGAAGCCTAAACATCGAGAGCACGCTCACAGGGCCGCGAAATAGCCATGGCTAATATTGGGGCCAACCTAACCCAATTGTAATAGACAAGAAACAACAGGGAAACAACTACCAGAGAAGCTGATTCGAGAACTACAAGCAACCACATGCCGGTAGAGGAAGCTGACTTTGGACAAATACAACAGTAGCCACATAGTAACATTCTGAATGCCACCGACAGCCTGCTACCACAATGGACGTGATGGGGAAAGTGTTGGGGAAAACAGATTCACAGATCGACGACAGGCCAAGAACTCCCCGATACATGCAGAGCAGCAGAACCAGGGCCAGCAGACCGGACGCAGAATACATCGGGCAGCGGAGTGCCCACGAGAACGGGCGATTGATGGAGACGCAGCCTGAGGCAGCGGAGCCGCTGCTCCATTGCCGCCTAAAAACGGGTCAACTGGTGCACCAGGAGCTGCCCAAGCGGAAGGCTGAGCAACAACGGTCAGTCGCTTCCATTTTACTTTGGCCTTGGGTTTGAACGATCCCCCGTCAAAGAGTAGCACCATCAAATTGTCTGTAAAACTGATGCACCTGGCCTTAGTGCCACTAGGATTGGACACTACCCATGCTAAGTGCCAGATCTCGAGCCGGGTAAAGATGTTATGATTGTCGACATGTTTTCCCATGTGTTTTCTAACCACAAGCTAGTAAACAAAATATTACCAGGGCAAGAAATTTTGTAACAAGGAATCGACGCTAAGTCAACAAGCCACCTTTAGCGGAAGCCGAAAAGTGCTTGGATGCAGTAAATTTGTGGGAATCTGACCAATCTAACCTACACTAAAATAATCAGATGTCCCACCCCAATATCGCCCAACCTCGCTGAATTGCTAGCGTTTTAGACACTCTTCACTGGTAATGGACGACACGTCAACAAGGGCGTATCGCATGTGACCCGTAGACCCATGCCGCATAGTAGTGTCATCCCCACAAAATGACTCTAAGCAACAAAAAAGACCGCAAGGCAGAAAGTATAGGAACTATTAAATGCAAACATAATAACGGCGTGACCTTCGCCATTCGCTAGGCCTGTATTACCGGTCTAAAAACACCTGTTCCAACCGCACGTAATTGGACAATACGCAGTTCAATGACAATACCATCACATATTAATTTCTATTGCCTTATAGTTGACGAGCATATAGCAAATGGTGCACTTATTTTGCTGTGAGGATATTCTAAGTGACTACCATCAAATACCTGCAACCGAATATACCCGATGGCAGGCGCAGATTTTCAAGGAACAGTCGCAAAATCTTTAGGCCCAGAAGTGTACAGCATAGTAATAGCACATATCGACTACTTTTTCATCCATCACTGACAGGATTTGACAGTTTAAAATACGGGCTGAAAATCGAAACCGCAGTGAGTTTCTTTAATACAGCCAGATACACATTTCTTAAAAGCCAAATCAGCTTAGGATTTGTCATAACAGATCAAATAGTTTTACCCAACCTAAACAGGATACCTGCGCGCACATGACAACTTCCTCCTCCCCTCTATGGATCACGCAACTGTGACAGTTTATAGGGCTTTAAATTTCGACAATTCATACCCCAGTTAACCAAGTTATGGCCACACTCTTCAATCTCTCGGGAGGAAACACCAGTACGCTAGACTAGCAAAAGGATTAGGAAATCCGCAAACAGAGCAAGCGTGACTGCAGGCCTTCGATTTGTACTTACAGTACCAGGAAGGAAAACGGATGGCACATGCTGACTTCTGAGCCCGGAACAGCTGCGCAACTACTAACCTGCCGCTACACTCCATGCAAAACCAACTTTGTTAGAGAATTGGCTACCCGCAGAGTATAACACCCAAAATTCTAAAAGTTCAAAGCCGATATGCGTCCAAAAATTTCTGCAGCAAGCACGATCCAAAAACAATATTTCCACAATAATGCAAAATATGTATTACTCAACTGCTCAAAAAATCACAAGTAATTCAAAAACCAAACAGCAAGGGTCATTACCTTCTCTATCCACCCAGCTGCACAAATAGTTTCCTCACCTTTCATTTCTGCACTCCACATCTCCGGCACAAAGATAACACGCAGCAATATAATGCACGCATACTTCTCGTTGAGTCTTCAACATCTTGATTCATTTCTCAGCAGTAGCAGTTCGTGTCAAACAAAAACATCTGGTCATTAATAGCACCTAGAGTGAAACTTTAGCAGGACACTAACATGAGCAAAGTACTTCTTTTTCAAAAAAAAAAAGTTACCCAAACTACCCAATATAGAACGATGGTTCAATAAAAATCTCTTAAAAGGAAAACAAACTTTTCAGTCCATGTTGGACGTTGCCATCAAAGTACCGCAATTTCCAAGAACTTCGATATCAGGAATGAAATCTTAAAATTTCTTCGACACCAACACCATAATTTTAAAATCTATCGGGACCTCACCACTAAGAGCAAAATTTTATAATTTACCAGGACTTCGCTATAAAGAGAAAAATTTCCTAATTTGTACAGACCTCTCCTTGAAGGGTAAACTTTGTAATTATACGGACCTCGCCTTGAAGAGTAAACTTTGTACTTACATGGACCTCGCCTTGAAGAGTAAATTTTATGATTTATGTGGACCTCACCTTGAAAAGTAAATTTTATGGTTTTATGTGGACCTTGCCTTGAGTAAATGTTATGATTTTTATGTGGACCTCACCATGAAGAGTGAATTTTATAATCTGGCACCATGAAACTTTGTCATCAGAGATCACTACAAGAAATTCTATAGATGGTCCAATCAGGAAATTAATGTCGCTCTTTTCCAAGTCTTGGAAAGAGAAAATTTGTTCATGTTAGTGCCCAGAAAATAATTTTCTAATTTCCCTGGGACATAAACAGGAAGAAAATGTTTCTAAAAACTTGCTTTGATGTTATGAATATGGCAAAATCCCTCTTTCACGTCTAATCGCGAAGGAATACATTAAACCTGGATTATCCTAAAGTTTTTTTCTTCAATATCTTGACAATCTGTCATTGTTCAACAAAACAGTCCTGTAAGTCAGGATAGCCGAACATACTGTGGTTAACCATCTTTTGTTCACAGAATCTGTACACATTCGACGGGTGCTGCGATAAGAAGACGGCCGTGAAGCAACGCCAAGCCGTGCAACCAGGCAGCCATGATGAATCCTCGGGTGCTGCGATAAGAAGACGGCCGTGAAGCAACGCCAAGCCATGCAACCAGGCAGCCATGATGAATCCTACAGACCCTTCCAGGATCTCAAGAAAAGCAACGCAGAACACTGCCTGAGACGGGCATTGTTGAAGACTCCATTGCAAGAAGCCACTACCATCCTGATTTCGGTTTTCCATGGTTTCCCGAAATCACTCCAGGCGAATGCCAGGATGGTTCCTTCCTAAGGCCATGGCCGATCTTCTTATCCCATTCCTAGCTCTGACAAGTCAAACACCCAGGGTACATGAGCGACAGCCAGGGACGGCTGTCTCAGCAGGATGGCTGTGTCAGATCGGGAGTATGTGGCTATGCTACTAGATGGCGCCACAGACGCAGCTAACAGGATGCCAGCGCCTCAGCGTCTGCAGTGACACCTACGAGAAGCTACTTAACGGCAGCACACAGCACATGGAGCTCTCTTCATGCCTGACCTTCGAGGCAACATCACTCCGCTATCTGTCATTGTATATTGTGAGCCTGAGTCTAGTAAACCGGTTCCTAGTATCAGCTGTGTTCTCGTAGTTACTGTCCAATGTCGGAGGGATATCCACAGCATACCTTCGCTAATGAGCCATCTACCTTGAGCAGGAACGCCATTTGACACACCCAACTCCTGTTCTTTCCTGAATGGATTCGACATATATTTGTTAGAATTTGAGAAACGTCTTTCAGAAGTCTTTGAATTATTCTGGAATTTTCTGTAACCCTTATATAAGTGATCAGCAGAGACGAGTTAGATGAGTTTTAATTTTGAAAAGTTTAGTTTTGAAGGTGTTGCAAGTAAGAATCGCCGGAGCATTTATTTACATTTGTAGGTAATATCTTTGTATGGAGTTTGATGCCTTGAAGAAAAACTGGAAATTAACTCTTGACTAATTATTTCAAGAAAACCAAATACCTAACATGGCTTCTGTGACAGGACAGGACAGGACATCAAGAAATAGTAATTATTGAAAGAATCAACAGTAGAAAGGAAAGAGTTCAGGTACAAAATGTAGTATGACTTTTCTTTTTTTTTTTGCTTATGCATTTACATTTCATTGACGTCGAGGTCATTAGGGGTGGGAAGGGATTAAGGACAAGGGACAAGAAGTACTCTGGCCATGGCATTTTGAAAGCATCCCGACATTTGCCTGGAGTGATTTGGGTAAAACATGGAAAACCCAAATCTGTATGCCTGGACAGGGATTCAAACTGGCGTACGAAATGTAGTATCAAAAGGAGGTGAAAAGTGGAATAAGATCATTGCTGTTCATTACTCTAAAAAATGATTGTACTGGTGGCAGATGTTAGGTTGTTTGCTAATGACATAATGTTACAATTCAATCAGCACAGGAGATGACTATCAGCAGACAAAGAGGAATCTGAACAGGTTATTTAAATGGGTAGGTCAACATGATATAAAGATTAATATCAGAAGAATTAGTTTATTACAGATACAGAAAAATAGAAGTTTTTGTATGATTATAGTGTGGAGGAGCATTAGCCTGTTGCAGACTGTAGGTGTAAACATTTTAGCATAACATTTGAGAATAAACTCAACTGGGCAAGACACATGAGGCAGTTTTTGACTTTACTGAAACTTTGGACACCTATGCTTCAAAATAAGTGGAAAAGTACTGTAAAAATTTGGTTTAAAAACTACTCCCTCTCCAATGCCAACATATTCAATTTTTCAGAGTTTTTTTTTTTTTTTTTTTTTTTTTTTTTTTTTTTTTTTTTTTTTTTTTTTTTTGTGTGGCTAAGAGGCAAGTTCATATGTATGATCACATGTTTATTCACATTCAATCCAGCATGGGAGGAAATAGATGAAAACTTATCTGGTCACAATCGGACCAAGCAACATGACATAATCATAAGAGTGTGGAAGCAAAAAATAGCAAAACTTAAATATGTCATGAAAAGCGGCTATATTTTTAGGAAACCTTGGTATTGGTTGTTCAACGAATGTCAGAAAAGGGAACCTTCACATATAAATGTTGAAATTTCCTCCACCCACTGGCTGCAATCATCTACAAAAATTATATTAAGTAGGCTGCCCAAATATGGGGAAGGGGGGTTATTTCACAATGTTACAATGTTTTCAATAATATGATCAAACAGGATACAACATGACAACTTTAACATACAGCACTCGGCAATGTCAGGTACATCTGCAAATCAAATATAAAAGTTAATGGGATGCAAACATGGGCAGCTAGATTAGTTTATGGAAATTAACACAGAATACAATTGGCAGTTGATATAATAAATGAATTGGACTGGGGTTCATAGAATGTGGGAAGGTAGAGTCCATTTGCTTCCAAGGTATCATAGGTATGTAACTAACGTGTGGTACAGGTGATATTATTTGGTTCCATTGCATAATGTTTCTACAGCAGAGTTGCCATTATTAAAGTCGCAACCCTTGTACAATTAAACAAAAATTCTTTAATTCCCTTCAAAACATACTCAAGTTGATCTTAAACAGTTTGCCAGTCTTTTCTTTCAATATTATTATTATATTTTTTTAAATGTCTGTTACGATGCCTCCAATATCCCCCCCACCCCCCCAACCACCACGTCTATGTTAGAAAAATGTTTTCGTTCCATTGCTCTCTTCATGCAGGTGGGGGAAAACTAAAAGATGTCAGACAAAGGTAAATCAGGTGAATACGCCAGGTGTGTCAAAGAAGTCTTATAGTTGCTTGTTAAAAAATGGGGCACTGTGAGGGTTGTGTGTGACTGACCATTCTCATCTTCAAATCTTTCATTAAAATTCACTGTACTGAGCAACTAGATTTCTTTATATTACTTCATCAATCTTGAAGCTGAATTTTACATTTTTTCAACATTTTCAACTGGTCTGAAAACTGAAGGACATCCAGAACATTGTCATTCACCTTTTTTATACCTGAGTTTTACCCATAGCAATATCCTCAGAAGCCATTTTCAACATTTTAATAGGTTCTGCGGCAAAACTTAACCATGCGCTGTTTGCTTAAGTCTGCCATGACCAAAATCAAGGAATAATCAAAACAGTTTCCATAAAAACATCACAATGCCAAAAACAACATGCCCATATCCCCACTTGGCACAATGGTTCAGAAGGCATTGCTTTATGCTTCCCTAGTGGAACTGTGCACTACAGATACTCCACCAAGCAAGGTAACTGCAGTTACTTAGTGTCTCTTTCTCTTCTGTTTGTGTGTTTCGATACTTTGTAGACCACAGTCCCTTGGTTAAGAATATCCACTTCTATTTGACTGATTAGTCATTCCAATGATTAGTTATGATCTTTAGGCTCCACTGACTTTGCTTCACTTTTATATAGTTTTCATAAACTTCCTCATTTCTGTTTTGTATGGTAAGCTAGTCATTTTCGTTAATGGCGCTCTTTATTTCGACATTACATATTCCAACATTTCTTTCTTGCCAGTACTTCATTGGCAGCACAATTAATGCTGATATGTTGTGCCAATCTTCATCAATAGTTGTTGCTCCAGTCTGGTTGCTTTGGTGGTTGGCAAATCTTTTGTGATATTAACTTCTAATACTTCTTGCAGAAGTAATAATATATAAGCTAGCTCATTAATGGATTTATGTTTTGCTGGTTGAAGTCTTCATCTTTGGAGAAGCAACAATCTAGATTTTTCAAGAAAGTGATCAGAGCCAATATCACATCTTTTGAAACTTCCTGTATCTTACCAATACTTTTGACCTGAAATTAACCATTACATAGTCAATAACTTATCTTCTTCTATGGGGGGGCCCTTATATACTTAAGAATATCCTCCTTCCTAAAATAAAATAAAAAAGTATTTGCAATTTTAAGGTCCCTACAACATGCAAAGTCTCTTAAGATTTTCTCATTACTCCGAAGATCTTACATTTTTGAAAAAGAATTTCATTTCTTCCTTTTTACCTTCAGCTGTGTACACTTCAATGATTGTGATATGCCCTCTGTCTAAGTCAATAGGACATAATACATTAACTAATAAATGAGTAACCCACAATTCAAGATGCCTATTTTGTATTGCAAATCTGCAAATAAATTTTGAGAGATGCCACCATAAGGAAAGTACTGTATGGTTTTCTATAAGGTGTATCCTTCAAGTTTTTACTTGGGTACAGATATCACAGCTAATTTTCATCTTTATTTACTGAAATACCTCAGTGTCTTCATTTTTAACTGATAATTTTTTCTAGGTTTTGGTTTAACAACTTTTTGACATTGAGGTCATTAAAACCGGGAGAGGACGAAGGACAAGGAACAGGAAAGTCACAGAGCCTTTTGAAGGAACTGTCCCAGCATTAGCCTGGAGTGATCTCAAGAAACCAAGGAAAACCAAAACCTGAATAGCAGGACAGAAATTTGAACCCATGTCCTCCTGAATACCAGCTCCAAGCATCTAAATTATTTGATATTCCAAGCAGTGACATGTAAAATTTCTGAAAAATCAAAAGTGTTTTTGTCTTTACACCTTTTCAACATCAAGGTCAACAGAAGCAGGAGAAGAATGTGGTCAAGGAATCGGAGGGAATTTGAACATGGCGTTTTTAAGAAAAAATCCCAACATTCAACTGGATGATTTCGGAAAAACAACAAAACCGAAATCTAGATGGCCAGACAGAGATTTGAGACAGTGCCTTACCCAATTTCAGGCCAGAGCATTGTCACTCACCCAGGCTTGGTAGCCATAAGAGTACTGCCACAAACAATTGGAAGGAGGTACACTATCTGTCTGTCACAAGCAACAGATTCATATTACATTCAGTAACTTCTTAGCTAAAGCTTATTCAGCACTATTGATATGAGAGGTATGTCACATTGTAAGCTACCCTTCGCTCTATCTTCGAGATTCCGTTAAAATCCGATAAAGTTTGAGATTAACTTCAGTACACGATACCACAGTTAAAATTGAGATAACAACACTCTGAGTACAGTAAAGAAAACAAACAGCACATAGCAAATGTAAATAAACCATAAATTGCAATAAATCAATGATATCCCAGCAGGAAATAGGTTATTCCAAATAAAAGTAAACTTTCACTATCAGATCCTAATATTGGTTAGGTAGAAATTCTAAACAGATTTTAAGGAGATAAATGTTAAATAACAGTAAATATAGTATCTAAACAAACTGTTTATCATAACTACTAAACATTATTCCAGAGGTAAATAGTTAATTTCAATATAAAGCAAATCTAACCCTAAATTTTGTCATATACCAGATTTTGGTATTTCTGGGTAGATTTTAATACAGTAAAGATTGTGAAAAGCTAATAAAAGCCAGTCCTAGACTTACAATAACAATAACTTCACAGTAAAATATAGTTCAGAAGAAATTTTAAATAAATAAATATGATTACTGGACAGTAGACTGAAGCAGTATAAAAATAACAGATTCCGATGTAATTTGACCATTTAAAAGTTCCAAAAGTAAATGTAATAATGCCTGAGACAGTTTAGAAGGATAATTGATAAGTTTCTAATAGTTTCTAACCACCTAATAATAACATGGAGTAGTTTTGAAGAAAGTAGATAACTCATTTGCATAAACAGTTTACATAAATGATTTTAGGCTTTTCAAGGAATGTCAAGAGTTAAAAACTAGATGAAAATACTGTAAATAATCTTCTCTTTCAGTTTTAATAGATTCCAAGTAGTTTAAATCCAGAGAAATATGAAATATCAGTAAAAATAGGAGGCCGGTCCAGTACAGTACATCGTCTAACTTGGAGGAGAATGCACGCTCCTCGCGATTGCGAAAGCTTCGGGGCGTGCGGAAGCTTTTGGTCGGGGAAGTTAGGCATGATGGCCGACCGGAGCCATTTCTGACCGGCGCCATCTTCAAAATTTTGCTTGAACAATGTGACTAAGTAACATTTTCCGACATGTGATTTTCTAGTGATCAAGATTCATTTTGGGGAGTGCGGTTTGTTCTGTTTCATGATTTGTGATCTTCGGTTGATGATTTTTCTCCAATTGCCATTGCTAACTGTGACTTTTGTAACTTATGTGAAAATTTTCAAGAATATATTTCAGTTATCAGGATTCAGAATTTCATTTCTATATTAGTACCTTTCTTACAGGAGGTTAATCTGTAAGTGGCGACTGCGGTAATTATTACAGTTAGCATTCTACAGGTTTTAACACGGTAATAGAACTTTTTCAGAACTTTGACAACTTTTGGAAGCCTTCGAGTTTAGGTGCTGAAGCCGATACCAACCCCAGTATCCGGCTTTTTCCCTAACAACATGTCATTATGACAAGTTAACGCTGTAGATGTAGCGGCATTGCGATATTCACCTAAAGGTTATTATTGGACACAAAAAATATTAATTACTATACTACTTCTTATAATTAAAAAATTGTACAATTATTAACTAATACAGCAAATGGAACTTTAGAAATATCAAGAAACAGTGTTTTGAAATTTTAAAATGACTGAAACAAAAAACCAGAATTATCACTTCTTAATGCCCTAGTGTTAACATTGATGGAAATAAGATCTTACTGAAGAATGGAAATTTAAGTGTCTTGTTCTATCACTTCCTTTCAGCTTGTGGAGATCTTAGCACTAGAAACTTTCTACTGAATGGATATATCTTGTAGGTTACATTACGGTAATAATCTAGATGTAAAGAGCACTAAAAAGAATAGTAATTCAAACGAGGATAGGTGAAATAGACTTCTCAAGCTCCAAACCTTCAGCTATAAGATGCAAAGGTTAATATAAGAAGGGAAAAAGTACAAATGGTCAAGAATGTACAATTAACCCTTCATTCTAGTGAGACTGTGATTGAGAGATGTGGCAATAGTTATATTGACAGTGAATCAAATGCAAGAATTATATATTAGGTGCCCATATAAGTCTTGCTATACATCACATTTAGTCTCTCAAAACACCAGAGGGCCAGTTGATACACTTATTTCTTTCGTATGTTTATTTGTTGTAAAATCTTTTACTTCAGCTGTAGAACACAGCAGTAATGCTTTAATGTTCACCAATTCAGTTAAACATTCAAAGATAATTAGGGTATTAAAGTAATCTGTATTATGCTGATCAAGAAAGTAAATCTTTAAAATAACAAGTGTGCAGTCCTTCTCTGGCAACTATTGTTAGTTACTTACCAGAGATTCAACAACAGATGGACAGCTTGAATAAATGTGTCAGTCTGTTCCAACACAATTTTTTTGTCACTACCTGCCTGCCAATCCTCAGCATACTGAAACATCAAAATAAATATATCACTTAATGATTTTTATTTTCTTTTTAAATATTCACTAAATTACTATACTATTACTACATTGTTTGGTGACCAGTTTTTCACCATGTTTTCATGTGGAAAGTGGGATATACACATCAACTTTATCATTGTCTGCTCTGATCTAACCAGAATGAAGACTGCTGATGTGCAATTTAAGAATATAAAACAGTTTGCAGATAATAAGGATAATTTAAAGAAAAACTGAGAGATTATCTTATTGGCAACTCCTTCGGCTCCATTCAAGAATTTGAAAAAAATAATTAATTATATTCAATATGACTTTTGCAAAATTCAGTTGTAAAAATTAATGTTTATTGTTACTCTCTTTGTCTTTGTAACACATAATTGTTTTTACTATGATTATGACTCATATGTATGTGCATTAACCACGACATGTTTCACATCCCAGAGGTCCTTCCTCAGCAGAGATCCATGAAACAATATTGATAAATAAATAAATTACAAGATATTACTATACTATGACCTGAATAAGGAATTGACCTAAGCTCTTAAATCTGTATTCACTGCATTTCTATAGTCACTGCATGCAGGTTGTGACAGCCCTAATACCTGAATTTTGAATAGCATTGTACTGTATGAAGTATTTGTAGTGAGCTAATGTTTGGTTGAAAGTGATTTGATATGTTTGTTTTGTAATTTCTTGTAAATCAGTGTATATAGACTTTGTTTTAGGTAAGAAAATTATTCAAAGGCCATTTAATATGTTTAAGAACTGAATGATGCAAGAGAATTTCTTAAATGTTTGTAATTCCATGTATTAATGTAAGTTACGATGTCTACAGGACAATTTTCTACCGTTTGAAAGGATTTCTGTAAATAATTTTGTATTTAAGTATCTATAGTTACCATTTCTGATCATTTTGTAATGTTGTAAATTAATTTTGTATTAATTCCGATTGTTTTTAATATGTTAGATTGTTTGAGTGATTGTTAATGATCGAGAAATATCGGGCGGATGCCTTTGAAGAATTCTCATAATTTCGATAAAGACTATATAAACAGATCGCCTGGACAGAGAAATTCATTATGCATTCAGTTAGTAAGTCAGTTTAGTTGACAGTATTCAGTGTTACAGAGAGTTTCAATCATTCTGAGTTTACAGAGAGTTTCTTTGCGATTAGGCATCTCTGTATTGTAACTATAATTGTGAATATCGCTGACTTGTTTGGATCACAATAAAACAGACATCTTCAAACATAACCTGTTTGGTGGATTTTTTTAATTAATGAATCAGTAATTAAACCACCAAAAGAACCCTAACAAGGTTCTTCTTGCGATAAACAACAACATATCTACAGAAATTCAATGTTTTGCGAAACTCAGAACACCAAGCTGCACTGATCACACAATATACTGCCTCAACAGCTGTTTTTCTGTTCATACTGCTATATGGCTTACCTAAATTAATCACACCTACCAGCAAATGTGAACTTTGGCATCATTATCAAGAAACACACGGTGTTATACCCGCAAAGAAAATCAATGCAATTTTACAAAATGTGAACTTGAAACAAACACACTTTCACTGTCTCTCTTCATTTCCTTCGATTTCTGAACATAAATCTTCATTTATAGCATTATTTAAATAATTTGTAATTGAACTAATTAAATTTAACATTATTCTCTATAGCTGTCTCAATATATTTCCATCAGTTTTCTTGTCAGTGCCAACGGCTAGGCAGGAATCAATTTTGGAAGTTAAATCACCCTCCAGTTGAACAAAACCACCAGATGTGTTTAAATTGGCATAATTTATTTGGGGGGGGGGGGAGGAGGAGTGCGAGGGGGGAAAAAAAGGAGGTTGGTTTTGCAGAGATTTTTATCGCCTTAAATGTCATAGTTGAAATGTCTTTAAGTAAGAAGCTCTTGGCAAAACAGTACTTATCAGCAAATAAGGGTGTAAGTAATCTCATGGACAAGGAAATAACAAAAAAATACATATGCAGCTGCTGTTTTTGGAACACTTTTTATAAATAGAAAGCCCTATAGTCAACTGAAGAATCAGAACACCTACAATAAATATGTATTATTCGCTTAAACAATATGGTAACCCTTATATGAACTCATTGATATGACAGAATTCTACCACAATATACTAATTCCATTGGTGTTTTACTTTACACCGTAAACAAAATTAGAGCCAGGAGTAGATAGAGAAAAATAAATGCAAAGAAAATCACTCACAACCTTTTTAAATGAGCCATCCAAGCGCTAACAAGGAGTGATTTCAGGAAATGGAACCCAAAATCTGATGAAAACTGTATCCTCTCAAATGCACTTGAACTTGTAGGATTGCAGTATCACTGTAGAATGGCGATCAAAAATTCAGTTAATAACTAAAACTGAAATATTACCAGGAAAAAAAAAAACAATGTACTATTAATAATGGATTTGGAAAGGAGTATCAAATGGTAGACACCTTCGTGCTATCAGCATACCCTCGATAATAAGTTAGCGATTCAGGCAGCCACCTAAACATATATATTTGAGAGCTGGTGTAAGCAGAGCCCACAAAACACTATTACAAAGTTACAAAAACCTTAGGTCACAGTAAGTGACTTCGCTCCTTCAGTCCAGGTCATTTCAATGATTGAAATTAAAGACCAGTCACAGACAGAAGACTGTGAGGAAGATGTATCAAATTAAGCTCAAGTGAAAACAGTTTTACTGTCTGGGATTTCATAAAGTGAGTGAATAAAAGTAAAATCATGTCAGTCTTGCGTGTTCTTGAGTGTTTTTTTGTTTTTTATATATAATAATAACAACAATTAGGAGGAAAATGCTTTAAGGCGATAAAACTAAGGAAGGATACGGAAATATGATCCAACACTTACCAAAAATGAAGGCAGCTGGGAATGATCAACATAAAAGAGACGAAAACAAGAAACGCAATATTTCAACAGTTCATCTACATCTACATATATACTCTGCAATTCACAAAAATGTGGGTGGCAGAGGGTGCTCAGCACCAAAGCTAATCTCTTTGTTGTGCATTCCAATCCCTAATGGTACGAGGGAAAAAAGAATTCATATAAGAATCATTGCGGCACCTTATTTCTCTAATCTTATCTTTCCTGTCATTCTGGCTCAAATAGGTTGGTGGACGAAGTATTTCACTACACTCGTGAGTGAAAATGGGAGTACACATGTTTACCAATAAGTTTAAACAAAACATGCGTCGTCTATCTACCAGACTCTCAGCCTAGTCTACTAATCAGTTCTGTGACGCTTTCATAAGGACTGAAGCAAGCGGTTACGAATCAAGCGGCTCTTCTCTGTACTTTCTACATACTTTAGATAAACCACTAACGAAACGGATCCTAAATGGCACAACAATAGTCCAAATGTGGACGCACAAGAGATTTGTACGCTATTTCCTTTGTTTGTTCATTACAATTTTTCAAGATTTGACCTGTGAATCGCAGCCTAGAATTAGCTTTACCTACTAACGAATTAATGTGTAAGTCCCAATTCATGTTCCTTTGTACTGTTACTCCCAAATATTTCATAGAATCAACCACATCAATAACTGAATTGTTTAACTCATATTTCTGAACAATTGGATTCTTTTTGTTAGTTATACTCATTGTCTTGCACTTTTTACACTTTAGCGTAAGTTGACACTCAGCGCACCATGCCAAAATAATATCTAGATCATGCTGAATTTCTAGGCAATGGGCAAATTCCTTACTTCCCTATAAGTAACCGCATCATCAGCAAACAATCTAAAAAGGCTTTTCAATTTGTCTCCGAGATAGTTTATAAAAATTAAGAAAAGAAGTGGTCCTATTACACTGCCTTGAGGTACACCCGATGTAACATCTAGATTAGAAGAACTTTCTCCTTCAACGACGACATACTGCAACTTACCAGTTAGAAAATCCTTGATCCATTCACAAAGCTGATCCGATATACCGTACGCTCGAAGCTTCGCTAAAAGGTGATTGTGTGGGACAAAGTCAAAGGCTTTCTGAAAATTTTAAAAATTGCATCTACTTGTGAACCTGCATCAATAACTATCATTACGTCGTGTGTAAATAGGGCCAGCTGTGTTTCACATGATCTTTTCTTCCGAAATCCATGTTGATTTGTTGTAAGCAAATTATTATCGTTTAAAAATTTCATAATGTTCGAGCATATAATATGCTCCATAACTCTATTACAAACAGATGTTATAGATATGGGACGATAGTTTCCAGGATCACTTCAATCACCTTTCTTGCAAATCGGAGTTACTTGCGCGATTTTCCAGTCTGAACGTACTTTTCGCTCTTCTAATGATTTACTGAATATATCACACAGAAATGGTCCGATTTCCGCCGCCTACTCTGAAAATACTCTTACTGGAATACCATCCGGGCCCGGTGCTCTCCCCCACTTCAGGAGCTCTAATTACTTTATGATACCTGTAGTATCTATTCGAAATGATTCCATCACCAAATCGACATGGCGTGGGAAAATGGGAATACTATCCTTATTTTCATCAGTAAATGAATTTTTGAATACAGTATTTAATATGTTAGCTTTATCACGGCTTTCATTAACCTCAGAACCTTCAAGAAATACTGCTGGAATATTGCTACTGGTACAATTGACTTTTCGTACATACGACCAAAATTTCTTTGGGTTTTCTGTGGGACTCTTAGAGAGAGAGTTGGAATGAAAATTGTTGAAGGCCTCACGCATTACACTCTTAATACATCCTCTTAACTCAGCTAAGGTTTTTAAATCGCTGCGACACCCCTTCTTTCTTGAGCGTGCATGTATCCTCCTTTGTTTTTTGAGTAATCTTTTGACTTCGCATGTGTACCACGGTGGATCATCCTCCCCATTTATTGTCTGCTTCGGTATATGTACAGCCATACCTTCCCTGACTATTTGTATAAATCGATGCCACATCTCTTCAACGGTGTCCTTTGTTGACTTGTTAACCAACAGTTAGCCCTATTCTTTGCCAGGAGTGAGACACCAGGCAGGGCATGACGTGTGAACACGCCAAAGGCTGACTGGTGAATGGAGGTTGTGCAACATGGCCGGCAAAGGTTGTATTATAGAAAAGAGGGGGGGGGATACGAGATTGATAATGTAAATGTCTATTATCCTTGGAGGTGGGGAACATCAACATAATTACTGGGTGAAGATATAAATATTATAAAACATATTTTGAGAAACTTATGAAAAATAAAATATAAGCAACAAGATATAATAAGTGCTGGGCCTTGTAGGAGGGACTTATTGGAGATTGAAGCCTGGAGGATGTCGGGTGTTAAGATATTCTGGTATGCTAGTTCCCATCAACGCAGTTCAGAGGAGGTTGCGGTGTCAGGGAAAACTATGATCGCCCTAACTGAGAAGCAGTTGTTGAGATTATGGAAACTGATATGTTTTGCCACTGGATGGGCTACATTGCTAGTGTAAACTGTTTGCCTGTGGCCATTCATTCTGATGGCAAGTGGGTTCATAGTGAGGCCTATATATGAGCTGGTGCAATGGAGGCAAGTGAGTTGACATATGAGGTCTGTTGTGCTGCAAATAGCATGACCAATGATGGGGAATGTTTCACCTGTGGAAGGAATGGAGTAGGTGGTGGTAGCTGGGTGTATGCTGCACATTTTACAGCAGGGTCTGTTACATGGGAATGATTCCTATGGTAGGTTGTGGGAAATATAGGGCGATAGATTTTTGAGACTGGGTGGTCTGCTGAACCACGTGCGAGGGGCAAAGGGTAGGATTTTATGGAGAATGGTGCACATCCATGGGAAAGATGCCCACAACTAAGGATTAGGTTAACTGACTCGAGACCAGAGAAGAACTGGGTGATGAAAGCATGGCTTCAGTTAGTATCAATGGGCATGGCATTGGAATGATTGTGCAGAGGATGGACTGTATCACGAGAGATCTGTTTGTCAGGGGGTAGCTGCAGGAGATGAGAGCTCCAGACAGGTTTTGTGTGTATTGGGAAATAGATTCTTCACTGGAGCAGATGTGTGTGCCACAGATGGCCAGACTGTACGGAAGGGAATGTCTGGTATGGGAGGAATGGCAACTGATAAAGTGTCACTGTTGTAGATTTGTAAGTTTTATATGAACAGAGGTATGTAGATATCCATTATGCAATGAAACGTCTAAGTCAAGAAAGGTAACATGGCTGTGGGAGTGTGACAAGGTAAAGTTGATGGAGTGGTTATTAGCCCTGAAAACTTAACATACAGACAGAGATACAGAGTTACTTTTGCATTTATAATGTTAATATAAATTAAAGAGAAACTTATATACAAAAACGATAACAGCAGAAATTAAACAATGACTGTAAATCTGTTACAAATAATATTTAGTACTTAAAGTACAGACAAAACCTTTATAAGATTCTGGGGCTAGAATTTCAGTTCTTTAATTTGTACTTCAAAGCCAGCAAATTCTGGAACACCTTTGAGTTCAATTTAATATTATGCCGTAGACACATTTTATATGGTGGGGTTACTAGATTACATTAAGCCATGACATAAATTAAATTAAATTTTATTTGTGGATGGCCGTGTAGCTCAGGTGGTAGACCATCTGACTACAGCCCAGACGACTGGGGTTCGATCCCTGACGATGACAAGGATTTTTCCTCAGAGCTGAACATCCGGAAAGGCTTCCCGGGCCCTCTCATCCTGCTATCCAATGAGTACCATGGAGGGAAACTCCACGAGAAGGTAAAGAATGACCAGAGTGTGGCGCTGACCCCGTCACATCCATTCTAGTGCCACTGGTCGAGATGGGAATGCGGATCTGTACCTCCATGAATCCTATGGGAAGTAGCAGGAGCTGTACACACCCCATGACCTTTGCCTTTTTTTATTTTAATTGCAATAGAACGCATGTACCGGTGGCAATTTTCCCATACACCCATCTTGCATCCCCCCCCCCCCCCCCCCGTTTCCTGCACCCTCCTATATTTGCTCTCTACAAATTGCAACTTTACCTTCTGACTGAAATCAAGTGCCACCTTATGGTCAAGGTCATGTTGCATTACATGGTTTGTATGACAACTAGAAAAAATGCAACCATGTTATTAATTATGACTATTAGAACAGATGTGTTAAAACTATGAATATCATATGCAAGACACATCATACTCATAACTACACATTTACTAAATAATTATAATTCTGTGTGGTCGTAATGAACTGGTGACAGGGGACCAAAAGTTTAACAGGGAATCTGTACCCGAGAAGTGTTCTGGTGTTCTTCACATTACACAGCAAGCTGTGCCAGAGGTGAATGTTGGGTCAAGAGTCTATTAAAATCCCCACTGAAACAGGGGAAACGGAGTGGTTAAGATGTCTGTCTGGGGAACGAAAGGTCCCCAGTCAGACACCTTAACCATTGAGCCACCTGACCGCTGCAGATAAACTGTTAACATTAACATGTTGGTGAAACAAACTCATATGATTTTACCAATCCAAAAATCGTCCTATGCACCTAAAGACACTTTCATTTAAAAAACTGAATGTCTAACTTAGTCCACAACCAGAAGGTTATTTGAATCTTCCCAAAGGAGATGTATCAAGCTACTGTATCGAGGCAGGAAGGCCAACCTCGGAGGCTCACATTTTAACATGGAATCAGAACAACATAACTTCCCAGCATTGATCATATAATCAAATACAACTCCTACAAATTCCTGCTCACCAGCGACCAGGGAGAGCAACTTTTGGAAGTAAGCACCTTAACCGCTGAGCAACCACACTATGTGAAGTATACGTGTGCTAAATATTATCAAAATCGGATAAAAACTGTTGGTTTGTATACAAAAACATTGATAGAAATTAAGGTGAGAGGAGAAAGGAGGACACGGTTTAGGTTTTTGTAAATCAAATATATACAGTGTTTTTCTATTTGTTTTAAAGAATGTGTACGCAAAGTTGCATCAAAATCAGATAAAAACTATTTGTTTAAATGAGGAACATTGACAAAAAAAAAAAAACATTCATCTTTATACATTAGATACATGTATAATCTATACTTTCACTGCTGTCCAAACGCTACACGTCATACTTATAGCTACGGATATACTGACTCATCCAAAAAACGTCCAACGTGCATATCATGCGCGCAACACGCCATAGCATGTCGGTGACGGGAAGTAGCGAACTCACAGATTTATCTCCCGTCCAAACATCGCCTAACGCGACTATAGAAGTTTTCAATTCAAAAGAATTAAAGAAACAAGGAAAAACGTATCCTGGGGACAAGGAACGGGATGGAATTCGGCCATGGCCTTTTTCAACGAAGCATCCCGGCATTCGCCTGGAGTGATTAGGGGAAGCCATGTAAATCCCAATTAGGATGCCCAGACGGGGATTCGTACCGGCGACCGGTGTCCTCCCGAATGTGAGGCCAGAGCGTTAACCACTCACCCACCACGCTCGGTCCTTTCAGTTCTCACTACTTATCAATCAAATATGAGACAATACAGGACAAACCCAATTAACACTGCTCACGCCCGGGGCATAGCTCGAGAGTTAATGATCTTCCGATCCGCTAGTGCGAATGGTAGGAACAAAAGTGCCGACTACTGAAGGAGGGTGTAGTTCGACAGGCAGAGATCGTTTGTCAGCTGCCGACTGAGGAATGGCTTGGAACCTGCTGAACCAGCACCGCTCACGTAGTGCCCGAGTGATGAGAAGGCGAAACAGCTCCGAAAGAGAACAGAATGGAGAGCAACCAAAACACCAATATATATATATATATATATATATATATATATATATATATAAATCATTTACCTGCGGGAGTAGAATGTGGCGGCAACATGGCGTTCTGAGGAAAATTGTTCCAGAATTCATTTATTGTTGTTTCTGAATAACAACAAAATTAAAACGTGGAACCCACACAGCGGACACTATTCGACGATGAAGCGAATGAAAATTTTCCTACTGATAACCGCCTGAGCTCAATTTGAAGAGGCAATTGCGGCAAAGCACTTGCAAAAATATGGCGAATAGCGAAAACGTCATTTTCAGTGATTAGTCTTATTATGGTTGAAGTTTTAAGGTACGTATTTGATTGCGAACAGCTCATACACATGTCTGGGATCAAATAAGTTTCGAATAGAGTTTTGAGCGCCTCTCGTAGCGATACCGAGAACCGCTCGCAAATACAAAAAAGTTCTCACTTTACATTGCGCCGACGTTGTGCAAGCTAGTGTTTTCAACTCTCGAATTTCCAGATTTTACATTAATAATCTGTATCTTTATTTTTTTATTTATTTTTTGTTCAAAATTTGTAATTTCTCGGGGACTGGTAGCAGGATAATATAGGTAAATTGATCGATATTTACAAACAAAAAAAAAAAAAAAAAAAAAAAAATTATTTGTGAATATGAAATTCGTTTTTGAAAAAAATAAAAGATGATTTCTGAAGGGAAATGGGTGCTGAAATTAAGAATTGCGGAAAAATGTAAGTAGAAAGTCGTTCTCTTGATAGTTTCTTACGAGTGTGAGAAAAATAAAGTAAAAGGCGACAAAAGAACAGGAAAAGATAAGATTACACACACAAAAGTAACTACTGCACAAATTCCGATAGCAAGAAATCAAATCATTAATGCTGACCTGAAAGATTCAATTAATAGCATAAATGCATGAAAATTTGGACCGAGCGTGGTGGGTGAACGGTTAACGTTCTGGTCTCGCATTCGGGAGGACGCGGGTTCGAATCCTCGTCCGGGCATCCAGATTTGGGTTTTCCATGGTTCCCCAAATCACTCCAGGCGAATGCCGGGATGCTTCCTTCAAAAAGGCCATGGCTGGATTCCTTGCCGTTCCTTGTGCCCAGTCCCATCCCGCCTCAAATGACCTTAGCCGTCGACGAGGCGTAAAGCAGTAAGGAAAATTTGGAAATTTTCTGAACAGCATAAGCAGTATCCGCAACTCATCTAGAGCTGAAACTGCAGCACGGAAATATGTTACCTATTTGAAAATGTAGGGTACAATCTTCCACTAAAGAGCCTCAAAATCAGAAGGCGACATACAAGTGAAATGTTTATACTGGCCGCTTATTTCCTGTGACCCGTGCCTGTGAGATTTTCTTGTAATGTACCATATGTCAGCCCGCCATCAACATCAACGTTCTCTCTTCTTCCGCACAAACTACTCACGACTAAAGCAAAATCACTTAACTTTCCTCATGTGAAGTAATGACACCAAAAGGGGAAATGAAAAGATATGGTAGCGAAATGTGATAGAGACCGAATTATATGCAACATAAAAATCTCGTAATAGAAATGCAAAAATGCATGTAAAATGCTGACATATGCATGAAAATTGTCAAAAGAAGCAACATTACATAATCTAAAAATAGTATTTTTTATTTCAAAATCAGCAATCAATTAGTAAGTAATCGAATAACATATTTATAAATTCGATAATTAACAATAATTTATTTATGTATTTATCTTTACTTTTGTAAACGTACTGTTCCAAATAGTCAATGCAAAATTGTTTCTTTGATCTCTTAAAATATAAGTGGAAATGGACCGTTCCACAATCACTGATGTAACTGGGCAGTATTTGAATTTGAGTGCTATGCTACCAGTCATTGTTTCTAGAAAAGTTCACCAGTCCCATTAATAAAACTACCAATCTGACACAAAGGTTCAAAACCTGGGTTATTGTTCAAAATATTTTCAAACTTCGCTTTAAGTTTACACAAGAATACCTCTGGCAATTCGAAGTATATTTGGCGAATTTTGCTCATTAACCGAGTAGATTCAGTCCATGCCAAACCTCGAGTTTCAAGCTCTTTAATACTCGCAGGTATGTGGGAAAAATTAATGCAAATCACAGATATGGTTTTAATACTAAAATTATTAAATGCTTCCTTGTACTGATAGTCATAACCTCTGCACTATGTTGATTGTAAAACAGTACGGCTTCAACCCACGTTGCCCGTAGTTACCACTGGTTCCGGAGGTAAAGACACATTTGGCAATTTTTTTTTATATACGGTAGGCATTATTACGAGAATGTGTTTTTACTAAACACTTTCTTTGTTGGTGAAATCAGTTTATTTACATTTCCAAAGGTGGATCGTACTTCTTCAGCGAGTCGTCGTACTCCGTGAGCAAAGCACGTCACATGAGGCAAATCGGGATAAAATACTTGGAGGGCTTTGGCTGTCTTGATCATATAGCGAGCAGCATCTGAGAGAAATATAAACACCCTTTCATCTGCAGAAAATACATTTTTTTTAAAACCTTCATTCACAAATCTGGCGATCGAATAATGATCTGCCTTTTCAAAGTCTTTGCAAGGCTCCAAAACTGAAGAAGATGATTGTAGTTTAATGCAGCGATAGTTAAATTTGCAATCCAACGATCACAACTGTCGGTAGTTTCGTCAGCTGAAATCCAAATATTACTAGTCATGAGTTCATTGCGTATTTCTTCAAGAACATGTAAGTAAATTGTTGGTGTCTAATTTTTACGGAATGCTGATTCATGTTTATTTTCCATTCAAGCAATATTTTTGCAGAAAATTTTTGAAGGCAAGATTTGTAAGTTTGTGAAGAGGAATATTACTTGCAAACAATGCTTCACATTGATCCATGCTTAAGTTGCAAGACTTGTCTTCACATGCTGATCTATTCGAACTTTTTATGCGCACGAAATATTTTTCTCGCAAACTCGACCATACAAATCATTTCCGTCGTATGTAAATGTTCCACGGTCACGAAAAGACCACTTTTTTCGGGAGACATGGTATATATTAAACTTTAGTAAAAATAAATAAAAATTAAACATGAAATGAGCCCACGAACAATAGCATGCGTAATTTGCCTGTTAGGAAGAGTGATATAGTAGGCTAGCGCGACACAGAACGGCATCAACCGTCTTTATCTCCCGTGAATCTGTTTTACTTGGCCGCATAATAGTATTGTCTATCAAAACGATAGACGCACGACTGCAAAGAACCGTGCTGCTAGTAGGTTTTGCTGGCTACAACGTAAGATTTCATTTATTAACTAGGTACACTACCGAAAAATATTTTAAATATAGCGAAAATATGCATCATCACTAAGTTTTAAGTAAAATATGCAATAACCGGTTAAATGCTCGTAATATGCGAATGCATATAATCCGGTCTCTAGTGATAAAGGATATAAGAGAGAAGAAACAAAAGAGCTGTGCCTACGCTATTTCAGCATGAAGATGGGTATGTGCTATCATTACAACGGAACCTCCAACTTTCCAAAGATTTGATTACACGGAAAAAAGAATTGGAAAAGTAGATTATTACATTAAACCCTTTCATCACAATTCTGGAAGTCATATTCGAGTGCTTTATTTTTATACATCATGTTTCTCCTCACTGATGATGTTGAGTTTTCTACAATGTGTCAATGCCGACTGCTTGCAAAGTAGAACAGATTCGAAATTAAATTTTTATGAGTTTGCCAGATCAATCCTTATCCACTCCTTCCGCCCTCGTATAAATGGAAGACTGTAGATAAACAGCGTTAATTTACACGCTCGTATTCTGAAGTGTTTGGGAGTAACACTATGCAGTAACACGAAATAGGACTTGCACAATAATTTGGTCATAGGTACAACTGATTCTAGCTGAGATTCATAGGTCGAATTTTGAAAAATTCGTAATGAACAAAGGAGACGGCGTACAAAACTCTCGTGCGTTTGGTATCGGTTTCGTAAAGTGACTGACTGACAACCGAGTGAAAGTGTAGAGAAGAGCCGCTCGATTCCAGACTGCTTGATACAGTTCTTATACGAAATCATCTCAGAATTCATTTTTTAACTGGTCTGGGATTCTCTGGTAGCCTGACGACTGAGGTTTCGTTTGAACTTATTCCTGGACATTCGTACAACCATTTTCATCGGCGAATGCGATGAAATACTTCATCTACCATCCTATGGAGGCCGCAATGACAGAAGAGATAAGACTAGAGAAATAAGGTGCCGCACTGATGCTTTAATGAATTCTTTCTTTTATCCCTCGTGTTATTCGGGATTAGAACGCACTGAGCAGAGATTACTTTTGGTGCAAAGCACCTTCTGCCACTCACAATTTTGTGAACTGCAGAGTAAAGATGAGGATGTAGACGTTATTTGATAGTATTAATATCGATCTGCACAGTTTATATAGCAAAACTTGAACAGTACAGTTACATTCTTGGCACTTCACGATACGCAGAGCTCCGAAACAAATTCCAACTAGAAAGTTCCTTCGTTTGTGTTTCGTAAAATCACTAAGTATCATATTTTCAGTACCACCCACTAGTGTGGCAGTGTGCGCCAAAGTGTCACCATGCTGAATCGGGGGGGGGGGGGTTAACGGGCCTAGGTTCAAATCCTGAGACCCGCGTACCGGCCGTCCTGACTGCTGTTTCTGGCGAACGCAGGACGGTCCCCAATCTCCGCCCCATATACTACATCAGCTCATCTGTTCATCATGCCGGTGACGGCCTTCGCGGGCCAGTTTCCAGTATGAGGCGTTGGTGATTTCTGGTCGATAAAAGCCTACGCAATAGCATGGATGCCACCACTCTAAGCCTCAGCAGAACGCGTAAAATCGTCGACGCAGGCATGTACACACCCGTTGCAGTGTTCCAACGTCGAGCCAACACTGTGGATGAAGATGTTCTGTCGGGTAAGGTCATTCTGACAAGATGTCGGTCGTCCAACGCTGTGGTCACATTTTAAGGTCCTATACCCGCTTGTTACTGTGTACGAACCTCTTCTACGCACTGGTTCTACACATGCATTAATGCCGTTGCAGCATATCCTGTACAGGCCACACTGTCACGATACGACATACCCGTTTCCCGGAGAACATCATTCTGCGACGTTCGTACTCACTCATTTGCCGATATTGCGCCTTTTGACTTCAACGAGACGTACCGGCACTACTTGCACGTTTTCCACTTCGTTTGACAGTTCGGTAAGGATTGAGTGTGGCGTAACACTGAAGTATCCAGCCACACAAAAGAGTGCACCGTGGAGATTAAATGAACGCCATCTCTCCGCAATCATAATCACTTGTTATGATTCCAATGTTCTACAGTTTCTCCGCTTTTGGAGTGGCTCTGAATATTTGTTCTGAGTGTGGCAATTGTTACAAATAATAATGTATTAACCTGAAGAAACACCTAAAACATTACAAAAAGGTTCCTCAATACCGAAAACTTCTATAGACGCGCTGTAGGCTGGGGGTAAACCTTTGAATTCACGTCACTGACATGCCATGACGTGTTGCGCGTATGAAATGCTCATTGGACGCTTTTTGGAACACACAGTTTTTATCCGATTTTGATGGAATTTTGCATATTTATATTTAAAACAAATAGAAAAATACTGCTTACGTTTGATTTACAAAACCCAAATCCTCTCCTCCTTTAACCGTCACCTGAATTACTGTCAACGTTGTTCCTACAAACTAAAAGTTTTTATCCGATTTTGATAGTACTTAGCACACGTATACTTCAAAACAAGGCGTTCTGGTAGCTCAGCGGTTAAGGCGCTTACTTCCGAAAGTTTCTCTCTAAGGAACTGGACTTCGTCCCTTCACACAATAGCTTGGTACATCTCCTTCGGAAAGATTCGACCAAATTCGGGTTGTGGACTAAGATAGATTATTAGTTTTTGAAGTGAAAACTTCTTTAGGCGAGTGGAGCGATTTCTGGATGGGTAAAATCCTATGAGCTCGCGTCACCGACATGCTAATGTTAACACAGTATATCTGCAGCGGTCTGGTGGCTCAGTGGTTAAGGTATCTGACTGGGGAACGAAAGGTTCCCGGTTCGAATCCCTGTCTCGGTGGGGATTTTCAAAGACCCTTAATCCGTCTTTCACCTCTGGCATAGCGTGCTATAAAATGTGAAGTACGCCAGAACGCTTCCGGGTTTCGGATTCCACGTTAAACTGTAAGTTACCTGTACTTGGTAGGACTACCGGGTAATGTTAAGGCGGCTAACAGAGGGGCGGAATATGCAGCCAATAGAAACCCTGTCACCAGTTCATTACGACCACACGGAATTATTATTACTTAGTATGTCTATAGTTAGTTATAAGTAGAGGAGAATCGGGTAATATGGAATACCATTTATGTTTTGTTGTACAAAATAGTACTGAAAATAATTTAACACCTTAAATTAAAACCAATACAACCTTCAACTTCTTGTGATAATATATATCTAATTTAAAGCTGCCTAAACAGATTTTTTTTTAATTAGTAAAATTTAGTTTTTAAAAAATTGTCGTTTGGAGGGTAATATGGAATAGGCGGGTAGTATATAATAGAAGGTTTCAAATCTATCTGGAATTGAGAAAAAATGATTTAATGATACTTTTTAGTCAAAATAATCATCTTTGTTGTATTCAATAGCTTTCGCCTCTTTTTTTTTTCGTCTATTCTTAAAGCAAAATATAATTAATGAATTAATTCTGAAATATTTGCTTTTTTCAATTGTTATTTTATTATTTTCAATCAATATTAACAAAAAAAAATACTACCCACACTTATATTTTATTAAAAATTTATTTCAACTCAGTAATTATTTTTCGGGTTGTATGAAATACCACAGTCTTATGTCTGGTTTTGTGGAACACTAAGTATCTCATATTACCCGAATCGCCATCTTGGACAAAATAGGCTTAGTGATATTATAAAAAAAAAAAAACTAGAAGACTCGTGCAAAAATTTCGCGAATAAAATGCGAGGAATAGTGAGGTTGAATGCTTGTAATATAATGAAAAGTAGAACCGTACTTTTATAGTAAATATATTTTTTAGTGTAATAGGTACGCATCGAATCACTTACAACATATTACGAAACAGTAAGGAAAATATAAAACTCTCTGTATTTACGACAAACCTTAACAGAATACAACCAACCTAAACAAAATGCACACAACACATCAACATCTCTGTGATATTTGTTGCTGTGTGAATAAAATGTTTACATTGGAATTGTATAGCAAAACGAAAGTGTTTCTGTAACAGAAAAGAAATTAAAAAAAATCCGAAAAGCTACTTATTGAATAAAAAAAGTTTATTGATATCTGCTGCTGCAGTCTAGCTATGGACTTTGATCTGAACTGTCTCATACGCGCAACCACTTTAAGCACCAAATTCCGAAAAAAAATCTTAATTTATGATTTTACCTAACTGGAGACCTTAATCTTTAAAATGATATGATACTTATCGATTTCGGCTAGGTATATAAAAAGATAAATGGCTTGGGAAAAAAATATCACGCTGAAGAAGTAATATTGGTAACCGAAGACCTCAATCTTTAAAATGATACCTCGTTTATCAATTTTGTTTAATTATCAAGGGAGATAAATGACTCGAGACACAAAAAACACATTTTAGAAATACTGATATTTATGCCCTTTAAGACTTCAATACAGAAGAATTCATTTCTTAAAATGTGATGTGACTACAGCGGAAACCTTAATTTTTAGAATGATACCACACTTATCTATTCCGTTTAGATATTAATGGAGATAAATATCTTGTGTCAGAAAAATACGTTGTAGAACCATTTACACTTTTTCCCATTAAGGGTTAAATTTAAAAAACTTCGTTCTTAATATATGATGTCACGAAAGTTGAGACATTACTCTTCATAATCCTACTTAATTTATCGATTTTCGTTAGATATCAGGGAGATAAATGGCTCGAGACACAAAAAAAGGCATTTTAGCAAAATTGACATTTTTTGCCCTTTAAGGGCCAAAATACGAAAAATTCCTTGCTTAAAATATAATGTTACCACGGCGGAGACCTTAGTCTTTAATATGATATCTTATTTATCTATATCAGTCAGATATCAATGGAGATAAATAACTCGTGACACAAAAATGTGTTGTAGAACCATTTATACTTTTTTCCTTTAAGGGTTGAATTCCAAAAAACTTCTTTCTTAAAATATGATGGCACTATAGCTGAGACATTACTCCCCATAAGCTTACTTGATTTATCGATTTTGATTAGATATCCAGGGAGATAAATTGCTCGAGATACAAAAAACGCATTTTAGAAATATTGACATTATTGCCCTTTAGGGACGAATTCCGAAAAATTCATTTCTTAAAATATGATGTGACCAAAGTGGAGACCATAAGCTTTAAAATGACACCTCATTGTTGATTTCGTCTGAAGGAAGATACAGGCTTGTGACAAAAAAAATCCCTTTCAGAAATAATATATAAGATATGCCAGCCAGAAAAGAGAAATGTACAACAAACCATCACTCTTTTAGTACACATTGCACTAAGACTAGCGATCAACAAAATAAATTTAATATTTTATACATATTTTAGAAAACTTATCTGTAAAAATTCTCTAAAGTGGAAAAACAAACATTGTTGGACAGTAAACACAGTTCAGCTCCCAAATGACCGACCTTCACAACAAAGCATCATAAGAGTTTTGAGCAGCAGTTCCACTACACAGCAGCATTCGGCAGAGGAGAAACCTCGGTATTCCATATTACCCGATTATTCCCATATTTCCCGATTCTCCTCTATGACTTGTTGCTTATGATAAACATAGTTTTACATTTTCACTTCTGTCGGCAGTCCCCAATCACTGCCAACGGTTTTTGAGGGTGAGGCGGGTGCCAATTCAGAATTCATCTTCTTAGCAACTTCTGTATGGATTTGGAGTTTTCCTTTTATGAGTTAATGTAATTTCATTTGTGATTTGTGTCTTCTATTTCCATTCGCAATTTAAAAATTTATTCCAAATTTCTTTATCATTGGTGTAAGAAGACTGTATTACAATTCGGTATTCACAATGTTGCGAGATGGGTAAAAATTGTTTTGCAAATCATTAAACTTTTTGTTTTAATTTTAAACTAGGACTTCACACGTCATCCACTTCCGAGGTCTTTTATTGCCAGTAGTGGATTAGTGACAATGAAAGAAAACGAATTACAGCATTCGCCTGAAGAGATTTGTGGGAACCTTAGAAAACCGAAGTTTGCATGGCAGGAACGGTTATAAAACCCGAGTACTTACAAACGTTAACCAATCAATCAGGCTCCGTATCGTGCTATTAATAATAAGCATTTAGCGTACTAGAACCAAATTAAAGAAACGGATATTACTGTTAACTAATAAAAAGATAGAGGCAGTTTTTATATCGTCTGTAAACAACACCGTAGTAGATAGGATGGTTTCTGTTTCAAGGTGGTGGACCTAAATATCAAGTACAAAAAACAGTAGAAAAAGAATACTACATTCGTTGGCACTCGACGGTATCGGCTCGTAGGAACAGAGGTTTTTTTTTCCTGTGTGTAACTGAGTATATTTTTATGTAAGTAGGGTATCTAAAAGTATAGGTTGTCGGTTAAATTGAACGAGAATAATTATTTGATCATAATAACAAAAATAAAATAAGAGATCTTAATTTTGTGAACCCCAGGAACGCCCTGTATGTGTGGGGAGTAGAATCATTATAGAAATACGTGTATTTGTAAAGCTGCTTGTTGCATGTTAAGTATGTATATCACAGTTACGTTACCATCAAGACACTTTCATGCTCTGCACTTTTCCCTCCTGGATACTTAGTAGTATTTTCCGTTGGCTTTTATTTTATTCACTTTTTTGTAATTATTTGTTTAACTATGTATTGTCCTTGTGCCAGATTACGTTCAATAATTTCGTATCACTGCATAGGCGGTTTCCAAGTTGCTATTCTAAATTTATATATCAGTTTTAAAGACATTATCTGCTGTAAGTTTCGGTAGTGGCGTTATGATGAAAAATGTCAGTAGAACGCACTAGAATTACTGCTCAGTGTTACAACTAATTATGTGAAAATATGAAGGATGGTTACTTTGTGCCTTGTTTAATTTTGCGACTGCGCGTACTGCGAGTGCGACTGCTATGCTGCGATCTTCTTTGAGCGCGTGCGGTGTGCGTGGGTTAATCCTCTCTGGTGCAGCTGCTACAGCAAACAGACAGACGGGGATCTCGCCATTACTAGCGGGCAGCGTGGCGACCCGTGGGACCGACTGGTCAGTCTCATTGCGGTCCGACTAATGAAGCCCATCACAATTTGAGTTGCTAGATTACAACTGGGGACGCTAGGTGCCACCAAAGGCTGCTAATAATTCCCTCTTCCCCTTCCGCCCAGCTAACTTTAATGCGATGGCTGCAAAATTACTACCGTGGGCGCGCTGATAGATGCCGGGTGGAAATGGGGGAGGGGGAGGCAATAACGGCCGCCCGCGGGATTCAATATTAGCGATGACTGATGCTGGAATTACCGCCCTAGCCGACCACTCGCGTCTGCTCAATCCGACTTGCATGTGGTCTCGCTAAGCGCTCTATCGTACACATTTCTACCACCACCAATGTTCACTGACACCTAGAAATGAAATAAAGTTTTTCCCAATAGTAACTAAAATCACATCTATTTATATCGTTACATCCGTTTCTCCATTTTTAAATTATTTCATTCGTGGAACAACGAATGTTTCGTCTGATTTTATAAAAAAATATTTACGCATTAACATCCTGTCTTTAATGAGACAACACATGCTGAAAGATGGAGTCACCAAACTGCGTAAACTTTACACTAACGTATAACTTTTTGGATATGATGTATGAGGAAAGAAGTTTGGGCAACTCACACAAAGAGAACATAAGATGGTGGGTCAGATTTGCGACTTACGGAATGGCATAATTTGTGAGGAGGTAGTCGAAGGAACGAACTGTACAGCCCACATCAGAATATAGAAGGTAACTTAAGGACGTAAGCGGTTGGAAGGAACCATCCCGATTGGCCATTGATTTAGGGGAGCTACGAAAACCGAAATCCGGATGGCCGGACCAAGTTTCGAACTTGCGTCCTCCAGAATGCGAGGGGAACAGACAATTTTAAGTGTAATCAAAACCACGAAACTTTATGGTATATTTCAACATGAACAAAAAATGCTTTGGCGGAGGCGAAACCACGTAAAAATATCTGTCGATACTGAAATTGGAACCGGGTATCTCTGGATACGTAGTCAGGCATCTTAGCTATGGATCCTCCAAACCGTTATAAGTAATCAATCAAAACATCAACACAGCAATGACTAACCTTCTAACTAAAGAGTTTAGTATGGCATTACACACATATCTGGCTGAGAGTTGTGCAGGTATACTGAACCCTGGCGATCAACGGAACACCGATTCGAGTCCTGTCTTGCACACATATGATCAAGCTTAACGCCGTGACACATCAAAATGGGTTCTACTAACCTCAGAGCGCGACGTAGTTCTCATTGGTGGGATTGGCGGAGGTACAGCTCCGTATTCCCTTTCAACATCGGCACTAGGCCGCACACTTTCTGGTGTAGCCCCTCACTCCGCTAAATTTTTTACCTTGGAGTCATTTGACATTAGATTGAGTGGAGTCCGGGTAGTAGTCATTGACGTTCAAAATCGCCAAAAATAAATCTCTACTTCAACAGGATTTTAAATCTCTTGCTCAGTTAGCAGCCAACCTATAGACTAAGCAACGCAGACAACACGAATGGTGCAATGAGTAACTAATTAAGAGTCATGCTGGCATTAGTCACTGACCAACAAGTCTACGCACGTTGCCGCTTGCCGGCGCATTCGAGACACCCAGTCTGTCTCATGGCCTATGCTAGTGAAGTTAGGTGCATCGCCGGCTAAGTAATAAGCAGAAGCAAAGGGCTACCAGGGTAAGTTGTCGTGATATCGTCTCCTCGAATTGTTTTCTTGGATTTTGTCAGGAAGCGACTAAAATTATGTAGCATTAACGTCAGGTCTAATAGGATCATACAGAAAAATCATAACAGTAGTTATACTCGACCAATTTTTTTAAAATCTTGGTCATCAATTACATTTGCACGGCTGAACGGGTTCAATTCCATCAGCTCTGCCAGTCGATTCTTCTGATTCAGTTTCATTCGCAGTCTGTAGGACTGGTACTATACTGTCGATCAATAAGAGGTGTTGACCCTAATAATCGAAACGCAATGGCCCACCTACTCATAATACCAACTTGCTAAGGCATTCCTACCCCTCGCTATACCAACGGTAATTTAATGTGTGTGGGTTTTTTGGCAAATATTTAACTACTGATTTGCTCTTGAATTTGCAATCAATAGCAGCTTTCTCCCAGCTATTCTTTGTATTCACGTTTGCGTATTTTCTTCTTTAGTTATTTCTGAAATTTTGTGATTTGACCACGAATAAATAAATAATAATCACTAATTAATAAAGTAAAAAGTATAGTAATTGATAAGTATCCAAAACTGGGATGGATATTTTTTTTTTCATTTTTTTAAAGAAAAAAAAAACACAATATCATTACATCAGAAAAAAGGGAGTCCTTATAGTTTTGCATCATTCCTTCCCCTCGCCCCCCCCCCCCTCCCCTATCACTGAACATGTGAAAAAAATCAGTTTGCAGCACTGCTAATGTACTATTCAAAAGGACTAAACTGTTTTTAAAATTTGTGTCTATCTCTCTATTTGTTTGGATGAACGATATTCACGCAAAAACCACCGGTTGGATTCTGATGGGATTTTTTAATAATGTACTGTCTCTTTTCCTGGGGGTAAAATATGGTATGATTCATTTTGATGTGAGGTCGAAAAGCTGATAAATTAATATCCATTTTTCACTGAACGCGATTCACGCAAATTCTGGTCAGATTTGGACGGGCTTTCGAAATGCAGTTTTGAATTAGAACGTTCACTCAAAAAGCGATCCGTGCGCGGTGGAATTATTGTCGCGGCGACGAGAAACAGTTGTACAAAATCAGATTTGTTGCGCGATAAAGCGACATTGTCACTGTAACATAAAATAAGAAGAAAAAATGCTTGAGAAAGAGGGAGAGTATTTTTAATATATATATATATATATATATATATATATATATATATATATATATATATGACACCAATCTCGCTAACTAAAAGCAGAGTGCAATTACAACCGACCTCGACATAACCGGTAATTATTACTCTCTTAATTAGCGGTCAGTGGTTAAGGCGTCTGACTGGAGGTCGAAAGGTCCCCGGTTCGAATCCTTGTCTCGGCGGGAATTTTGCATTAACCCGCTCTTCACCTCTGGCACAGCTTGCTGTGTAATGTGAAGTACGCCAGAACGCTCCCGTGGTTCGGATTCCACGTTAAACTGTAGGTCCCCTGTACCCGGCAGGTTTGCTCGGCTAGGTTAAGGCGGCTACGACAGGGGTGGAATGCGCAGCCAATAGAAACTCAGTCACCAGGTCATTACGACCACATGGAATTCTTATTATTACTCTCTTAATAATGTCACTAGAATAAAGAAAATCGTGTTAATATAAATAAATTAAATAAATATACTTCGGCAATTAAAGAAGACGTTAATAAAACTGATTAATAATTAATACCCTAAAAATAAAAAATCAATTAAGAATTGAAACAATTTAATATTCTATACGTACAGATTAAGCACATATTCGACCTCTTACAACCATTAAAAATGTCTGACAGTTGATTCCATCAAGTAAGACAAGAACTGGAAAAAGCAAGTATCAAGAGATCAGAAATCCTAGATCACAAAATCTTCAGACAAAAAATACACAACTGAGTAATCATGCCAGAAATCAAAGCCAAGAAGGCCGGCGCAACTTGGACAGAAGAGAGAAAACTTGCCTTCAGAAAACGGATGCGAGAGTACTGGAATGGCAAAAGAAACTCAGACAGAAAATGATTAAGTTTTGCGTGACCTTTATAGGTCTATTTGCATAAAATAATAAATAATAATAGTTACAGATTAAAGTAGATAATTTCATTTATTTACACACTTGCGGTGAATAGAATTCTTAAAGTACTTAAAACGGTATGTAAATAGTTATACACTGTTTACCCTATTTTTTGTCCCACGTGACAAACATTTGTATTTCTGCAAACAATATTCTTTATAAGACTTCTAAGCACAGTGTTTTTCTAAAATCACGGTATGTCGTCATCTGTTGAAGTAATCAGCAAACTTTCCGCGAGTTTGAAACGCAGCAGTCTCTCATCTGGATTCGTGGAACTTGTTTCTGATAACGTTTATATTCCTCGAGGCTCTTCATATTCACTGGGCACTAATTCTGTGTTATTTTTTATCAATATATAATTCTGCAGACAGCATATTGCTTTAACAATAAGTTCAGCTGTTCAGCGTCCGTTTCTGTGGGTCTTGGAATACTTTCCACTTCTGAGCCAATATGCCATACGAGTTTATCACACGTTGCGTTCCTCTGAGAAGCGAATTAAATTTTTCTTTCTAGGGTCATTAATGACATAAGTTTTGGAAAATGGTCTCATTAAGTAAGTTTGAAGACCAAAACTTACGTCGCCCACAAATACATGGGGGATGTTGATGTCGCTGACCGGTAGTGGTGTCGTAGGTAAAATAGTTTTTTCTTCAATGTCTATTGATAGAAATCTGAATCACCGAAAATAGCGCTTTTGCGGGGATTGGCATTATACAGGGTCCGGCAATATAACCTCCCGCATTTCAAGTAGCCGGCGTGCGGGTTGTAGTGAGGATACTGATGTGGAGTGAGTTTTGTTTTAAAGAGGTGTACCTGCCATTTTCAGTGTGCGCCATGGCGTGGCTTGGTGAGCATCGTGCGTTTGCTGTGGACGAATTTATTCGTAGGAGTTGTTCTGAGATTTTCGGAGACGATCCGAACTTGGCCTACATGATCGTGTCCCGGATAGAAAAACTATTCAACTGTGGGTGTCAAACTTTATAAAGACAGTTTCAGCACTAGAAAGAAAACCTACAGGCTGTCCTCAACAACGCCGGAAAATTTGGCGCGTGTGAGTGTGTCTATGCAACATTCACCAATCTTTAAGGATACTTGAAGCCTCTAGTGTACAAACATGGTCCCACAAAACTGCAAGCACTTAAAGAGGCCATTACCCAAGAATTGGCAGCCATTCCAAGACAAATGACACGAAAATATATGGAGAACTTTTGGGATAGACTTTGTCAATGTGTCAACAATGTAGGACGTCATTTAGCAGATATAATTTTTAAAACCAAATCATTAAAAATGGCAAAGTATGTATTTTTCATAAATTAAAGTAATTATTCTCTATCATATTTAATTTTTATGTGAAAACATATTAAAATGAGGGAGGTTTTATTGCCGGACCCTGTACTTTTAGGGGCTAACACGCTGGTCTCGCATACAAGAGTCACCGGTTCGAGTACGGGCATGGATGATTGTAATTAAGTGTTGTGTTCGTATTGTGTTGTCCTTACAGCAGTGTCCACAACATCGTGATTAAAGCCTGACACTATTCGGGTGGAATAATACAAATACATTGGAGCTGGTTAAATGGTCGCAAGAACCGAAGGACATTTTTTTAAAATAATACTAATAATGTTTAAAAAAAACTGTCAGTGTAACGTCCGTAACTGCAGACGTCGATTACCAAAAACTTGAAAAATGGGTCAATTATCGCTAAGAGAACAATCGAAAAACATTACAACAGAAATAATTATTAGAGACAATGTTAACAGAACACTGCAAAGTGCTTCCCGTCAATACATCCCAAACAAATCGGAAAATTACATAGATCTGCGAATCCCTTTACAGCTTGCAATAACATCTCTGTAGTGGGTTCAACCAAATACTATGACTATAAAACATCTCAAATTTCTTCTTGACAGACATCTTTCACAATTTTGTAAACAGTCCCATACGGGAAAAAATGCAATGGTATGATGACAGTCATCTGTTGTCAACGTCAGGAAATTACTTGATATGTTTTACACGTCTGTACTAACACAAGAAAACACAAGAAAACTTATTTAAGCCTATAAAAAGAAACACGGTCTCACGGAAGGTAGCACTTATCGCTTGTAGTTTAAAAAAAATTAAAAACACGCTTTCGTTGTAATGTGAACTAAAAGGTTAAAAATAATCGTTAAATATAAATATTTTGTTTAACAGCGATAGGATGTTACACAATTGTGGATAAGTTAATTTTTTGAATAAGCTTAATAAATAAAGTCACTAATTACAATATCAACTTTAATGTAAAAAAAATTGTGGGGAGCTATATCAGTTGTCATATTTTTTGTCGCTGGCTGTTTGTAAAGATAGAGTCATTGTGACAAGGATGTAGAGAGCACCCCACGCTTTTTTTACATTTAACAATTAAATGGTCAAACCCACCAGAGGTCCAATAGCGGAGTAAATGTGGAAGACTACTCTTCTCTAATAGTACGTAATAATTGAAAACCATGTTTCGAATACTCATTATTTAACATCACATTAAGCGACTGCAGACACTATCGTAGCAGCTTGTATCAAAGTCTCATCAATTGCGCATGTGCAAAAGGTTGCGCAAGAAAACTATTTTTCTGTTGTTACCGTCAAGGCAGCGAGAATAGCAAGACATTGCTAAGAGACTACTGTATTGTCAACGGTTCTTAAAACGTGTGCAAAATTTTTCTATTGTTGCTGTAAAAGTAATGAGAATATCAAGACATAGCTATGAAATTATTGTATTGTATTTAGTTATCAATACATGAGCAAGATTTCAAACAAATCGGACATCTGGAATTGGGTTAAAATTAAATTGCAAAATTCTACGACATTCGACCATTTTCCTGTTGTTGCTGTAAAAGTAATGAGAATAGCAAGACATTGCTATGAAATTATTGTATTGTCACCGGTTCTTAATATGTGTGCGAAATTTCAAACAGCTAGGACATCTGGAAGTGGGTCAAAATGGAGTTGTAAAATTCATACATACATACAGGTCAAGCTAATATAAAGCGTGTAAAAAAATGCAATGGTATTATGAACAAGTGGTTCCTTGGTTTGCCAGCGCCCCGTTCCTAGGACATGCTCCTCTCCACCCGACCTACGAAGAATCGAGGCATCACTGACGGTCGTGGATTCAAGTGCGCTGATTCAAACTTCAAAGAGCACCATCGTACTACACGAGCAAGCCGCAGCAGTCCGAAGTCCACCCGAACATGGCCAAATGTTCGGACCCATGCGGTACAGTATCGCCACATATATAGAGGATCTACCGTGGCAACAAGAGGCTAGTGCATACAGGCGGCAAAGAGCACCGTTTGACCACCGAAACGTACACTGCAGCAGCATCCACCCCCAACATGCCGAGGACGGACATCCCTGGCATGACTGCCACATTCAGCGGTGCTCCAGGGCTTACCGGTACTATCCGCTTCTCCGCTGCAGGGTCGTGAGCTCGTGACACCTGGCAGCATCCACGGTCTTACTGCAGGAAGCAGCAGAAGAGAGGACAAATCCCCTATTCTCCGCGCCACCTGTCTCACTGCCGAGGGCATGATTCGTACCCAGTCTTCTATTCAACATGGTACACTGACTCACGCCAACGTATGCTCCTAATAGCAAGGACGCCACTGCCCTGACTTCACGCGCAAATGCGTCGAACCACACCCAAGCGCAGCATCCTGGGCTGTGGTACAGATCCCTTCATTTGACTATAGGGATTTTTATGTAGTGTAACGCTGAAATCAGAGGTGCAACAAGCCCAGGGCACTTGATCTTCGCTCACCAGGACGCCCGCACAACCGGAGTAATCGGAGCAAGATTGCACAACGTCTTGAGCTGCGGCCAATACCGTAAAGCGCTTTGATGCAGCTTGATCACCCAAAAGACGACAGTCATCGCGAGGTTTACGAACTCTACTGATCCCCAGTCGGAAGGCCAGAAGCGAAAGGACTGTGGAGGCCAGCGGCAGAATTGCAGGCCCCCTTCACCGACACACACCAAGGGCTGCCAGTAATGAGTGTAGTATCTGTTCGTTTTATTTACATTTAGATTGATTTCTTAGGTTAATCTCACATCGGTTATTTTCATTTATTTTTGTATTTATTTTGAAACATTTTTGTTTCTTAAATACTACCGGATTACTTTCACGCAGAAAATCACTTTCAAAGCGTCAATGAATTATTGTTCGGATTGCTGGGAATATTTGAGAGATAGTTAGTTTTACATTAATTTATTTACAGACATAAGTAAAATAAATTTTAAAGAACTTTTTGCTTTAAATGAAATGAAGGTTACTGTTCACAAATAAAATTTTACTTATTTGGCCATTCAGCAGCCTACTTCATTTTTCAATGCGAATTTGTCGATCATTTGAGAATAATCTTTCACCAGGCACGCTTGTAGTCGTTATACACAAAGAGAAGCAGAAAGAGAAGCGGAGAGGGACAGATTCGAAAGAACTAGCTCCCCAGTGGCACTGCTCCGCGCTGTGCTGAGAGTAGGAATCGCGCCGAACGCTTGGAATCGGAGAACGACGCGAACGAACTAGCTCTTTCCACGCTGGTCGTTGGAATCGGAGAACGTCGCGAACGAACTAGCTCTTCCCGCGCCGAGCGCTTGGGATCGGAGAACGACGCGAACGAACTAGCTCTTTCCACGCTGGTCGTTGGAATCGGAGAACGTCGCGAACGAACTAGCTCTTCTCGATCTTGGGGATTTCTTATTGTTCCACAGCGGAGTGGATAAACAATGAACGGCGTGGAACTAGGAATAAACATGGGTCGGGCGAGAGTGGCAAAGCGGAAACCGACTTATAATAGTTGGCGCACACTCAATTGAAGTTAAGTTCAATCGAGACCGACACACCACCGTCATTACCTCTTCCAAGAAGAACTACCGTTCGTTTTTAGTGAGCGACTGCTCACTCGCTCTTTCAAAAGAACTGTTCTAAAGAACTGGTTCACTCGCGAATGACCCATCTCTAGCCCAGACCTCTGTGGAAACTGTACAGCATACAGTGCATACACGGAAGTTCCAGTATGTGGTCCATCGACCTGGCACTCATAAGCAGACCAGCTCTACCACAATAATACCAGCTACCCAGCAGCCACCACCACCGCGGGTTTGGAGTTGGAAGAGTTACCCGTCAGTCGAGTGGGCAGAGATCTTATTGGGGAAGCGCCTTTAGACAGCCACTACTGTGGTGTAGACCGCGGGGAACAACGTAGAGGCCACAGACCTAGTCAAAGCTCGAAAGGAGTATTATGCAGCAATATGAGCTGCTCACTATGTTTCCAATACGTGCCCAGCTCCTTGTGAGCGCCTTCTCAGGCACCTACACGGGGCCAGACCGGTACTGTTGCCATTAGAAACCTCCCACACCCGCATGCACCCACATTCATACTCACATGCACAAAGTGCCTATTGCCTTTAGGTTCGAGTTTCTTCGCAGTTTTTAAATATTGCTCAGCGAAGGTGCAGAAGACGATGAAATCCTCCTTCGTCTGAATCTTGTTTTGTCTCCATTTGTCATGGTACAGGTCAACGGTCTCTGATGCGATTAGCTCTGCCCTTGCATTTGCATATAAGATGAATTTCCTCAATATATCGTCGGCATCCTCGGTCTACCTACAAGGACACCTGTCGCTATCTTCAAGACGTCATTGTTTTGGAGTGTCTTCCTAAGGCCATGGCCTGTCAGTAGGCATGTTACTGGATAGGTCGGATCGATCCCGATCCTCCATGCAGTAGTTCAGATTTCCTCGTTAATCCATGCAGATGTGTGCCTCCCAGAATTGATAATCAGCCATCTCTACTGCCCTCTTCATTTAATCGATTCACGACGCAATCGTCTGCCAAATTCTCTGGTACTGCGCCCTAAGAAATTTTCTGGTACGTTGTGTCCTGCAACTTGTGAGGCGGAATCTCAGTGTTGTCTTGGTAACATCAAGACCCATAGGCAGGCAGCCGGTGATTACCTGGAGGGCGTCATTTAAAATCGTCCTGATCCCCATCATTGACAAAAACGATTGCTGTATGCTGCATAGCAATCTAGAGCTTTCAGTTTTCAAGGTTTTTTTCCATCCTTCCTTTCATTTCATCAGAATCTGAGGATAAAAGTGGAACAAAACCCGAATATTCTATGTGTCGCGAGAAGAAAGAATGAAAGGTTGTGAGACATGGGAAATGTTCAGGGAGGAAGGGAAGATGGAAGACGGGGGGGGGGAGAACAAGCAGGTATGGGGGTCCACTGAAACCAATAAAGCGAGTTTTTCGTTCAGGAACCGTTGGACTTTCAGATGGTGATGTGGCGAAATTTCGTCGAATCTTCATCTAATTGTGGGAAAAGCCAGTTGCGTAGCATGTCTAGTTAGGACTACACAGTTACGTTTCCTTCAAAGAATAATATCCCGTGCACTTTTGACTGAGTAATAGGCGCAAAACACGTTTGCTTTAGGAGCGCTTAGGGACTTTTTTAAAACCTGTACGATCCCATATATCCCTCTGCAATGAGTGGCGGACAGTTAAAGTGCGGCACTTCGTTTTTGACAAATAACACATTGAAATCGGAGTTGCTTTTAGGGTCACTTTGTATTTTCAAGTAGCTGACATCACAACTTCCACGCCATGCCACGTTACCGCTCGTGGAGCCATTCGCATAATTCCAATCTCTTTTCATAGATAGTACCTATTCCATCCAGCAGGATACAATACACCTTGAATTAAGAGCACTTGGCCATATATTAATACTATTGTATTGAAAGCAGTTTAATTTTTTTTTTGCTATGTTCGCAACTTACATTTCATATTTGATGTAAGAAGTTTTAGTAATTGTTTAAATACAAAATACGGGCGATATGGATACAAATTTCGAATTAACAGATTTTTTGCGATAGACCTTGCAACGACAATGATCTAAAACTGACAACTTTGATAGCCACTATCGTATTTGTTTTCAAGTGAAAAATTTATTAGTCTTCCACTTGACCTGCCCTAAACAGCTACACTGGCGGAAATTACAAGTGCAACACCCGACGGATTTGTGATAAATTATTGAAATTTGGCCAGGATATTAAGGGTATTAAATAATTGAAAGTTTTACATGTAATAGCATGAGAATTACCGGATGACTTATTATGGAGCATTGTTATGTTTTTTTGGGGGGGTATAAGTGGCGAACAGTGTGGTGTAGCATGAGACTTTTCTGTCCTCAGGTTCTTGTTAACCAAGTATGCCAAGGCGAAGAGAGACGACCCTCTACACCCAAATGTGTAATTGTAAGAGGGGTCGGAAAATTTGCGTGTTTGAAATTGGTGCTTCATTTCGTGAAATCTCTCGAAGGATTGGCTGTAATGCAATGTCAGTACAGATTTGTTACGTAGTGGATGAATGATAGAAGGTTCTAGTACTCCTAGAGCAGACACAGGTCCATACAGAAGGACAACAGCACGTGAAGACCGCCAAACTGTGTAGGTGGCTGTTGCTGGCAGATGGGTGACTGCAGGTCAGATCCAAGTAGTGTTAAGAGTGTTTACGTCGACGAGGCATAAAAAAAAAAGCGCCAACGTCCGGTGACGATGGTAACGTGCCTTTTTCAGTCGTAGTCGTGGTTTTAAGATTGGCACATGCATGGGTCGTCGGCTGCGGAGGTCCATCATTAGAAGTGTTTGGTGAACTGTGTGTTCAGACACACTTGTACTCTGCCCAGCATTAAAGTCTGATGTTAGTTCCGCCACAGTTCGCCGCCTGTCCTGCTTTACCAATCTACCCAGCCTACAACGTCCGACATCTGTAATGAGGGGTGGCCGCCCAACCCCTCGACGTTTGGAGGTGATTTCGCCACTTGTTGAAGACACCGCAGCACTACTCGAACACCCGACAAGTCGTGCAGTTTCCGGGCCATCACAATATGCCCTCGGTCAAACTCAGATAAACACTGATACTACATGCATCGTGCGTGTGTCTGATTAGCAGTCATTCCTCGCCTGGACGGGTTTAAATCGATAGTAGGTAGGTAGTCATAATGTTCTGACTGATCAGTGTATTTCCGGGTTATGCAGCGAACTCAACGCCGCGGCTCTCCAACCGCGCGCACTGCTAACACTATCGTTCAGTAACAATAAAACTTGTTATAGGTACTTCAGACTGAAATGCACTCTGAATTTAGGGCATTTTAAATGAAGTCATATTAATATGCGGCAAAGCAGGCTCAAAATAGAAACTTGTGCACACTTTTATCAACTAAATATAAGATATAGTCGATACTGGATACAAATTCTAAGTTCCTAGGTAATACCATTTTTAGATAAGTCCGGTAACAAAAGTCGTCTAAATTTAAAAGACCAGTCGTATATTTTTTTTCCAATTAAAAAAATATAATATTCCACTATTTGAAGAGCTCTAAACATCAAATCCCCATTCAATGGGATTTTTTTCCTTATAGTAGTGAAAAATGAAATTAGGAATACCAGAAAGAAGGAAAATTGAAATATTTGAAATGTGGTCATATGAAAGGATGTTGAAAATCAAGTATGAAATAATCTTGGTTTGCAAATGAAGCGTGAGGAAGAAGTTTGTGGTAGAGTCTAACAAAGAGAAGAGTCAGGATGGTGGGGTCACACTTTAATAAAGTGGGTTAGTTAATTTGTTAGTGGAGGGAACGGTCGAAAATAAGGAGTGACAGATGGACAGACAGCGGAGCGACAACAGGGCTCCATTCCCTTTCGGGAATGCAACCATATTTCTCAAAGAATATGCGAATGTAAGTAATGATTCAGACCCCTTACGATATTCTGCTGTTGGTTACAGAGATAACGGTAAAAATTTATAAATATTAGGAGGTGTACTCTATAATATGAGATGATAATGGCACACAATTTGAAAAGGGTGACAGCATCGAAGGAGGCGATGCACTGATGACCCTAACGACCCATTTAAGATACTAAGTCACTAGGATAATTCTTTTTCTAAAAAACGGATGTATGTAACGTAACAACAATGTTCCATTTCTCGCTATCATCAAAGAGGCCGATAGAATGTTTCATGCACATTGAACACACAGAAATCTTGTGAATAAATTACTAGCCGACCAGCTCTGTACATTAACTCCAACAAGCATCATTGCGACAGCATAGATATGGGAACATTAATCCTGATGAGACGGATCGCATCTTCAAATGTCTTAACGCGAGTTATTACAACCTCATGCAAAGTTCACTATCCAAGGTTACAACAGGATCTGCCCACCGTTCACTGCTACGACTAGAATGTATAGTTCCAGCGACCGTTCCTGTCAGTTGCATAGCTATCACACGATTTTCTATTATCAAATAGGTTTTTGCATTTTGGCTGAAAAACTGGAAACTGAAGAAAAAAAAAGTATCACAAAACGTCAGAGGTAACAGACATAAAGGTTAACTTTTTGTACGGAATTTTTACAAAAAGTGTAGCACAGGAATAGAGTACCGCAACTTGAAATTTTTTATGCTGTTTTTATTATTACGAGAACAAGTTTCCACTTGTCCAAATGTCATGAAAGTTATTGCTACAATTAGGTTTGATATTTTTGTACATTAATAAACTCAAATACTTAAGTTACAAGCGGAGTAAGTAAATGATAGACTACCATTAAAATTCTTTGAATTCTCTATGACAAAACGCAAATAGAAATAACTACAAAAATTTAATGCCGACAATATTGTTATTAAACGATTGGTTTAAGACTAACAGCAATCCGTAACTTCAACTCGAATGGTTTAAATATTTACATATTTTTATGGGTTGTAAAATTTAGATATAAATGTCTAAATCTTACAGAGGACCGAAAACTACAACCCACTGTGAAAAATTTTATGAAACGGATCACTAATAGAGCAAAAATACTTACACAGTCGCCGAGGATATAAAACCTAAAATAATAGAAACGGCTTCGGAAAATCCCAATGCGTTACACACTCGTAAATGAAGTTTACACTGTCGCAATACTTTCTCAAAATTATTATAAAGTTTCACTTCCACATTTAGTTTCTCCGTATATCATATTAAGTGATGGCTTATTGGTCTGAGGTAAATCAATTACGGAATTAAAGCTGGGAGGGGATCCAAGGGGAAAGAAGGGAAGGAAACGGCCACTGTATTTTTTTAGGAGGCATCCGAGTATTCGAATGGAGTAGTTTCGGAAAACAATGGGTAGGCGAAATCTAAACATGCGTACCGGTAATCGAACCAACGTCCCCCCGAATTCTAGTCCCGAACTTCAATCACTCACTTCATTATGCACCGTTTGAATGGAATCTTTTTTACGTATGATTTCCCATCGACCGATCGTTTCATTTGCTTTTAATGAGTGGTGTCAACAACATTCAGAATCAAAGCCAGTATATCTGATATTGAACCTGGGCCGCTTCGACGGCGTTTTACAGGAGTTTCATTCAGACCTTGCTCTCCTAGAGAATTGGTCACCGACGCTAGAGGTTATCGCAATATTTATGGGAAGTAGGATCATCAGGAAAATCGATAACGCTGATACCTCACCACTCGTATCTGTCTTTGAACATGAAAACAGATAGGTAAAAAAAATACTTAATTTCAATTGTCATTAAGCGCTAATATTAAACCGTAACTTCGGTGTCCCACAAATCTCGATATTTTTTTTTTTTTTTTTTTTTTTTTTTTGCTTTTGGCTCTACGGCTCAGGATAGGATGGGGGGGGGGGGGCATGGAACGAAAAGGAATTCAGCCACAGCCTTTTGAAGGAATCATCCCAGCATTCACATGGAGTGATTTCGGAAAACCATGGGAAGCAGAAATTTGGATGTTCGATCTGGCGTTTGAACCCATGTCCTCCAGAATGCCAGGCCCGAGCGTTGCCTCTGTAACATAGAACAAAGCGATGCCTTATCGGCGGATGCAAAAGTGCTGCCCAAACCAGATTATTTGCTGTTGACAACCTCGGAAGTGACAGAAATATTTAAATAACCATTGAATAATAATGGAAATGGAGGGCATGGACTGAGCGAAACTTGTAAATACGTTTTATATGACCATAATAAACGACGCGCTGAAAACAGAAATAAAAATTGTCTTGACGAAAACGAAATAATATCTCTGAAATGTCTCTACTTTATTTGTTAGTGTTAACAATCAGCTTACGTCATGAGTTAATCTACATTAGCCCAAGAAGATGCCCAGAGCTTTTCGGTGAGAAATGAAGCCATGGTGCAGCTCAATAATCCTTTGGAAACAGTAAACTCCTCTTGAGTGCCATAGGTAACCATCTACAAAGCCTAAGCGAAGCGGACATTCGCTGCGAAGTAAAGGTGACCAAACGGTCACTTATGTATATTCAAAATTTAGAAACATGTTTGTGTATTAAACGTTTACATATATGTATAAAAATGAAATTCTTAATAAAGTGAAGTATATTTTGCCGTACGACATATGAATTCAGATTCCCTCACTGGTAAGGAATTATTACTGTTAACTGCGGCTATTTTAAAATCAGTTATAATCTGGCGGAGATTATTTTGGAAACGTCTATAACAGAAGATGTAATTGCAAGGTTCGGAAATAAAAACGCTAACAGATAAATATAGGAGGTCTCTTGGGGAAATCAGCCTTGAATATATCACTGATAAATAAGAAGTTTCGTATAGTTTTCATGATAACTGAAATTCAAGAGAACTGATAAATAAAAATATGCTTCCTTATTTTCATAAGGAATCAAGATATAAAAATAATCTAGAAAAATCGGTAAAGGAAGAGCTCTATTTTTGCTTTACGTCTCGACTACGCCGAGATCATTACAGACGGACAAGGACTGAAGGCAAGGAAACAAAGATTTTTTTTTTTTTTTTTTTTTTTTTTTTTCTTATGGATTTACGCCTTGTCGACGTCGAAATCATTATAGAAGGGAAGGGACTGGGAGAAAGGAACGGGAGGGAATTCGGCCATAGCCTCTTTGAAGGAACCCTACGCCTGGAATAATTTGGGGAAACCATGAAAAACTGAAATCTGGATGCCAAAATTGGGATATGAAACCGCGTCCTCCAGAAGTCTATGGCTGAAAGTTACCGATCTCCCAGTACGATCGGTACGTATCAGCTGCTGTGCTTTAGCAAACCTTCACAATGCGAAGCAGGAATTTATACACTGGTTGTAAAATACCTTCAGAAAATGAAAGAAATAACATATGCACAAAAGGGCAAATGCATGTCGAGTCTCGCGCAATTAGGGCTTCACACTTTAACTATTTTAACATATTTTGTATATGGTAGGTCAGATGACTGTGAACATTGTTTCAGATTGGTCGCTCCACGCTCCTCCAACGCCGCTAGTGCAAACATTAAGTACTAGTCAGATTTATTGTAGGTACTTCCTGTCCCACTCATAAGGAAACAAGTAGTATTAATATATGCCAAAGTAACTTCAAAACAAAAACTTTTGATTGCTAGAGGTAAGTAATTTTAGGAATCGTCGTTTAAGTACACGATAGGGTTAATATTGGGGACAAATTTCAATATCATAGGTAATAGAGTTACTGAGGTAGACCTGGAAACAGAAAACTGCCACTTTTATTTTCCAGCGATACAATATCGCAGTCCTTTAGTTGAAGCTCTCTGAACATCTTCTATACCTCTAAGCGTTGAAGTAAAAAACCTTCATTCTTTCACTTTCAAGGATTTTAACTTCATGAAATTTTAAATACTATAATCGGTTTTTGCCAGCGAAACATAAAACATGTGCAAATATGAAAGTATGAAATATATTCCGCTTAAGGTCGTTGTGATGGAGAGGCAGCGGAGCGATAAAAAATATAGCGCTCCGTTTCCCTTTGGATACCGAACCCTAAAAGATGATATTACGTTCGGATAAAGTATAGATTTTCTTTATTTCATTATCAAAATACAGGAATCACAACCTACTGCGTGAATGCTACGAGCTGAAAAGAGCCAGCAAAATCGAATTTGGACACTGCTGTGTCGCATATGCGCCGGTTGGTAGGTGTAGAAAGTGATGAACAGAGTCCCCCTGGAGGCACCGCGGACTGGTTTACGCGGAGCGGTAAATCTGGTGTGCAGCCCCCGGAGGCCGCCGGCGGACGTCGACGGATGTGGCGCATCTCAGCGGTCCAATGGGGCGCTGTCGGCTCGGCGAGCCGCGCATCCCTCACTGCGGGTTATGAAATGAGCCGCTGCACATCACGCAAACGCCCGACACTCCATTCTACTGCGACTGCTGGGCCCACAGGGAGTACCAACAAACAGAATAGCCTGCGAGGTGTATAGTCTCAGGAGCATCCTATGCCCGGCGAATCCCCGCACGACGCTTCTCATGTATTTAAGATGGATTGCAAACAACACCTCTTCACGGAAATACAGTAACCATGGCAGACAAACGTGTGCCAGAATCAATAGTGAAAAAATCTCTCTCTTCTCTTGAAAAAAATCAAAGGACGAGAATGAATTTGAACACCAGAAACTTATTCCCATCTGTTTGTTGGCAGCATTTAAGTCGTGCTGAGACGACATATCACCTCGTCAGTACGGATTAAACCCTGTGATGGCCCCAAAAACTAAAAAAATATCGCTCTCAATTATCACCAAAATCTTTTTTTAAAAAATTTTACTTACCAAAGATTTATATTATAAACCAATTTCATTATACAGGGTCCGGCAATAAAACCTCCCACATTTCACGTAGCCGGTGTGCGGGTTGTAGTGAGGATACTGATGTGGAATGTGTTTTGTTTTAAAGAGGTGTACCTGCCATTTTCAGTGTGCGCCATGTCATGGCTAGGTGAGCATCGTGCGTCTGTTGTGGACGAATTTATTCGTAGCAGTTGTTCTGAGGTTTTCGGAGACGATTCGAACTTGGCCTACATGATCGTGTCCCGGATAGAAAAACTATTCAACTGTGGGTGTCAAACTTTAGAAAGACAGGTTCAGCACTAAAAAAAAAAAAACCTACAGGCCGTCCTCGGACTGCAACAACGCCGGAAAATTTGGCGCGTGTGAGTGTGTCTATGCAACATTCACCAATCTTTGGGGACACTTAAAGCCTATAGTGTATAAACATCGTACCACAACACTGCAAGCACTTAAAGTGGCCATTACCCAAGAATTGGCAGCCATTCCAAGAGAAATGACGCGAAAACGTATGGAGAACTTTCTGGATAGACTTTGTCAATGTGTCAACAATGGAGGGCAGATATAATTTTTAAAACCAAATAATTAAAAATGGCAAAGTATGTATTTTTCATAAATAAAAGTAATTATTCTCTATCATATTTAGTTTTTGTGTGACAACATATTAAAATGAGGGAGGTTTTATTGCCGGACCCTGTACAAACAAATACCAACACATATTAATCTTTGTGAACAAATTACATTATTAAGTAGATTTATAAATTTTTACTAATCGTTATTTCTAAATTTTGTGAGATAATTTTTTCAATTTTTTTAAATTTTTTTAATTAAACTTAATTTTTCTGCGGCGAAATCTTTTAGGATACACTTAAAGTCTACATTTTGTTACAATAATGCAAGACTAGATGATTCGCGGATTAAATACGATGAATAGCGAAGATGGTGGTTTGAAGAAGGTTTTAAGAAGAATTGGCTCATTTGTATCAACATCTTTCTGATTTCCCCTGATGTATTTTGCAGACCTTTACTTTGACGTAAACACCTGAAGCTTTTGGTTACCGCAAGCTGAAGTGTCACAAACCTCACGGGAATACAACTAAGCTAAGCGCCGACCCCGGTAGCGCGGGGCTAGCGAGCTGGCTTCACGTTGTCGGGGTCGCCGGTTCGAGTCCGGCCCAGGGCATGGGTGGTTTTAATTAAGTGTTGTGTTCGTCCTGTGTCGTCCTATCACTTGTGGTAATCAATAATATAAAAAGATTATATGAACACAGTTGAAAAATGATAGAAACACAGTTGCTGGCTAAATGGCTACAAGGCCGAATGCCATTTAAAAAAACTAAGCTAAGCAAAACTCGTGCAGTATACCCATCTCTCTGCGGTATGACGTGCTGCTATCTAGAGTTAACGAAATCAATCGTTATCGAAGCCAGTGAAGCCTAGCGGCTTGGCTCTGAACTGTCTCATATGCGTGATCTTGAAAGTTAATACTTTGGCCCTTTAATGTTCCAATTTCAACAAATACCTTTTTAAAATATAACGTGACAAACGCGGAGAACTCAATCTTTAAAATGATACCTAATTTATCGATTTCGGTTAGATAAGAAGGGAGATAAATGGTTCGTGACGAAAAACACCTTTTAGAAACAATACATATGTGTGTGTGTGTGTGTGTGTGTGTGTGTGTGTGTGTGTGTGTGATGATTGTTAAATCACGATTTTTCAATAGTTTTATCTCCAGAATGGCTCTTTCACAAGTATCGTTAATGATTAATATCAGTTTTGAACCGTTCTTGCGAATTTCCCAAAGGCTGCAGCTTCATTGCTTGCGTATTAATAACAACAACCTTTCAAAATAAAAAAAATGGGTAAACACCAAATTGTCAATCAGTTAAAGCGACAACCATTATTCAGCACTGTCTTCAAGTTGAAATGAAATCGGCCGCGGTATTTTGAAAGAACCATCGCGGCATGAGGTGAAGATTTCAGGAAATCACGCAAAACTGTATCCTTGATGGTCGAACGGTGAAAAGAATCAGAACCTTTTAAGGAACCATAGAATCAGACTCTTCGAAGAAACTATCCCGGCATTGCCTGGACTGAATTCGAAATCTCAAGGTTCAGACGGGGATCCCGCTTCTTCCCAAATGCAGATCGAACGTTTTCGCCAATCCACTGAGATTGATACTAGAATAATCAAAATTATCAAAAACACAAAAGATTAGTATCTAATGATGATGCTTTCGAAATAACAAAAGACCGAAATATTCGAGTTTAATTTCAAATTAATCAACTTAAATGATATAGACATACACAGAAAATACTTAGGCACAGAATTAAATTGTATAATGAAAACACAGCCAAACCTGTTGCAAATATTCAATGAATTTATTGACCGGTTTCGACCCGCCTTAAGGGAGTCTTCTTCAGAAACTAGCTAAAATATATTACATAAAACTAAAACACTTCTCAATAAAATAGTACACTTTTGTACTAAAGTCACACATTAAAAATTTATTATCTGGCTAACCATCCGGCAGCCAGCGTGCATCACAGAGCCAGCGTCTAATCTGGGCAGTAAGCTGCCGCAAAGATTAGACGCTGGCTCTGTGATGCACGCTGGCTGCCGGATGGTTAGCCAGATAATAAATTTTTAATGTGTGACTTTAGTACAAAAGTGTACTATTTTATTGAGAAGTGTTTTAGTTTTATGTAATATATTTTAGCTAGTTTCTGAAGAAGACTCCCTTAAGGCGGGTCGAAACCGGTCAGTAAATTCATTGAATATTTGCAACAGGTTTGGCTGTGTTTTCATTATACAATTGAAGAAATACCGTTGCTGTTGATGCTGCCATGCTCAAGATTTTGACAGAATTAAATGCTCTTGGGAGTTATATCAAGAAATTCATATGATGGCAACATAAAAGCAATGATTTGTTTATGTCTGTAATAATAAGCAATAAACAAACATCAGTGCAACCCATCGCTTTGATTTTACTACATACTGTAGGTGTTTATCTCAAAACGATTCTACTAAATTAACAAAAGGTTACGTAATATAGGTTCTTCATCGCCTCGAAAATTAACGGCCGTATCCACATTTCCATTACATTTCTTTCACTAAAAAAATATTCCAATATAATCCCGACATGCTGTTATTATTAAACAAGTTAATCGTCAACATTAAATCTGATACTGTGTGTAATTCTTTTAATCAGTACTCGACTAACTATGCTCAAAAAACTATTTACTAATGCAAATTATGTTGAAAATACTCGAAATGACATCAGAGGGACTAAAAACATGAAATATCTAAACTTTAGACTTTTACAGTATCGCATAGTGAGAAATCAACATTAAGTTTTAGCAGCGGTATGTCCTTGTTAATAAGTTTTCTTACCCCACTTTTCCACTTTGCTGGCTGACCCACTGTTTTGTTTGTACACCTTCTTCGTAGTGAAGTGCTTCCTGGGCTGGCAGGTAGACGGGGAAGGGGGTTTAATCCCGGAGCGCTGGGACTCGCGCAACTCCCAACACATTAAAGTTAAGCAGAGCACATCTCAAGGGGTCCCCGGAGGCATCCATTAATGACTGCTGGGGATTGAGAAGGCCAGGCTTACATATGCAAAGGTAAGCGGTCGCGCATTCTTCTCGGGACCCGCCCGTCTCGAGGAAAATCTCCTACGAGGCGCCCACGGCGCATTTACCTACTTTGCATAAATCTCGCGCAGCGGCCGGCATTATGAGCGAGGGCGGAGTGGAACTGCGTTTCGACTGGAGCATCCATCTGGGGCGGTGTCAAAAAGCCTCACCTACACGAGAATTAACAACAGCCACAAGCTTCCGGCAAGTTTTACGGAGTGGATGGACTAACAACAAACAAAGTGTCATTTTGTGAGTTTGTCAGAAATGTTTAAAAATACTACTTTTCTATTTTCCTCTTACCACATTCCAAACACGGGGGACAGAACGTGCCCATTCAATATTAAATTTGTACACACAGTAAGCACACATATAAGAAAAACAAATGAAACGTTTATTTCTTTCAATTACACTAGTCTGTATGAAAATTGGTCCTGACACCATTCCTACTGATTCTTATGTAAAATGACGTTCTGAATCCGAACATGACATCCGTTCTCCCCTCCGCCCATCACCCATAGTTTTGGGGGGACGGTCCTCACCCATTTTTATCAATTTTCAATAATTTGGAGGGATGAAAAGTTTTTACATTTCTTCTGAGGAGCTAGAGAGGTGAAAAATTCTAAGACATTAACATTTGTGGGAAGGATGTAAATTTGGAGGGATTTGCCCACTTAAATTATTAAAAATAAATAAAAAATAAGCAATTTTTCACTTATTTTCTACATATTCCTCCCCCCTCCTTATCCTCCCCCAAACACCCCAAAAATATGTAGCAACAATATACACAAATATATAGCATGAATTCGGACCACGCTGCCTCTCTCAATACCTCGCGCCTACAGGTTTGCGTAGGAATTTTCAATCGTTTTTTCTTCCTGTTCTTGTGAAAAAAACGGGTAGAAATTTTTTACTCCCGCTTTTTCCAAGTGACTTACAGTGTGTGAGTTGTGATTAATACCAAGTTATTTATTTTATGTTTAATTATGCCACGTTAGCGTAAAAATATTCCCGATAGCCTTTATTATGGGAGCGTCCATAAACCACATAGCTCCATTTTGGCCTCCTGTGAACCCCCACTCTCCCCTCCACGTAGCCCGACGTGGCTTTTGCCTCTATTGATTCCAGAAGATATTTTTTACTGTTTTATCTTGTCAGACTATTGTAACTTACATACGGAGATAATTAAATGACAGAAATAAATATTCACGTGCTATTGTGTTTTCTGTACCTTATTTTAACTGTGACAAATAATTTGAATAAGAAGCTACGTGGCTTGGCTTGAACCCCCCCCCCCCTTTTTCCCACGCAGCTCCCACCTAGACCTAGCCAAGTAGTTCATGGACGCTCCTTATGTTTGCAGAGAATTGACTGCTTATAAATTTTACTTTGATTGCAAAGTTCGAAATCAGGACAAGGTTTAGGCTCCAATAGTTTGATGCACTAGTCTACTTGTTAAAAAGTAGCTTGACCAAATGGTTCAAAAGTACCCGTAAATCAATGCCATATACTGTTCCCACGGTCTGGCGTGAATCTCACTGTGATTATTTTTATATGCTTCCACTGTTGGGTTCTCAAGAAAAAAGTAAGCATAAAATAATATCCCTTCAGCTATAAGACCAGTTCTTCAAATTGAATCTTTTCGAATCCCAGTGCCCCCAAGAACCTACAATCTCTTCCTGTTGTCTTCTTTTCTTAATTCTATGAATACAGCTAACTTGATTACAATTACAACTGAGTTGGCTGTAATCATCTTTGCCCTCACTATCATTTGATGGTCCAGGCAGTGGCTCAAAGTCTTTCTAACACGTTTCCAGCTGTATATCCTTCTTCCCTGGTTCTTAAACTGTGTGTTTGCAACAACTAGCTTATATCCTACAGTATTCCCCTCTTTTCCTTCTCCCACTATTGCATTCCAATCACCCATGATTGTAAGATTTTCCGCCCGCTTCACGTATTGGGTTAGTTCTTCAATTTCAGTGTATATTTTCTCTATTTCTTCATCATCCTCCTGTGACGTTGGCATATACACTTGTACTAATGTGGTTTGGGCGGGCTTAGTTTCTAACCTCATCAAAATAATCCTGACACTAAACTGTTCATAATAACTTACACGTTTCCCTATTCTCTTATTCATTACAAATCCTACATCAGTGACTCCATTGACAGCTTGTGTGCTAATTATCCTGTGATCCCCAGACCATAAATACTGTGTGTCCTTCCATTTAATCTCACTAATCCCAACAACATCTAACTTAAGTCGTTCCATCTCCCTTTTTAAGTTTTCTAACCTACCTATCCTATTCAGACTTCTAACATTCCACGCTCCGACTCGTAGAATGTTTCTATCCATTCTGATGACTCCTCTCTGAGTAGTCTCCTTCCAGAGATCTGATTGGGGGACTACTTTACCTCCAGAATATTTTACCCAGGAAGAAGCAATCATGATATATGTAATCTGAGAGGATTACATGTCCTTGAGATATCCTTTGGGTCTTTAATGCAGTGGTTTCCCATTGCCTTCTGCACCCCATGTCGTTGATCATTTCTGATTCATCTGCATTTAGGGGCCGTTTCAAACCCCAAGGGCAAGAGGGTGCCTTGGACTGCTCCCTGCTCTTCCACCCACCTTTCGAATGCCCAATGGTGACTCCTTATACCAGGAATCTTTGTCGCCAGGGCCTAGTCCATGAAAACAGGGTGCACCACGTGAAGGAGTTGTTGACATTTAGTTGGAAACAGCTAATACATAATATAGTCTCTCCAAAACCCTTACACCCCCTAGTTGTCATAAATAAACAAAAAGCAACATGTAAATTTAAAAGAAGTTTGTAAGCTATGACTGCCTCGCATTAATTTTTTTTTTATCCCTGCTATTTGTATTTTCGCAACAGACGATGACATTTTATCTGGCATTGCAATAACACTTTCTTCTAACTTTCACTAAGTGCAAGAAAAATCGAATTGAATCATTTATTTGAAATTTACATTTACTTTTAATAGTTTAAGTTCAAATAAAGTAAATTCAGTTATTCATTTAAATTTTGCTGATTAGCCAAGAAGGCATAATCAAGAACCGCCAAAGGCTGCTGATGTATTGAGGTGAGCACACAGTGTCCAGACAACACATTGTATTAAAGAGGATTGTCTGCTGCAAGCCTTCTTGCATTCAAAATGTTAGCCCAATAAATGCACAAAGATTGGGCATTCAAATTGAACAAACTATCACAGAGTTTTACATTAAATTTATTTATATACATGCAGATAATGTAGTATGTCCGTACACATGCCAGGAAGCATCACTTCAAATATTTGCTTGCGAGAAATTATATGTGTCACACTAAAGTATGCCTGAGGATCATCAATAACCAAAAAATATTGTGAATTATTGGCAGTTTCAAGGGGTGGTAGGAACAAGTTATGCACAAAAATGTGTTTAAAACTTTTTCATACAACTTAAATTTAAGAGAGGAAGAAATCCAATAAAGAGGGGTAGGGGTTGGGGGGGAAACTGGTATGCCTATGCTTTTATAAATGCAAAAGTAACTCCATCTGTCTCAGTCTGTTACATTTCTTGGGCTAAATGGCTAGTCCAATTGTGATGAAATTTGACAAGGAGATGCTACTTGGCATTAGGATGGATATAGCATACTTTTTTTCTGTATAAATAATACATGTTGTCAAATAATTTTGAAAAATTACTGAACGGCAATAGACAGACACACAGGATGTGCAAGTCCCTGTACTACCTTCCCGCAAAACGGTCTGGTAGCTCAGTGATTAATGCACTTGCTTATTGATGTTTGGAGCGTGGTCTCCGGCTCAAATACTGGTAGAAGCAAAGATTTTTATGAACTGTTTTTGATCATATGAGCCACGCCTGGATGATTGGTTGTTCAGATTCCATGTTAAACTATAGATACCACAAATTCAGGAGTGCAATGCATGGCAAATCGTAGGTGGTCTAGCAATGCTGTAGGTGTACACTTTTTACGCTATATTGATCCATCAGGGGTTGTTACTCTCGCAGTCAGTGTGTGTGTGTGTGTGAGAGAGAGAGAGAGAGATAGATCTGCACTAGTAATATTATAAATGGGGAATGAAGTCTGTCTTTTTGTTACGTTTTGACGAATAAATGGCAATACTGGTATTGATGGAATTTAACAAGGAAATACTTTGTATCTGCAGAAAGGACGGAGGACATTTTTTTTTTCGGGCTGCATAACAGTTTTAGTCACGAAATTTTCAGAACTTATAGAATGGTGACAGACAGACGGATGTGTGTGTGTAAGTCTTCAACGTTTTGTCAGTTGCTCAAGCTGTGCTTCTTGCGCAGTCTGTTAGTGTATGATTTGTTAATAAATTTTGTTTAGAGACAAAATGTATTATTTAATCGAGATTTTGATTTGCTCTGAACTGTACTATTACTTTGATTCTTTTTGGCATGCCTTGTGGGCATAAACGTGGCCTAAGGTGTAGCTCTAGTAGAGGATGAGCAGCTAAAGTTATTAGAACCAAAGAATCGGATGCTCATGATGAAGAAATGAGAAACAACCAAGCTGAAATAAAGCTGTCCTTAGTTAACCCCCCCCCCTTTCCCCCCACACCTTCATTTGTTTTTCTGTTTTTTAATATGTTGGAAATTGATTCTTTTCATGAGACAGGTTCGACGGTAGAATGATATAGTGATGACTTTCCTGTCATATTATGCTGACTTGGTGTTGTTTGGGACCAATCATACATTACTAAAAGCTTTCTATATTCAATTCTGGCAATGACACACGTACGAAGACATGGGTATCAGCTAGAGGGAGAAAAAATTCGACTGCCTCTGTTTTTGCTAATATATATGTAATATACCAGTTAACATGCAACCACTGCCTGGCTTCATATATAGGTTTGACCACAAATGCACTCTACATAAGAATGAATGGCCACCGTCAGACGGTGTTCACACAGAACCCAAAGCACCCAGTTGCTGCCCATGCCATAACCCACGACTTGAATAATTTCAACTCTTGTTACACAGTCCATGCTATCAGAGTTCTCCCTAATAGCAGCAGTTTCTCTGAACTCAGAAGGTGGGAACTTGCCTACCAGTACAAACTTGGCACAAGGCAACCACCTGGTCTCAACTTAAGATTTTATTATTAGTAGTACATATGTTTAACCTTTTTTTATTCCTCTCCTTTCCATTACCTATATTGAACCACCATTAACCTGAGGTGATGTTTACTTCATAAATATTATTATTTTTATTTGTATAATATATATATATATTTAGTTCTAATTATATTTTGATCTTCGCACCAACCAGAAATTAGTTTGGATATTTATTTTTGCTCAGGTATTAGCTCTGATCACTGCCCCTCTACTTTTCCGATGTTTGAATTTACCCCCACCATTTTCTCGACCGGTGGTCTTTCTGTGAGGCAATCTCCGGCTGCACCCACCTCTCATGTTCTCTCGTTGACGAAGGGTTTTTTTCCCGAAAATTTCTTTATTATTTGTGTTTGTGTCTTTTCTGTGTGTTCGCACCCCACATCCATCATCTAAAGGTAAGTGGTGGCTCATTTCCCTATCCTAATTTGATTCCTTTCCGCTACTTAGCGTCTTTTTTTTCATTGTTATCATATATATATATATCTGAACTAGCAGCACAAATCACTAATTTCATATGGAAAAAGTTGCGAACACAACTAGTAAGTAATAAAGATTAATCAATAGGATGAAGCTTCAATACTGTTAGTTTATAAAATAATAGGGTTAACAACATACCTTTTGAATTAATGCAGTAAGAGGTGTCATTATATCCTGCTGCACTAATAGTTCACATACATCTGGATCCCCACATGCACTAAGGTTTCTGAAAAACAAAAAACAAAATTAAAAAAAATAAAGAATAAACATTAATATTGCTTCCACATCTTCTCAGAACAGAAGTTACAGCTGATCATACCTGCAAACCCTTGCTGTACACTTTAAAAAAAAAGTTCCATTAGTAAAAAGAATGGGAATGAGCTTTATGGTTCGGGAAGTGTGCACATGACGAAGTTTACCACATGTGGTGTGTGCACACTAGTGGTCCACGAATATGATTCAGATGGTCTGAAAGCAGATTATAAAAAAATTAGATACTGTATTCATACTGTATAATGCTATAAGCAAGTAACAGCCGTGAGACAAACTTTTTAAAAGCCATTACTATTTCAATGATCAGGCAAAAATCAGACATCTCCAGAAAATGAGGACAGGACAGTGTTGTTCCTTCAATAGCCTATTCACTAAATCTGATTCCAATCAGCATCAAAGAGAATGTTATTTGTTGAAGGATTATGTTGATGAGGATCTTGTAGTTGGTGTGAGGGACTACAGAACATGATAAGGTCGCTAACATAAGAGTGGTGAAGTAAACAACAATTTAAGGTATCGGTTCTGGTTTCTATTATATTGTGCAAGCGTAGCATAGCATCCTGTCCAAAAAAAATATTATTAGTCATTTGGTTAGTAAATATTAAAAGTATGTTCAATGTGTAATTCACTTTTAATAGTTCACTTCCACTTCCATCCCGACAGACGCAGGAATTTTGAGAGTTGTGTTAGATCATATGAGCTATGCCAGGACGCTCCTTGGTTCGGATTCCACGTTAAACTGTAGGTCCCAGAGGAAAGAGACTGGCCGTCCTACCTCTCACACGCCTGCTTCGGGAGGATCCAACAAACCTTCGGATTGTGGACTAAGTTAAGTTTTCCATTTCCATATTTGCATTTACGTAGAAATTCAAAACATGCTTTTCGATTTATTATGTTATAATGTTACAATACGTTTCAGATATCCACATAAAATACAAAACTGGGCTCCGCAGCATTATTTTTGTCAATTTCCGGGTCCTCGGTTTGATTTTTTTTTTTTTTAATATTTACACCCATCCCCTGCACCTGGCCAAATGTGGAACTGAATTCGCGAGTAATGGGATTCACACGCTGGCGAGTTCCCATCATTTTATCCCAATGATTTTTCTTTTCATGGAAAATACCATATGACTGATTTCTCCAAAATAGGTGACTCTCCTATCCATATACTGTGTATATGACTTGGGAATTTCCTTTGGTAGAATCAGGATCTGAATATTAAGGTAATGTGGCATTTGCTGATAGTCCACTTGTAAAACAATGGCTTTGCATGAATTTTTGGCTGTATACTTCTCTAATAAGACTTTCCATCCTGTCTGTCATGCTTCACTTGGCATTTTTTTGATGCTATGAAAAATGTTGGCAACTTGAAGTTTCATTCCATCTATTATGTCCCAAATGTATAGCTTGTGTGGCCAACCTGTTTACATGTTCAACATGCTTCATTCCTCTGTGGGAAGGAACTCGCAGGAGATATGTCTTGATCCCACACTCCCTTTTATAATTTGTGAATTTTACAGTTTCATTTATTAAACAAGACACCTTGATTTTTCTAAGTCCTTAAGTACACTGAAAGTAACAGTCAAAATCACAACTTCCTTATGGCCAAACTGTCAGCTGTATTTATTTGCTTTGAGAAGAGAGTTCATCTCAGCTGGAAATACTTAGGATTTCTTCAAAAGAGAATAATAATAAAAAAATTCTTTCCTGGAGCAGAAGACTGAACCATCTAATCAGTGTTTACCATAGATCTTTAAACAGCCTACTTATATGAAGTGCATCATCACCCATTTTTTAAGGTATCCGATTACATTCTGGTTAATGTCAGAAGTTGTCTGGTTCTAAAACATGTAAACATTTGTTTCTAAGTTCAATTAATTCAATTCGAGGTAAATAGTTATGTACCTTGTAAGGAAATGACTAATCCTGCATTGTTTTCAGAATAAATATGCATTGCTACAGTTGGTTAACCTGTCCATCCTATTCATGTGTACATGAGGTGGTCAACCATCGAATGTCAGCTTTTCCAGTAGAAGTTTCTTGGCAAGGAAAACGTGATGGAGTTCTGTGAGTAATGCTTTGGTTGGTACAGAACACGTTGTTTACATGCAGGCTCCGAGACATTGTGGCTGCAGTTTAATTTCTGCAGAGCGCTCTTCCTGGCATTGCAATAGAACATGCTACCAACAAGCAAATAATACTGTTCCAACAAAATAAAAAATAATAATAAAAATAAAAGCAAAGCTGCTGAACCAAGGTTTGATTCTTATAGAAATTTTTGATTTACTTTAAAGTCTGGTTTTAGATTTTAGGTTATTCAGATTTTAACTTTTCTAGATCTTCCTAAACTTTTAAGATTTTTACTGAGCAAAAAATGAAATAAAGAATTCTAACTGCACATATAATTTACTAAATGAAAGGTTTATTATTGTCATAGATGACACATAATTCATAACACATATCGTAGAAACAATATTTTGTATATATTTTTATTTCTTCCTTCTGTATGGCCTGTTGTTCTACATCTACATCTACACTCTGCAAATCACAAATACTGTGGGTGGCAGAGAATGCTAAACACCAATCCTAATTCAGATAATGCCTAAACATAAATCAGCCAACAAGGAAGGCATCCCCCTTCCTCCAAACCACTTCTACATGTGTGTGGCTCTTTAGGAAACCTTTCACAATGCTCTTCAGAATCACTAAATGAAAATAACACAGATTTGAGCCTGGAAAATGAACTTTTAGAGATGTGTTGCACTTAAAACCCAAATATGGATTAACTAGCTGACTCACCAATTCCTCGCATTTAACTGCTATTTTTGTTTGGCTTAGATGTTAGTATTATTATAACACATAAACAAGAACACACTTTCATGAAAATCCATCACTCACCACTAGTTAAGGCAAGAGGGCTGCAGTGAACATACTTTCATGTGATGAGTCTTGATGTTCACACATCCAATCATTTTGCAATACGTCCTCCTTTAATCATGATTAAGGTTTATACTGAAATGTTGGCAAGTGTGTTCATGTTTATATGTTCCTTGAAGCATTCCTGCCTTCATTTGTGTCGAGATACTTTCCCAATTCTTTGTTATTTAAATTGCCTAAAAGTCGTGTCCTTAATATTAGGAGAAAATCTGACAGTTACCACATCTGATGGCACTGAAACATAGACAGACACACATAATAAGCATTCAGCAGTAGATGACGTAGCTACATGGAAGTTGGCAAACTTTCTCTATCATTTCTTTCATACACATACATTAAAAAGTACTGGTGATAAACTGAATCCCCTTTCTAAATCCTTTCTTTTGAACCTGCAACTGTTGTGTACTGTGTATAAATTATAATCTACAATGAAACTAAGTGTGAGAATGATTTTACTATTCAGCATTAAAGGCAGATCAAAAGAAATAAGAAATTGTAAATACAATGGAATTCTTACTTTCTATTTATGATATGTTATTCTGGTCAACTTTTCCCATGTCTGATAAAGTAAAAAATTACAATCACTTAAGAACTAGATAACCCAACAAACATCGTCCTGTCCAGAATTCAATAAATTTGTTTGTGACTGTTTTGTGAATTTGTGAAAAAAAAAATATTTGATCAGCAACTGTATCCAGGGACATTCAATTTGAGGAGGAGTATAATCAGAAGTACACCAACTGGAAATTTTACATGTGAGGTGAATTCTATCAGCAGTACACCACTGAAATGCCGAAAATGTGTGATGTACCTGGAATGTGATCGACTTGCAATCATACGGTTTTGTACCAAAATTCAAGTCGCAACTGAATTAAATCATTTGGTTAACATGAAATTCTGACTTATCTTCTTCCATTAAATTTGAAATCTCAAAATGTTTTATTTATATTTCAACCACCAAACTGATTTTGATTGTTTTGTAGATCTTGCATCATTCAGTCTAATGTCTCCAAACACTTTTTATGTGCCACTGAACATTCATCCTAAACGAATAATTTGCATTGCTGCAAACTTTTGCCATCGCACAGTTCTTTGAAAGGTTACAGGTTAGTGTTTCATTGATCTGCATATTCAATGGCAACTTATGCTGAGTGAGCTGTTTGACCACCAACCAACAATGTAACTACAATTCCTGATAAAGCAAGTGCAATTTCATTCTTCGAGCGAGTTGTTGCCAAAATCAATGAGATCAAAAAAGTTTAGCCAGTTCCATTTAGAGCGTCCAGGGAGAAAATCTCTTTAGTTCAATCATTCACAACTTTCATGAGAGTGTCATATGCATATTTTTGCTTCCGATTCAACAGTGAAACATTCATTCGAACCGATTCTCTCAATGCATCATCGTATGTTTGTGTGCTTCATTTCTAATTGAGGTAATACCTTGTTTGATATCATCAACATGAAGAGAAAGGCAGAAGACAGAAGAGCATGGAGAGCAGCCACATGAAAACTTTCATTAGAGCAGAACACTGGTGATGATATCATCAACCACACATCCCCAATTAATATGAATTGAATAGAAATAAAATAACTACATTTGTTGGACATATTGCGAATCAACACAAAAATAAAGGTAATTAATTTTCATTTAGGCTGCCATTCTCAAGTGATACGCTTACCAACGTACAGCATTTAATTTTTATTTACATAGATAAGGCTAATTTTGGAATAAAAAAATTAATACATGAATGCGAGATATAACCACAGTAATTTTCCTCATTAAGTGGTAGAAGTTAGAAAGAAAAAAACACAAATTTTAAAATATTTTCTGATTTTTTTAATAGAAGAAAATGATTTCTTGCATATGAATTAATACTGTATAAAATCAATATTACTCGTCGTGTATCTATAGGGGATTTCGCTACATGTGACACTCGATTGTGAATTGCTATTAATGAATTTCCTTCTACTGTCATTTCAAAGGAAGCATGCCTGTACTATATCAGAATCAGGCTAGCTGGCCACATACTTCTTACTGAATCGCGTATTACCCAAGTATTAAATAGCTGAAATAAAAATGCTTATTATTCAATGTAAAAACTCTTCTTTTTCATGATATAATCTGTCTGTCTTAGCCTTTTCTTTCACACAACATATTTCACCCAAAATTCACATCATAGACTGCATTCTGATTAGCTTTCTTGTATTTGTGGCATATAAATCTCACGTTCACTGTCTGCATTATCAATCCAAGTGTTAATAACAGTAACTGTCTTGAGAATTTAAGAGAACAAATGCAACTAGAGTTATACTGGAATATATTTAATGCTCTTCTAAAAGGACAGAATTGCTCAGGTATGCTTTAGTATCATATCAAAAGAAGAATTTGGGTGAAATGATGTGGCTTAGTAACCATTAAGACTATGTAGGAAGAGTAATTGTTGATCAATGTTTTCCTGCCTTTTAAACAGCAAAAAGAAAAGCACAATATATTATCAACCACGAAAAAGAATGTAAATGTAGATTTATTTTTTTAAATATAGCTGAGTATCACTATTTTACTGTTTATAAGGCAAGTACTTATTCATCATTCACAATGTACCTTAATTTCTTGATAGTTTCTCTTGCTTAAGATTATTTTCTAAAAAAACCTTATCTTCCATCTTCTCAAAGCAGTTGATCCCTATACTCATCAAAACTGGTAACTTAGTGGCCAACAGCAGCAAATCAGTCAATTAACAACCAGTATTTTTAATCCTATTTTTACCTTCCATCCTACCAACCAATGTTTATCTTCATACACCACCAAGAACCATAACAAATGATTCCCAATACAGTTTCCCTAAACTTTGTCCCCAAAAAATCAATATGCCAGTAATGCCAGATGACTCAAGAATTATTACTTTTAGAGAGAGCATAATTGCCTGTGATAACAAATGGCAGCTCCCTTTAGTTTTTTATTATTATTATTATTATTTCCTCTTACCTTAAGACACTTTCCAGATCAAGCATTCAATTCCATTACCGCAACAATAAGATTAGAGAAATCAGGGCCAGAACAGATTCATTTCTATACCCATTTTTCCCATTAGCGATTAGGGAATGTAATAGGAAGGATTTACCGGGCGAGTAAACTTAAAATCCGACAGGAGTAGTTCTCGATAAATCACTTTGGTCATCCTGATCTGGGTTTTCCATCGAAGATCTGATTTAATGTGTTGTAGTGTTGTTCTGTGTATCTAATATATAATTTTGAGATGAAAAGTGAGATTTTGATGATAACAGAAAACCAACTAGACTGCCAAATGGACTTACATGTAAATTTCAGCCTGCTGTTGTTATGCTTTCCACACATTTTACTGTGATAGTTTAACATGTTTGACTAAATTAATTAAACAGGTAAAAAACTGAAGATAAGATTAAATGGGGAAACCTAAACTAAAACTACTAATATAAATGCTGAGTGCAAAGTGAGACGAACTGATGGATTGGTCTCTTAAAGACTTACTTGAAAATTAATAGTGATTGAATTTTAAATGATTCTTCAAATTTGGGGTGCCACCTAACACACATGTGTGTCCTTACTTTCCAGTTATTAAACAAGAAGAGTTGCTGTTTTCATTTTAATACGCTCGAATAGCTCAATCACACAAAATATTAACAACAGAAATTTGTTGCCAACATGATGGAGATGGATATCTTTTTGCCAATGACACATGGCTTGGTTCCACAGAGAATGTCGATCTGGTATTGAGAATAAATTGCACTTGGGTATCAGAATTAAATATGAAAACCTGCAAAATGGTTCAAGACAATGCCTCATGCCAAAAGCACTCATTCGATCAAACAGATATTGGAACAGTTTGTTTATACACCTCATTCTCCTAATACAGACTTTGAAATTTAATTTAAAAATAAGGCTGGAAGCTTTATTCCAATAGTAACATCTTTGAACTAGTTAAATATTAACAGTACTCTGATTTCTCAAGAAAAATGTGATGCTGCAGCCATAGATGTGATTTCATTGCTTGAACCCTTATTAACTCCAACCAAATGAATGATACATCTACATCTCTACTCTGCAAATCACAAATACTGTAGGTGGCAGAGGGTGCTAAACACCAATCCTAATTCAATGCATTCCAATCCCGAACAGAACGAGGAAAGAAGGAATACATAAATGTATCAGTATGGCATCTTATTTCTCGAATCTTATCCCTCCTGTCATTGCGACCTAAACAGGTTGGCGGAAGAAGTATTTCGTTGCACTCGTAAATTAAAGATTTTCGCATATTCTCCAACAAATACAAACGACGTCGTCTGTCCACCAAACAATCCAAGCCCAACCCACACATCAGCTCTGTGACACTTACATAAGGACTGTAACTAGCAGTCACAAATCGAGCGGACCTCCTCTGTACTTTCTCTAACATGTCAACCAAACCCTTGTGATACGGATCCCAAATTCCACAACAGTATTCCAAATGCGGACGCATTAGTGTTTTGTACCCTATTTCCTTTGTATGAGCATTACAACTTCTCAAAATACGACCTGTAAATCGTAGTTTAGAATTAGCTTTGCCTACGACGGAAGTTATGCTAAGTCTCATTTCATTGCTTTGTACTGTTACGCCTAGATACTTCAGAGAATCTACCGTGTCAACAACTGAATGTTAACTTTGTACTAGTGAGCAAATGGGGTGTTTTTATTACTTATTTGCACTTTTTGCAGTTAAGTGTAAGCTGCCATTTTCGGCACCATTCCGAAATAACATCCAGATCGTGCTGTATTTCCAAACAATCATCATTGCACCTCTCTTCCCTATAACTAAATGAATCATCAGCAAAAAATCGCATCCTGCAATTAACGTTGTCACTGAGATCGTTTATAAAAATTAAGAAAAGAAGTGGTCCTATTATACTTCCTTGAGTAACACTCGAAGTAACATCTAGCTTAGAAGAGGCTTCCCCGTCAACAATGACATACTGTGACCGACCAGTTAGAAAATTGCGTATCCATTCGCAAATCTGATCAGATATACCGTACGCTCGAGTCTTCGCTAAAAAGAAGTTGTGTGGTACAGAGTCAAAAGCTTTCTGAAAATCCAAGAAAATAGCATCAACTTGTGATCCTGCATCGATTACCTTCATTACGTCATGCGAAAGTAGAGCCAGTTGTGTTTCACACAATCAGTTCTTCCGAAATCCGTGTTGGTTTGCTGTAACTCGTTTTCATCTAGAAACTTCATAACGTTAGAGCATATGACATGCTCCAGAATTCTACTGCAAACAGATGTTAGAGATATGGGTCTATAATTCCTAGGATCTCATACAATACAATTAGTGGTGACATCAGTTGTAATTAACATGTAACAATAAGGTGTGCTTTAAATACTGTTCAGCAACCAGATTTCTAAAAACAGGATTCCCCAGCTATGTAATTTTGATGCACGATTAGATGGTGCTATAAGAATGAGACATTTCAACAGCACCATCTACAGTCGAAATGTGTTTCTGTAACACCACTGGTGACACACTCATGATAGCTATACTGAATTTAGATGTTCTAGGTTGAATTTTTTTTATTCAAATCACACAAATGCCAAGTATGTTCTTTAGTATACCCAATAGCCAATTTCCTTCTCGTTTCTTTACAACACTCCACTACTTCCCAAAAGTAAACGTCAAAATTATGACCTTGATATGGACTATCTACACAGTCATAAAATTTATTTATTTGTCGTATGGCAAGCAACAGTCATAAAATGATCAGCCACCACTCAATACCTTGGTAACACATGTTCTGAAATTTAAAGCAAAACCACTTACATTGGTCCTAAACCATCCAAGATTATAATCTAATAATGTGAAAGATAGTGAGGAAGCACAATGCTTACCGTAACAGAATAGGTACAAAACATACACACACACAAATTTTAATGCAATGAATGCCCTTCTTCAGCAAGCTGGACCATTACAGGCCTAAAGCAATACTCCCCTCCCCTCCAACTGTTCCTTGTGTCACACTCTACTCTGCAAATCACAAATACTGTAGGTGGCAGAGGGTGCTAAACACCAATCCTAATTCAATGCATTCCAATCCCGAACAGAACGAGGAAAGAAGGAATACATAAATGTATCAGTATGGCATCTTATTTCTCGAATCTTATCCCTCCTGTCATTGCGACCTAAACAGGTTGGCGGAAGAAGTATTTCGTTGCACTCGTAAATTAAAGATTTTCGCATATTCTCCAACAAATACAAACGACGTCGTCTGTCCACCAAACAATCCAAGCCCAACCCACACATCAGCTCTGTGACACTTACATAAGGACTGTAACTAGCAGTCACAAATCGAGTGGACCTCCTCTGTACTTTCTCTAACATGTCAACCAAACCCTTGTGATACGGATCCCAAATTCCACAACAGTATTCCAAATGCGGACGCATTAGTGTTTTGTACCCTATTTCCTTTGTATGAGCATTACAACTTCTCAAAATACGACCTGTAAATCGTAGTTTAGAATTAGCTTTGCCTACGACGGAAGTTATGCTAAGTCCCATTTCATTGCTTTGTACTGTTACGCCTAGATACTTCAGAGAATCTACCGTGTCAACAACTGAATGTTAACTTTGTACTAGTGAGCAAATGGGGTGTTTTTATTACTTATTTGCACTTTTTGCAGTTAAGTGTAAGCTGCCATTTTCGGCACCATTCCGAAATAACATCCAGATCGTGCTGTATTTCCAAACAATCATCATTGCACCTCTCTTCCCTATAACTAAATGAATCATCAGCAAAAAATCGCATCCTGCAATTAACGTTGTCACTGAGATCGTTTATAAAAATTAAGAAAAGAAGTGGTCCTATTATACTTCCTTGAGTAACACTCGAAGTAACATCTAGCTTAGAAGAGGCTTCCCCGTCAACAATGACATACTGTGACCGACCAGTTAGAAAATTGCGTATCCATTCGCAAATCTGATCAGATATACCGTACGCTCAAGTCTTCGCTAAAAAGAAGTTGTGTGGTACAGAGTCAAAAGCTTTCTGAAAATCCAAGAAAATAGCATCAACTTGTGATCCTGCATCGATTACCTTCATTACGTCATGCGAAAGTAGAGCCAGTTGTGTTTCACACAATCAGTTCTTCCGAAATCCGTGTTGGTTTGCTGTAACTCGTTTTCATCTAGAAACTTCATAACGTTAGAGCATATGACATGCTCCAGAATTCTACTGCAAACAGATGTTAGAGATATGGGTCTATAATTCCTAGGATCTCATACAATACAATTAGTGGTGACATCAGTTGTAATTAACATGTAACAATAAGGTGTGCTTTAAATACTGTTCAGCAACCAGATTTCTAAAAACAGGATTCCCCAGCTATGTAATTTTGATGCACGATTAGATGGTGCTATAAGAATGAGACATTTCAACAGCACCATCTACAGTCGAAATGTGTTTCTGTAACACCACTGGTGACACACTCATGATAGCTATACTGAATTTAGATGTTCTAGGTTGAATTTTTTTTATTCAAATCACACAAATGCCAAGTATGTTCTTTAGTATACCCAATAGCCAATTTCCTTCTCGTTTCTTTACAACACTCCACTACTTCCCAAAAGTAAACGTCAAAATTATGACCTTGATATGGACTATCTACACAGTCATAAAATTTATTTATTTGTCGTATGGCAAGCAACAGTCATAAAATGATCAGCCACCACTCAATACCTTGGTAACACATGTTCTGAAATTTAAAGCAAAACCACTTACATTGGTCCTAAACCATCCAAGATTATAATCTAATAATGTGAAAGATAGTGAGGAAGCACAATGCTTACCGTAACAGAATAGGTACAAAACATACACACACACAAATTTTAATGCAATGAATGCCCTTCTTCAGCAAGCTGGACCATTACAGGCCTAAAGCAATACTCCCCTCCCCTCCAACTGTTCCTTGTGTCACACTCTACTCTGCAAATCACAAATACTGTAGGTGGCAGAGGGTGCTAAACACCAATCCTAATTCAATGCATTCCAATCCCGAACAGAACGAGGAAAGAAGGAATACATAAATGTATCAGTATGGCATCTTATTTCTCGAATCTTATCCCTCCTGTCATTGCGACCTAAACAGGTTGGCGGAAGAAGTATTTCGTTGCACTCGTAAATTAAAGATTTTCGCATATTCTCCAACAAATACAAACGACGTCGTCTGTCCACCAAACAATCCAAGCCCAACCCACACATCAGCTCTGTGACACTTACATAAGGACTGTAACTAGCAGTCACAAATCGAGTGGACCTCCTCTGTACTTTCTCTAACATGTCAACCAAACCCTTGTGATACGGATCCCAAATTCCACAACAGTATTCCAAATGCGGACGCATTAGTGTTTTGTACCCTATTTCCTTTGTATGAGCATTACAACTTCTCAAAATACGACCTGTAAATCGTAGTTTAGAATTAGCTTTGCCTACGACGGAAGTTATGCTAAGTCCCATTTCATTGCTTTGTACTGTTACGCCTAGATACTTCAGAGAATCTACCGTGTCAACAACTGAATGTTAACTTTGTACTAGTGAGCAAATGGGGTGTTTTTATTACTTATTTGCACTTTTTGCAGTTAAGTGTAAGCTGCCATTTTCGGCACCATTCCGAAATAACATCCAGATCGTGCTGTATTTCCAAACAATCATCATTGCACCTCTCTTCCCTATAACTAAATGAATCATCAGCAAAAAATCGCATCCTGCAATTAACGTTGTCACTGAGATCGTTTATAAAAATTAAGAAAAGAAGTGGTCCTATTATACTTCCTTGAGTAACACTCGAAGTAACATCTAGCTTAGAAGAGGCTTCCCCGTCAACAATGACATACTGTGACCGACCAGTTAGAAAATTGCGTATCCATTCGCAAATCTGATCAGATATACCGTACGCTCGAGTCTTCGCTAAAAGAAGTTGTGTGGTACAGAGTCAAAAGCTTTCTGAAAATCCAAGAAAATAGCATCAACTTGTGATCCTGCATCGATTACCTTCATTACGTCATGCGAAAGTAGAGCCAGTTGTGTTTCACACAATCAGTTCTTCCGAAATCCATGTTGGTTTGCTGTAACTCGTTTTCATCTAGAAACTTCATAACGTTAGAGCATATGACATGCTCCAGAATTCTACTGCAAACAGATGTTAGAGATATGGGTCTATAATTCCTAGGATCTCATACAATACAATTAGTGGTGACATCAGTTGTAATTAACATGTAACAATAAGGTGTGCTTTAAATACTGTTCAGCAACCAGATTTCTAAAAACAGGATTCCCCAGCTATGTAATTTTGATGCACGATTAGATGGTGCTATAAGAATGAGACATTTCAACAGCACCATCTACAGTCGAAATGTGTTTCTGTAACACCACTGGTGACACACTCATGATAGCTATACTGAATTTAGATGTTCTAGGTTGAATTTTTTTTATTCAAATCACACAAATGCCAAGTATGTTCTTTAGTATACCCAATAGCCAATTTCCTTCTCGTTTCTTTACAACACTCCACTACTTCCCAAAAGTAAACGTCAAAATTATGACCTTGATATGGACTATCTACACAGTCATAAAATTTATTTATTTGTCGTATGGCAAGCAACAGTCATAAAATGATCAGCCACCACTCAATACCTTGGTAACACATGTTCTGAAATTTAAAGCAAAACCACTTACATTGGTCCTAAACCATCCAAGATTATAATCTAATAATGTGAAAGATAGTGAGGAAGCACAATGCTTACCGTAACAGAATAGGTACAAAACATACACACACACAAATTTTAATGCAATGAATGCCCTTCTTCAGCAAGCTGGACCATTACAGGCCTAAAGCAATACTCCCCTCCCCTCCAACTGTTCCTTGTGTCACACTCTACTCTGCAAATCACAAATACTGTAGGTGGCAGAGGGTGCTAAACACCAATCCTAATTCAATGCATTCCAATCCCGAACAGAACGAGGAAAGAAGGAATACATAAATGTATCAGTATGGCATCTTATTTCTCGAATCTTATCCCTCCTGTCATTGCGACCTAAACAGGTTGGCGGAAGAAGTATTTCGTTGCACTCGTAAATTAAAGATTTTCGCATATTCTCCAACAAATACAAACGACGTCGTCTGTCCACCAAACAATCCAAGCCCAACCCACACATCAGCTCTGTGACACTTACATAAGGACTGTAACTAGCAGTCACAAATCGAGTGGACCTCCTCTGTACTTTCTCTAACATGTCAACCAAACCCTTGTGATACGGATCCCAAATTCCACAACAGTATTCCAAATGCGGACGCATTAGTGTTTTGTACCCTATTTCCTTTGTATGAGCATTACAACTTCTCAAAATACGACCTGTAAATCGTAGTTTAGAATTAGCTTTGCCTACGACGGAAGTTATGCTAAGTCCCATTTCATTGCTTTGTACTGTTACGCCTAGATACTTCAGAGAATCTACCGTGTCAACAACTGAATGTTAACTTTGTACTAGTGAGCAAATGGGGTGTTTTTATTACTTATTTGCACTTTTTGCAGTTAAGTGTAAGCTGCCATTTTCGGCACCATTCCGAAATAACATCCAGATCGTGCTGTATTTCCAAACAATCATCATTGCACCTCTCTTCCCTATAACTAAATGAATCATCAGCAAAAAATCGCATCCTGCAATTAACGTTGTCACTGAGATCGTTTATAAAAATTAAGAAAAGAAGTGGTCCTATTATACTTCCTTGAGTAACACTCGAAGTAACATCTAGCTTAGAAGAGGCTTCCCCGTCAACAATGACATACTGTGACCGACCAGTTAGAAAATTGCGTATCCATTCGCAAATCTGATCAGATATACCGTACGCTCAAGTCTTCGCTAAAAAGAAGTTGTGTGGTACAGAGTCAAAAGCTTTCTGAAAATCCAAGAAAATAGCATCAACTTGTGATCCTGCATCGATTACCTTCATTACGTCATGCGAAAGTAGAGCCAGTTGTGTTTCACACAATCAGTTCTTCCGAAATCCGTGTTGGTTTGCTGTAACTCGTTTTCATCTAGAAACTTCATAACGTTAGAGCATATGACATGCTCCAGAATTCTACTGCAAACAGATGTTAGAGATATGGGTCTATAATTCCTAGGATCTCATACAATACAATTAGTGGTGACATCAGTTGTAATTAACATGTAACAATAAGGTGTGCTTTAAATACTGTTCAGCAACCAGATTTCTAAAAACAGGATTCCCCAGCTATGTAATTTTGATGCACGATTAGATGGTGCTATAAGAATGAGACATTTCAACAGCACCATCTACAGTCGAAATGTGTTTCTGTAACACCACTGGTGACACACTCATGATAGCTATACTGAATTTAGATGTTCTAGGTTGAATTTTTTTTATTCAAATCACACAAATGCCAAGTATGTTCTTTAGTATACCCAATAGCCAATTTCCTTCTCGTTTCTTTACAACACTCCACTACTTCCCAAAAGTAAACGTCAAAATTATGACCTTGATATGGACTATCTACACAGTCATAAAATTTATTTATTTGTCGTATGGCAAGCAACAGTCATAAAATGATCAGCCACCACTCAATACCTTGGTAACACATGTTCTGAAATTTAAAGCAAAACCACTTACATTGGTCCTAAACCATCCAAGATTATAATCTAATAATGTGAAAGATAGTGAGGAAGCACAATGCTTACCGTAACAGAATAGGTACAAAACATACACACACACAAATTTTAATGCAATGAATGCCCTTCTTCAGCAAGCTGGACCATTACAGGCCTAAAGCAATACTCCCCTCCCCTCCAACTGTTCCTTGTGTCACACTTCAGCCACTAGTCATTCAAGTGGTGTAACCCTGTAAGAACACTTCCTTCTGAAGAAAGGCACTGCACTAAAATTTTATATATTTGTTTGATTTTAGTTTCTGTGCCCTCTGCTATGGTCTTCTCTATCCTTAACTGTAATACACTACAAATCACCCTTTCCTTCCGGTGCAATAAACCTACAGTTTTATACATGTTAAAACTTCTTATCTCAATGCCACTGATCAGTTATACAAAAAAAACCTATAGAACTGTCAACCTATGCCTTTCCATCAACATCAAAACTGCAATGCTCATCTCACTGTACCTCAAGTTCGTCAAATCTGGTCAGCCATAAAATCTGCATCACCAAATACTTCAAGTCTCATAAATCCCTTATTTTCCTTAGTCTAAATTCCTCTTACAATATTACAAAAGGATTTATTTCTTAACTTGCTACTTTACTTAAATCAATTTTTATATGAATTTATTTTTTTTACCTAATGTTTATTCCTTGTACAGATACATAAATATTTTTACCATCTAATCTTTGTGGTATATAGACAGTTTGAACTAGCTGGACTAGAGAAACCTCTTAATCTGGAAACTTCCTGTCCTAACTGGCAGTCAGTGTACTAATAGAGATCTGGGTAGTTGTTCATGTATAGTGAGAAGGTAAGCAGTATATATCTTGCATATACAACGTAGTCAGGAGTAGAGACAACGTAAGACGAGGGAGTAATAATTTTGTGACTTCTGTTTGTCAGCTAGCAATGGAGTGTCACAGTCAAATCAGCAGTAGGCACATGGAGAACTGCAGGATGTGCCAGAAATACAGTTGTTTAGAAGCCATGAATATGACTGGTTTTGAGAAGATTTCTTTTAGTAAGGAAGTACACTGTATAAGGTTGTTTTTTTTTTTTTGGCACAGGGTCACCTGAAGTAGTAGATGAGATGGTTATGTGCACAAATATGGGAACTTCGTTAATAGAGAATAAAGAAGTTAAATATGTTACTAACTAGCATTATTCAATTCAGAATCTAATTGAGGAAGTTACTTTATTGAGTACACTAATATAGAAGAGAATGCCGATTTATCAGAAACTAAGAAAACAAAAAAGAGGAATTGTTGCACTTAGAAGTGGTTATGACTAAGGAAGATAAAAATGTATTTGTGGATGTACATGTAACAGTTAATAGAATAAAAGTAGAGTGTATCCTTAAGTAACTAACCATTCTAGTTCTAAGATATTTCAAAGCGATTTGAATATGGAATACAAACCACATTTGGGAAAGTTTCAGGCAATATAATGAAGGTGATGGATTCTGAGATTAGTAATATATACTGTGATAAGACTGTTCTTGGTGAAAGTCTGAAATTAAGATTTAAAAAAATAATAATAATATTTGTGCATTGTTAATGAACTACAAAAAAGAAACAACAGTTTTTAAAATTTGTGCCTGTTAGTCTGTATGGTTGGATTTTGAATAATGTACAGCCCCTAGTCCCGAGTAACAGAGGTAATGTTTAATTGTGACGTGAAGTTTGTAAGCTGACAAATTTAGGATAAAAAAAAATGAGTACCAATTTTTAGTTAAACGGGATGAACACAAAAACCACGAGTCAGATTTTGATGCGCTTTCAAATATCCCCCAGTCTGTAGTCCCAGAATAAAATAGGGTATGTATCAATATGATGTGAACCCATAAAGCTGAGAAATTAAAGATAAAAGTGTCCACAAATAAGTAAATAACTTTTCGTGTGAATGAAGGCTTTCCCTATATGACACTGAAACGTAATCTTCACATGTTTCCGTTGAATGGTGTTGAAGAAAGACTAGCATTCACTGACGTGCTCTGCCATCACTAGCCATCCAGCATGACAAGTGCAATATGGAGCTGCAGCCAGCCCACACGACAGAGCAGGTGGAGGGTAGGCGTGGGAGTGCCAGGCTTTATAAGAGGCATCGACACCAGTCAATGCCACTGAAGGTCTGATTGTCACAGCAGTAACACCAGACCTGAAGATGGTGGTCGGGCATGTTGCCAAAAGCTCGTCTTTCTTCAGCACCATCCGGCAGCGAACCCATGAAGATTATAATTTATATAATCTTTTGTTGAATACAATTCCCGTCCGAACTACTGGTCTGATTTAGCTAATTCAAAATTTAAGCAAACAAACGGCATCATATCAGTCAAATTTTTGTTTTTCTCACTGGAAATGTGTTAACTGTAACATGATTTGTTTAATTGATACATCAATAGTAAAAAAATAGGGGCAACAGCTAGCTAATCAATAAGTGTTATACCAGAGGTATTTGACATTGGTGATGTTAGTGTGAAAAAGGGGACAGCTAAATTCCTTTGCGAGGGAAATGATAACAAGCAAGTAGATGCATATGGAATTTGGCTGAAAGGAAGCTTCTCAGACTTCTAGCCGCATTGTTAGGTGACGTTTTGGAAGCTAGTGGCACTGGTGCAAATCAAAGATTATTAATAATCTGGAACATACTGTCAATATCCCAGATAATATTGATACAGACATGCCTATTCCTGTAAACAATCTCAAATTTGATAGTGTTAATGTTGCCAAAGTGTTAAATATTAAAGGAAATGTTAAGTTACAGTAATTAGCAGAAAGGGTGTAAGGGTTTGGGAGAGACTATATTAGCCTCTTCCAACCAAATTTCAACCTCTGCTTCAAGTGCTGCACCCTATTTGCATGCACGAGGCTCTGGCAACTGAAAGATTCCTGGTATAAGGAGTCACTCACTGCTTGCCAACGGCCTCCAAAAGTAAGGAGGAAGAGTGTTAATATCAAAATATGTATTTTTTATGGCTTTATGTCTCATTGATGTCATTAGATGTGGGAAAGGACAGGAGGAATGGGATGGGAAGGAAATCAGCCATGACCTTCTTGAAAGCACCTCTGCCACCCACAGTAATTGTGAATTGCAGAGTATAAATGTAGATGTAACAATCCCGGGATTCACCTGGAGTGATTTGGGGGAACCATCTAAAACCCAAATCAGGATGGCCGGATGAGGATTTTAACCCAAGTACTCTCGAATTCGAGGCCTGAGCATTACTGCTTATCTAACATACCAGGTCTATAATAGTGAGTCTATTTGTAAGAAAAATTGAGAAAAAAAAAAATAAATGGTTACGCACTAATGTATTTAATGTTAAAAATTGTGATGTGAATGCTGATGCAGTATTGACTGTAGAATTTCAGCCAGAAAAAGGGGGATGATTTTCTCAATAGAAAATATTTTTACTGTAACTGTATAGCCAAATCTGAATACATTAAGCCTGTTAGAGATTTCGCTCCTACCAATTTTGAAACCTTGAGCAAAGTGTTGAAATGCAACTTAGGTTACAGGAGGGTGCTGTGCTTGGTAACAATATAGACTTAAATGTAAAGAATGTTGAAGTAGGAAATACGCATGGCTTTGTATGAAGGTAAGGTTATTGAAAAAAAGTCACCAAGACATCAATTTTAATGAAAAAGGGTAGGTAGTTGTTGCATATGACTACAGAATACCGCTTAAGTAATGGTATAATGTAGCGCTTTCACATGTGAGGTGAAAAAGACTGGTAGATGTCGAGTGTAAACAGTTATTTATCTTAAAAGAAGATTAATTAGTTTCTCTTTATAAGAAGTACACTAGGCCATTGTGAGTGTTTGATACTGTAAAGAGTGTGTCTGCGACTAAGGTAATATGTAACCTTGTGGTAGCTACTAAGATAAACAAGAATAACTAACAAGGGAAATGATAACTAACACAAATGCAAAGAAAAATATTAACTAAATCTTTTCTTGTTCTCTCTCTCTTTTTTAAATATATGGGTTTACGGTGTATTACACTGTATATTCACATGTACTGGTAAATTTTGTTGTTTTCATTAGAACTAATAATGTATATGTATTTTTTTTAAAGAACACGAAACGAATATTGTTCCTGTATGTAAGGTTCACTGGTCTTCATGTGTGTTGCTGTTTGGTTAGAGATTAGAACATTCCTCAATTTACTGCATGTGGTTGTCATGTCTACATGCATCTTTAATATGTGTTTCAGAAATATAATGTTAATTCATCTGATTAGTAATATTTGTCTGGTATCTACAAACAAGACGATTTTTAACAGTAATTCCACTAACTAGAAAGCTGTTAAACTAAGACATTAAGCAGTATAATTGAAAGAATGAAGATCTTACCACCTTGGCTATTATTTTATTATTAGTTATGAATGCGTTCTTAGGAAGAACTAGTTGAAACTTTGGGAAGGATGTATTAATTTTTCTACCATCTTATTTTGATGATATATAGACAAACTGTTTGGTTTCCCAGTTGGACTAGGGCAGCCTCTTATTCTGGAAATCAAAGATTGTAAAAGTGGCAACCCTAAGTGGCAGTCAGTGTAGTTATATATTTAAATAAATTGTGATGGAGCACACACTCAAGTGGAAATTTCCCTACATACCCATCTTCCCCCTTTCCTGCACCCACCTATATTTTCCCTCTGCAAATTATAGCCTTAAATTCTTTAAATGTTATTGGTAAATTATTCAACATTTCTCTTGGTAAATTAGTCCAATCCCTCACACCCTTACCCAAAAAAGAGAATCTTCCTACACCCTTGTGCCTGAAATACAGTGCCAGCTTGTGGTTATGGTCATCTTTTCCCTTCCATGCATTACTTTTAATTCTTACACCAATATCTATCCATGCCTCATCACCAATAAACGACTTGTACGCTCCCATGACCCTCTTCACCCTCCTCCTGTCTTCCAATGAATCCCATTCCAGCTCCTTTATCATATCTGTTACCGATTGCATTCTGCGGTAATTTCCAGAAACAAATCTAGCAGCCTTTTTGGCACCCTCTCCAACTCCTGTATTTGATACGCAAAATGTGGGTCCTGTACTACACTACAATATTCAAGCAATGGTCTGACCAAAGTTCTGTAAACCAATTCATTTACTTCTCTTGTACATCCCCTAATCACTCTTCCCAACAAGAGAAGAATTTTGAAACCTTTTCCTACTAACTGACAAATGTGTCCTGCCCAGTTAAAATTGTTATCAAATGTAATGCCAAGATATTTACATTTCAAGTCATCAACCAGCAATTCTTTCCCCACCTTATAATAGTAATAAACCTTTGGTTTTTATTTGTGTATCTAATAAGCTGCATTTATCTTCATCTCATGTTTACCAACCCAACTAGATATCCTGTCCAGATTACCCTGCAGATGTTTACAGTCCTCCACCGTTTTGATCCTTTTATGTAGCATTATATCATCTGCAAACAAATTAATTTCTTATAGTAAACAATCAACACAATTATTCATTAGAATAATGAATAATCCCAATACGCTACCCTGTGGCACTCCCATTTCTTTTGATACTGCTTTTCCTACCCTAACTTTCTGTTTTCTACCTTTTAAAAATTCTTCTACCCAGCAAATCACTTTCTCATCCACTCCAATAGTCTTTACATTATTTACTACCATTTTATGGCTTACTCTGTCAAAAGCATTTGAAAGATCTAGTGCTACAACATCAATTTTGCCTCCCTTGTCCATTTCATCTGAAATATCTTGTATATATCCCACCAACCGAGATTCGCATGAACATCCTTGCCTGAACCCATGTTGCCTACTTGAAAACCACTTACGTTCCTCACATATATTTCTGATGTGGTTGCATATCAATCCTTCCATTAATTTACCTACCACTGATGTCAAATTGATTGGCCTATAATTTTGAACTCTATTTCTCACCACTCCTTTATGTACCGGCACTACTATCACACTTTTCCAGTCCTGTGGTATGCAGCAAGTATCCTGACTCAATAAAAAAAATATTTCAAGATAAGGTACAATGTCACATCTGGCTACCTTTAAGATATCTGTAATAATATTATCTACACCAGCCCCTTTATGTTTTTTTCAGCTTTCTTATTTCCTTCATATCCTCGGGATGAATTTCAAAGTTTTTGGTCTGTTCATTTCTAATTGTGTTGTTAAGCTTGTTCTCCAAGTTAGACTCTCCTGTTTCTGATTCATTGTCCCTAATGCTCTCACTAAACCAGTTATTTAAAATCTCTGCCTTTTTCAAATCCTCAGTAACTTCTTCTCCATCCTTATCTATAAGCATCTCAACACCCTCCCTTCTCCCCAGTTTTCTAACATAGCCATAGAAATTTCTAGATGTATCAATCAATTGTTCCCTGCACTGACAATACTCTTCATAAACCCATCTTTAGCCACCTTTTAGCTATTATTAAGTCCTTGTTTAGTTGTTTTAAATATTCTCTACTCTCCTGCTGTCTCTTAACTCTGTTATGTTCTTTTCTTACCAACCTCTTTAACCACCTCACCTCCCTATTAAAGTACACAGGTTCTCTAATTCTCTTCATTTTCTGTTTTGAAATCAATTTTTCGTCCCCTTTCTTTTTATCTCCTTGAACTCTTCCCACCTTGGACTCTACTGTACTTGTGCCTTCCTTCCATTTGCTGAAATATTCTCTGAACTCTCTCTTCAAATTCGAATTTGTGCCTTTTTGTAATTGAACCTATTTCCCCCCTCACTTTTAGCTGCTGGTTTATTGAATCCTCTAATATCGATCAGAACTGCTTCAATGATCACTTATTCCTTCAGTTACTTGACATCCCACAAGGTTATCATCAGGCTTTATTAGGAATATATCCAAAATATTTTGTCCCCTAAGTGTTCTGCTGTATCACTTGTGTAAATCCTCTATCCCTTATCAGAGAATTAGCAAATCTCTGACCCCTTGAGTTATTAATCTTTACACATCGTAAAATTTAAATCCCCACCAATAATTAGCATTCTATTCTCACCTCTGAAATCTGAGTATGAATTTAATTTTCCCCCTAGAGCCTCATCTTCATCTGTCATTCTTCCACTGCGGTAAGCAGGCAACACCCTGATTTTTTTTTCTTTTTTATTACCCCAGAAACATGTCCCAAGTAACTCATGGTTATGCAGTGAGAAGATACACCATACATATCTTGTGTAGACAGTAGTTGACACCAGGGGATAATCATTTTGTGATGGAGTGTCAAAGATAATTCAGTAGAAGGCAGCAGGAGAACTGCAGTGTCTGCCAGAAACATACAGTTGTTTAGAAGCTGTGCGGCAAGGTGCCATAAATACAATGGTGATATTACAGTGGCTCCCATAAGTGAACTTGGCAGCTTCAAGAGAGTAGTTAGCATGATATCATTTCCAGAACAAATGCAGAAAGTGTGTGTGTTCATTGTGAATAATTAGTACCTTAAGGGACACTGATGGTTGCTATGTAAAGTGGAATGGTTGACTCCAACCACAGAAGCCTATGTGTGTTCATTGTGAATAATTAGTACCTTAAGGGACACTGATGGTTGCTATGTAAAGTGGAATGGTTGACTCCAACCACAGAAGCCTATGATTACAAAAATCAGTATGGAACACAGAAACAGGCAAAAAAATAATTATTATGATGGTGTCAAGGCTGCAGGAATGTGAATATACTACTATATAATTTCGTTGTCACCAGCTGTGTTCACCTAGAAGCTATTAGCTTAACATGTTATATTATCATGCACCCACCCTTCATTTCCGGGATAACAAAGAACAGAGATATTACAACAAAGTTTGAGGTTATGAGCATTATTTAATAACAATTCTATTTAGTTAAGTGAATGCAAAGGAATGAATTGTTAGAACACTAAATAAAAGTAGGTATTTTGTTTAAATTAACATATTCTTTACTAGTTGCATTTTGTTTGTTGTAGCTGAAGCAGAGTGTGCAGTATTCGTTTGGGTATTTTGTGTTATAACAAAAATACAAGCATTCCATTAATGTGTATTACCCAAAATGATGAACACTTGACACATTTTGTGTATTTCTTTGTGATTTTTATCTATTTATCAAACTAATAGCCTGTTGCAGCTTAGAATACAGCTATTAGTATGGTTCAGATATTTATGACCAAAAATGAAGATAAATATGCATGAAAATAGGACCTCAACCCTTTCTGACTTGATGCTTACAGGTCAGTTTTACTTGTATTTAGGTCTAATAAAACAAGGATTTAAATTTTTTTCTACAAAATGAATATCAGACTAGAAATTTTGAAACGATTCCAACTGGCATCATTGGGTCCTGTTGATGCATTAAGAAAAGTAAAAGTTAATTACCTGTCCTTTTTAAAATTTTGTTTTTGTTGATTGATACACAATGCAACAGAAAGATAATATAAAATACAATTGAATTTAATTGAATAATGCCTCATTCGCTATAATATAATCTTGAATTGCTTCTGTAATGTAACTATGGATTCATTTAGCGTGAAATACTTCATCGAGCAAAGTGAAAGATTTAATTTTACGCACTACATTATGCTGTAACTTTTGATATATAATTTGCATCTTGATTTGTCAGGTGCTCTGGCCTGTGATCCACACCATCATAATGTACATCAACAACATGGTGTTTTTCTATCCTCTTCTTCTCCAATGGTTCTAACTTTGGAAGCCCTTCTCTTCTTGATTCATTCTGCACTTAAAAGCCTGCTGCAATTTTATACACAAAATCAAGCAGTAGTGGATGTTACTCACCTATTCTGATATCAGTGTCATTCATCCATGGAAGAACCATTCATTGACACATGCCAAACTGATGATATGAAATAGATTCCCAGATAAAAACGAAGTACCTTGATGTTGAAATTATATAGGTGGACAAACATGACATACAAATCAATACCTCCTACTATTGCTTTACCATTGATGGTTGAGGAGCATTCACATGTTATTCAGGAGCTACAGACCACCTTCTGACATTTTCAATTGGTTCTTGCCCTTTGTAACAGGATTGAATTTGCACTGCATTATTGTCAAAACCATTTCAGTAATACTATTTTCTCATTGGTCTCTAATCTGTAATTATAGGAAGTTAGAACAATTTTTTTAAAAAAAGCTCCTACCACCAGAATTCTGGTTTGGGAGGGGCTTGGGCGGAATTTTGTTTGAAAAAAGAGGGGGGGGGGGTGCTTGGCCTTAAAAAAAGGTCTCCGAAATTACAATGTCGGGGGTGGACCTAGATACTTTGGGGGGACCTTGAGCCCCTAGTGCCCCCCCCCCAATCCGCCCTTTCGCGCCCTTATCTGTATAAATTTTGAAACCCAAATATGTCAAATTACGAAATAACCGAAATAAGTGGATATTATAGTAGGTACAGAAGTAAATGAAGTTGGATTGAATATTTTTCACTGATATGTCAAGAGGTATAACTGTTTTCAGAAGAAATTAAATAATTTATTTGATTTCCATCTGATCACTGCTGAAATACAAGGCCATAAGTGAAATGTATTACATACTCATGACCCAATAATTACAAATGGAATCTACTTTTTGAGTTCAAATATTCCAGCTGGTAAGCTTGTATTCTAAAAATAATATATGCATACTATTGTCTAATTACATAAGTAAAAGAAACAATTTTGAAATGGTATTTGTACCCATGAAAGTTTCAGAAAGGGTCGAGTGAAGTCTGTAGTTAGGATGCCATACGTATGTCAACAAGCAATGTAAAATTGCACTTCAGCAAGTTATTGTAATGAAACTACAAGCAGTCAAAAACTATAGGATGACATTTGGATTTATTCAACTTACATTCGACCTAAAAATGAAAAAATAGGACCGAACATTTAAATTTATTATACATCAAAACATGCTCTATTATGTCATTTATTATATCTAGCAGGGTCGCTTTTATTTAGACAGCATAATTGGTTTGTCATGGGCTCATGGACCATTTAGAAATTATTTTTTTATTCGAAAATTATTTTCATGTTCCCGTAAAAGAATAAATTACTAGATTTTTATTTTTATCAAAAATCACTGTCCGCTTTGTCGAGCTGCATGCCATGAAACATTATTCGTGTATCTTGTTGTGTTGTAATGCTGCTGTAAATGAAATCACTTTCTTGCAGTCATTTTAATTTCACGTAAGTTACAGAAACGAACGCCTCGACTGTACTAGAATACTCCTCTCCAAATTCTTTCCTTTTGTTGTCGTCATGGTAGTACTCACTGAACCACTGCAGAATTAACACTGATTGAGGATCATTTTGAAAAATAATGACAGTAAAACATTGATTGGGGAGCATCCATAAACTACATAGCATGGTCTGGTGAAGGAGTGGTTGGGTAGAATGCTACTTGGAAAAGGGGGGGGGGAGTAAGGTAGGGAGTCCAAGCCACACGTTATTTGTCATGGTTAAAAAAAGTTACAGAACACAAAACAGCATGTGAATATTTATTTCCGTTATTAAATTTTCTCAGTATGTAATTTAGGATAGTCTCACAAGAGAAAACAGTACAAAATGAATTTGGAATCAATAGATAGATAATGTTACCACCACACGAGGGGAGGGGAAAGAAAGGGGCGGGGGAAGGCTATAGCCACAACAGGCTACATGGGGGAGAAGGAAGGAAGAACTCACATGAGGCCAGCCAAAATGGAGCTACGTTGATTATGGACGCTCCCTTGACACAGCTCGACACAGGCACTGTCGAGGTTAAAAGGCGGGTAGAACATTAACGTTTAGAGAGTGACAACTTTAATTCTTAACTGGTGAATACACTGACTTTTCTTTTTTCCTCCTATGTATAATAGGAGTACATTTCTGTGAATAATATATATTAATTTCTTCTCACCTATAACCTGATTTATTTAACTGTGTATTTTGATGTTTTTGATACGAGAATAATAATAATAACCTATAACCTGTAAAAAATTACCAGACTTTTCCTCAAATAAAAAAAAATATGACCATAAATATTATCGTAATATGATCAAAACTAGGAAAATGGTGTGAATATGCATTTATATAAAATACATAAAAGTACAATTAGAAATGTTCTAACAGTAGTTAATTCAGCATTACAGCTCAAAAAGAAGGCAGGGAAAAAAACATGACTAGTCATATAGATCCAAACCCGAGTTATTAGTGACAGAACTAACAAGATCATAGAAATATGCACTCCAAACAATAACCAACACCCTGCTGCATGTATCCCCACTACACCTCCCACCTGCATCTCCCCAACACACTGCCAACCTCTCCACCCCAGCATGGAGAGGTTCGCAACACACGTAACTATGATGTCGGCTGCTAATGTTGACTGGTATGGAATATATGGGGGAAACTGTCCCAGGAACCCAACACTTCGATGGAACATGAAGTCGTGAACAACTTAGAAACATTGCATCAAACTGACGTGTTCCTCCTTGTGGGAGAATTTTTTATACAGTCACGATGTGGTAAATCAGAATAAACCTACATGGCAAATCAAGGCTCATATGATGACATTCTGTGTAGCCAACAAAAATGACTCCAGTTAAAAGTACCAAACCCAATAATGTGCAAAAGCTTTAATGCTATCTTTAGTAATCAACTTCCAAAAAAAAGTTCAAGATTTTGGTATTTGCAGGCATAACGAATTTTTGCTAAAAGTGGCCTGTATTACTGAAAATACCACATCTAACAACACAGCAACAAGTGCAAGAAGAACTTGGGTAACCAACAGTTTGGGTTTATAAAGGCTTTTGGAAACATGTGGTAATTTTTACGTGTCTTTGTGTAATCAGATTAAGAGTTTTCTGCTTATTTTACTAGTTTAAAAATTTCCACCATAAGTTAAACCAGGCAAATTTATGAAAATCCTCTGTGAATTAATAGGTATGACAATTGATAAAGTGAATTGCCATCAGTTAACATTAAACTGTGTAAATTTTTTGCAAATGGTGTATTATTTCACCTACACAGATTTTCCACACGATTTTTATGCAAAGAATTGTAAATAGTGGTTCTGTTACAAAGATACCACTTCTTAAGTAAATCCACGAGATATGCAAATTAGACAACTGTTACTGTCTGAGTAAATGAAAAAAAAGTGGTTAATTTGACAGCAAAGGTATCAAAGCCTTTCTTAAGGTTAGTGCCCTTGAATCTACAAGTATGTGGGTTTAATGTCGCAGTGAAATGTGTTCATTTGGCAAAACCAAGTAATTTTTGAACATCTGTACATTTATCTGTTTATTTGAAGGCAACATACTAACAATTCTGTTGCAAAAAGCAACACATAATAAAAAAAAATCGTGACATGTATACTTACCACAGCATAACAAAAATATTCTGAACAAATCACTAACAAAGTGGTTGCTTCAGGCACGGGGTGGGGAATAAAAAAAAAATCTTCCAAGCACTGGAAAATAATAATTGTTTGTTAATTGAAAATTTAGCACAATGCATAATGCCTGAGAACATATTAACAAAAACCTAAAATTTAGGATGGGCAGTAAATCAAAGGATATGCACAAATTGCCCAAATAGTTGCTTTAGTTCTGTAAGGTCAATGGGCTCAAATAAAACAAGTACATAGAACGAAATCTCACTTTTTTACCAAAGAGATGAGACTAAAAATTGAGTTACAACACTTTGGTCAGACAATTGTATGAATATAGTGGTGCAGTGTAGGATCCACATTTTGGGAAACAAATACAGAAGTTTGAAGGGTGGCAGCAACACATTCGCAGAACACTTTCAGCAACTAATGTGATAAATCAGCTGAATTGTAATTAATTGGAAGACAGGAGATGAAGAGAGTGTTGGGATTGTACAAAGCAAATGTTGATGATGAGGTTTGCAAAGACATTGGTGTGAAAATTAGGAGTAGTGCATGACCACGATGACAAGCCGGGCCTCGATATGAGATATAAGGGAGTATGAAAATTTTCGTTTGAGGGTAAGGCAGTCAGGTACTGGAAAAAATTACCAGGGGAAATGATGAATAATTTATCAAAAATGTTGAAAGAGTTTACAATTGTAAAGAGCAAAAGTAGATGGATAGATGAATCTTCACTCAAAGGATTTAAGATAGTAAAATAATAAGGGTCAAATAGGTGACAATGGAATTTGTCACCGGAACATATACTCAATCACAACTAAATTAAATTAAAATATAAAACAGGCATCAGCAGTGCCTAATTTGGATTTATCACTTGTGTATCAGATACAAACACCTGAATTCTTGCACGAACATTTGTTGTGTCCTTGTTGTCTAAGACAGCTACTGTAAATAACTTGTAATGAATATGTTCAGGATTTCTTGTTTCAGTAACCATAACTAAATCATATAACGTTTCAGATATCAAAGCACAAAACTCAAAAAAGAAATATCTGATATTTTGGCCAAACATGATTATGTCTGATCAGTATTCGGAAATATAAATTCAGTAAAACGATTAGGAAGATAATGCTTCTCCAAAGTAAAGACAAACAAGTGCTTCTAAGAAAAAGGAATCTTATTAAAGGATAATAAAAAAATGATACATTTGCCAAAAGTGGAGATGCAAAGTGGAATTCACAGTTTAGTTTCATGAGGGAGGGGAAACAAAATAGTTAACTACATTATTGGAGCATAACAAACAAGTTATGTAGATAAAAATGGACTAATTTTGAACTCCACCTCATGTATGGTTTATTATACTGAGAAAGTGAAGTTTTGAGAAAAGAACAAAGATTGCCCCCTTTGAAAATGTGAGTACACTTTTCCCACAAAACCACTTACTGTGGCAAATAATACTAAACAAAGTGTAATGATGACAACCTCAGAAGGCCCAATGAATGTCATGTGGTTAGACTTCACAATAAAATAAATTCTCAAAGCCTCCATTAAGATTTATGTTGAAAATTATGCAATCTTTGAGAATGGGAATGAATCAAATACCTCAGATGGAAAACAATACATGTCATCTCAAAAAATGTGATGGTAAAAACTGGTGCTTTTTGAAAATATCATTAAAAAAAGTCATCAGTAATTTTTTTTTTAGGAATGTGGCAAATGATGTTCTAATTAAAATAGATGATTCAGTGGAAAAAAATAATAATACATAATGTAGCAAAGACACAGTTAATTCAATTTGTTAAAAACAAAAACATAAAATAAAAGACAGCTATAATGTAATGTCTGAAGGGAAACCAATTAATGAAAGCAGTTTCACAAAATTCTGTATATACAAGGTGTACAACTTTGCTTCCGCCGTTTTTCAATAGTTGGCTACAATGGTAAGTAGCGGTCGAGATAAACATATCGCAGACGTCAGGCAGTTAGCTGTGAGCTTCGTCAACATAATCTCATTCAAACATTAGTCGATTTGTGTGTGCATCATAATGTTGTTCTAGATTGAAAATGTCAGTGTACGAGCCGAATTCTCGTCATTTGCGGGAGGCTCTGCTTTTTTGTTTCAATATGAAGAAAACTGCGGCTGAGTCTCATCGAATGCTCTCCAGTACTTATGGTGAGGACTGTATTAGTGAGAGAACGTGTCGCGAGTGGTTTCAACGCTTCAGGAATGGTGACTTTAACGTGGAAGACCGGCATAGTGGCGGAAGAGAGAAAGTTTTCGAGGATGCAGAATTGGAGGCATTGCTGAGTGAAGACTCGCGTCAAACTCAAGAAGAACTGGCACAATCATTGGGGGTGACACAGCAAGCCATTTCAAAACATCTCAAAGCCATGTGTATGATTCAGAAAGAAGGAACTTGGGTCCCATATGAGTTGAAACCGAGAGACATTGAAAGGCGTTTGTGTGTTTGTGAACAGTTTCTTCAGAGGCAAAAACGGAAGGGTTTTCTGCATCGCGTTGTGACCGGGGACGAAAAATGGGTTCATTACGATAACCCTAAACGCAAAAAATCATGGGGGTATCCCGGGCATGCTTCCACGTCGACGGCGAAACCGAACATTCATGGGTCCAAGATCATGCTCTGCATTTGGTGGGTCCAGCTCGGCGTCGTGTACCATGAGCTGTCAAAACCAAGTGAAACAATCACAGGTGATCGATATCGAACGCAATTAATGCGTTTTGAGCTGAGCATTAAAAGACAAACGCCCGCAATACAGCGAGAGGCACGATAAGGTGATTTTGCTGCACGACAATGCTAGGCCCCACGTTGCAAGAGTGGTCAAAACGTACCTGGAAACGTTGAAATGGGACGTCCTACCCCACCCGCCGTATTCTCCAGACGTTGCTCCCTCTGATTATCACTTTTTCCGATCAATGGCCCACAACCTGGCTGAGCAACGCTTCCGATCTTATGAAGATGTCAAAGAGTGGATTGTTTCGTGGATCGCCTCCAAAGATGAACAATTTTTTCGACGCGGCATTCGCACACTGCCGGAAAGATGGGAAAAAGTTGTGACCAGCGATGGACATTACTTTGAATAATATCTGTGTAAGCATTTTGTTCAATAAAGGGTCATATTTTTGAGGAAAAAACGGCGGAAGCAAAGTTGTACATCTTGTATAAACAAGTTGACTCCAAGAAACTTCTTAAAAAACTTAACTCTGCGACAGTTTCATTGGTGGTTACAGAGCTGGAATAGCTGATATAGAAACAAGGAAGTTGGTATATTTTGTACATTTATTCCTTGATCACTCCGTATATCCTGAAGAAACTTTTCACAAGCACAAAGTATTTAAGTCAGAAAAATGTGCTTTAAGAATTAATTGCAGAACATGTTCACAAACATTGTGCAGAAATCTGATTAGACATATAGGAGCACTAACAATTCTGGAATAATACATACACTCTCTAACCCAGTGATGTCAAGGATACGGCCCGTGGGCCACATCCAGCCCCTGGGCCCTATCAATACGGCCCGCGATCGCAATGTGACATAAAAAGAAGAATCATGTTTTTTAGAGCTTTTAGACTTCACTCGATTCCTCTATGGAAGTTTTAAAATCTGGCCTGCCTACACATTCTAAATTTAATATACGGCCCTCTGCAAAATTGAGTTTGACAACTATGCTCTAACCTATTGTAACATTTCAATTTTCAGGCCAACGTACATAAACTACAATACAATACTAAGAATAAATGTAACATTCACAAAGATTACAAGTCAATGTCAACTAAACAGAAAGAGCACCGGAGCTTCTTCATTTCAACCACAAAAATCTAATGACTTTAAATCCAGATGAGTTTTACCGCAGAACACAATCTTTGTGAAAGAATCTTCCTGGAATTTGATAGCTAAACAGGACTGAAAATACACTCTTTTAGGGACATGGAAGAGGAAGGTAGCAAATTTTTCCACTGTCACTAGAATGATGTGTGATTTTCTATGTATTGAATCTGTTTACAAATCCAGCAATTTGAGTATCTCAATACATTCATATACTGTAACATGGAGTGTTTATGGATTCTCCATCAACATTTGAAATACTAATGGGATCTTAAGTACTAAACAGGTAGTAATATCATTGGTCTCTTAATAATTATACGTAATGTTTCATATCCCTATAACTATTCCCATATGGGATCAAAGTGAACATATCTAATCTAATCTTCTATAGCAACGATGCTGTGTTTACTCAGTACTTCCTCCATAACCAATGCAAGTTGTTCCACAACATATACAAGTCTTGTCATATTTTGTTTCTTTCTATACTGGAAGTGTTATTTTTCTTCCACACTATTCTGTATTTTGTTATGACAAGTTTTTGTTATTCCTTTTCATTCATAGATAATTGAGTCTTGTTTCCTTGCCTTCGCAGTTAATGCTAAACCACTCCTAAACTGAATACATACAATCAAATAAATTGCTACTTTCCTTTCACCTTTGAAGAGTCCTTTATTTTCCACTTACCTTCTCTTTGAATCCTTAAGTTTTTCAGTATCATTCAAATTTACTCCTCTTCCAGCTAAGTCATGGCTTATGAATTTCTGCATACTTACTAAGGTATTCAATGGTTCCATACAACAATGGGGTTATTAGAACTCATCAGTGATATACCTTCTAACGGTTAGTCATGGCATAACAAGAAAAAACCCTGGAAGCTATACCAAGAAAAATTTTGACTTTATATGAGACATTGGATTTTGGAGTAAATTATCTGATCAGAATAAGAGAGACTGACCTGTTTTTGAGCTTAAAGAATTTATTCCCAAGATTCATACGCAACAAAATTCAGAACGCTGTCTTTCACAGTTTGTACAAACAGATTTCTGCCTTCTATTACTAACAACTCACAGTATCATCCTATCACGTGTGAAACCATAAAATGTACAAAACAAACTCTCTTAGGTGATTTCATATCTGTTATTAACTTCTCTCCGTTAATTCATCTTATATCTCAATCATAATTACTAGTTCACTAATTTCCCTTAAAGCCCCATTCTTAACTGTCTTACTGCACACATGTTCAGATCCTTAGGGGGCGTCCATTAATTATGTGAAGTAAAATGGTGGTGTCAACAGAAATCTCATGCATATTTTTAATTCCTTGAACAGTAAAGCAAAAAAAATCTACAAAAGACGCGAATCCCAACGCTTAGGTGGGGAGGGGTGGGGATTGTTTCCAGACTTGTAAACTGAAGAGCTAAAAAAATTTCTCAAAAACTTACGAGGTTGTTGGCAGGGGGGAGGGGTCCCCTCATCATGATCTCACCACAGGGGGAGGGTCCAACCAAATCTCTCTGGGGGAGGGGAGGTCCGGATTTCTGAAAGAACACCTCACGTAATTAATGGACAACCCCTTGCGATTCCTGGCATACAGTTATTTTTCACTCCTTTGTCATTAAACTTACCACTCAACAATATGAACTCCTGTCTTGTTTGCACAGGATATATGGAGAAAGATCTGAATATAGCTTCACAACTGGAATGCCATAAACACATTTTGAGTGTCTTGCCTTTTATGTAAAGACTTTTTACAATGTTGAATGGAAGATTACAACAAGTGCTATATTAACACGTTACCGACAGATTTATTCTAGAAAACTTGCTTAGAGCGAAAGAAATCTCCGATGCTGACAGTCTGCCGACGGAACTGGAACATCTCCGTATTATGTTCAGGAGAAACGGATATTGTAACTGACAAATATAAAGGGCACTACAAAAAACACCAAACAAACAGGCAATGGACCCTAAAGAACAGTTTAAAGATATGTCATTTATCCCATTTGCAGGTAACATATCCGGGAGAATAGGCAGGATACTAGGTTGACATGGTATTAAGAGCATATTCCGTCCTCCTGCCAAAATACGGGACCTGTTACGTTCTGTGAAGGATGACTTGGGGCTGAAGACGCTGGGGTGTATAGTATACAGTAAGAATGTGGGAAATCTTGCATTGGACAGACCGTTCGCACAATCAAGGCCCGTGTGGTGGAACATCAATGCTACATCCGGCAGATGAACAAATCTGCTGTTGCCCTACATGTAATTGAACGTGGCCACTGAATGGACTTTGATAACGTGAAGGTGCTGAAAAAGTGTTCGTTCTTTTGGGAGTCGGTGGTTAAAGAAGCAATAGAAATACGGTTACATGACAACCTGGTTGACCGTGACATGGGTTATTTGCTGAGCAACGCTTAGAAACCAGGGTTATCTATAATGTGCGGGTCACATTCCCTGGTTGCCGGCGATCCGGTGGAGTGTGGACAACCAAGTGAGAGGGAGTCAATCGACCAATCAGGGCGCGGTCTTGACGACGTCCTAACTGTGATACCTGTTGGTTGCCTGCCACAACAGCTAGACTCCAACAATTAAGCAACGCTGAGCATAGTGAGCACTTGGACGGGTGACCGCCCCTTACGACCAATCACAGTGAAGCGGGACTGCGAGTGTCATGAGGTTGCTAAGCGATACCAGTAAACGCCTGGTATTCGTAACGGCAAGATCGCCGGTACATAATTGACCTGATGATGGCTACTGAGCTAGTTGCTGAAAGCTTGTCGCTTTTTAATAAAATCTGGCTGCAAACCCGAAAAGATTTGTTGTCATTTATTCGCAAGGAAAGCCTGCATTCATATCTATTGGTAAGTTCCAAGAACAGTCACAAAATATCACGAGGGCATCCATGGAACAGAATCAGTTGCAGATATCAAATTTTTTGAAGGACATAAAAAGAGACATGAAAACCATACAAACAAGTATTACTTCAGAAGTCAGATCTACTGTGAAAGAGGAGATGACAAACTAAAGAAAGCGTCTCTGGTGATATGGAAATCATAAAAGAATCTTTACAATTAGTTAATTTGGAAACAGAACACAACATTGTACAAGATAGTATGACGCCACAGCTTTTGGAAACACAACAGCATGTTGCAGAACTGCGGCAGGGAACACAGGAAAGTGTAGAACAACCCACACAACAATTAGTTGCTTGCAAATCAGCTGAAAGCAAACACTTTTCATGGTTTGAAAACCAACTGACAACCATTGGTGAAGCCATTGCCGGGCTAAGAACCAAATCTTGTAATTTAAAAGAGGCGCAAGAAAGCCTTGCTTCCGAAGTTAACAATAAATTGGAAGGCTTACTTAAGAAGGGTGAATCGGATGTCATGCGATCAGTGCAACATACGCCTGCAGCAGAAATAAAAAACCAAAACACAATGGCTTGTGGGTCATTTCCAAGATTCGGAGTCTGAAGGGGTACTAATTCAAAGAAATTTCTTACAAATTTGGAAACCTACATGAAAATCAAAAACATTTCAGAATCTCTTAAAATTCTGTTGGCACAACAGACACTTGATTCTGAGGACATGGTTCAGTGTCACTTGTCTGGATGGAACATCTTATCCCAAATTCAAGGATTTGTTTCTGAAAACATTCTGGGGGCTAATGGCACAGTCACAAGTAAAGCTAAGGATTTATAAGGGATATCATCAACCTAAATTTTCAAAGTCAATGGCAACATATGCCGAAAGGATTGTGGCATTACCAAAATACTTAGACCAGCCTTTAGTTGATGTGGAATTGTGTGGAACACATTTTCCAGACACGGTCAGCACTTACTGAACACAGTTTGCATTAAATGCTAAAACAGTCCCTGGAAACACTACAGGTGGTTGATTCAGAAGAACCCAATTGAAATGGTGGGCCATGGAAAGAAAACCATCAGAATCAATTTGGACAACCCAAAGTCAAGCAGCAGGTACAATCATGGAAGAACAACCAATCCAGAGGGTGGAAGGGTAAAAATGGCACGTCAATGATAAACAACTCCGGTACGAATCAAAGAGGTGTGAATTAATGCAATCAGAATGTCCGAGGATAGTATTCAAACAGTAGGCGACCAAGTCGGCATGGAAAGGAATGTGAAAGAATGCTGAAACAGCTATCAGACAGATACAATGGCATGATATATTCCCGAGGACATCGCTGACACTGTTGCTATAAAGAAAACTAAAACAATTACAAGTATACGGTATTGGAGGATGGGAGGCTCTGAATTCTATCAGGAAGCTGACAACAGTGAAGTTCACCATGACAATGTTATTAGTAGATTTCCCCGAATAAAAGCCACTGTATTTGAGACAAAATGCACCATCTTCTTAGACAAGGGCAGCGAAGTAAGCGCCATCTCGGAGGATTTGATGCGGCATGTTCAAGCCAGTCAAAGGGAGCTGAAGGTTATGTCTACCCGTCAAGTCACACTGGTACCAGCATTTGGTGCCAAGGAGTGAAGAACAGACAGAAAAGTGATTTTTCCGATTTCTATTGACAGTTAAATATTGCTAATTGTGCCGTTGATTGTAGTAGGATTGAGGATCAATATAATTATCGGTAGTGACATCTTGGAAAAGAGGGGTATTGTAATGTATCGGAGGACAAAATCAGTGCTGAACTTGGTCTCTGTGACTCTTATGTGGGACGCTACTCAGATTGGTAAGAAGATTACGTATGCTAGTAGCGAATCTTTGGTACGGGATGAGCAAACGGATCTGCAGCTTTAACTGGACAAGGAGCCTCTGAGACAAACAGTGGCTTTGATTTGTGCTCTATCACACAAGCAGAATTTAGTGTGATGCATTGCTTGCGCAGATCAGCTCCTCCAGAATGCCAAGGCTGCCGAGTTGAGGAGTCATTGTCAGAAACTTGACTACCTTTTCTTACTGACAATGGAAAGTAAAAGACATACACAAATTTAGGGTGACTGATCCACGCCAACTGAGAGCTCATACTTACCCGATTCCTCATAAATATCAGGAAGCTGCTAGGGAGGCAGTCGAAGCAATTGAAAGTGAAGGAAGTATCACATGTGCTGCTTCGCAACATTTAAACCCGATAACCATTGTCACCAAGAAAGATGGTAGTGTCTGGGTGTGCTTGGATGCCAGAGCTCTCAATTCACGAATAGAATGGGATGGCGAGAGGCCAGAAACCATACAGGATATCATGTGTAGATTTCACGGTAAGCGGTGACTAACGACATTCGACATCGCAGCAGGTTTTAACCAGATGTAGTTGGATCTGTCCTGCTGACCATCTATGGCATTCTTGTTTGATGGGGCCAGTATCTATACAATAGAGTCCCATTTGGGCTAAGAGTCTGATACAGTGTGTTTGTTCAAACCACAAGCTCCATTCTGACTCCGGAAATAATGGTGTACTGTACAGTGTATGTGGATGACTTGCTCGTGGCCTCTGAGACTTTAGAAGAACACTTGGAACACTTAGAGAGATTGTTCCAGTTACTAGCGAATCACCCTAAGACCAGACATGGCCAATGTGTGCGCCCAACAGGTGAAATACCTCGGTCAAGTAATCACGCCAGAGGGAATAAATCCTGCGGATGATAAAATACTTGAGATAATTAACTTCCAGAGGCCCACAAGATTTAAAACACTGACGATGCTCTTATTACCGTGGAAATATGCCAACTTTTCTACTTTATGCAATCCACTTTATAAATTGTTGAAAGGAGATCAACGGTGGGAGTGGCTGACAGAACAAGAAGAGTCATTTAGGAAAACAAAGGAGGCATTCAGAGGCCTTGTATATCATGCTCATCCAGATTTTTCTATACCCTTCTACTTTAGCTGTGACATTAGCTTGTGAGGAGTAGGTGCATGCTTGCAACAGAGAGATGAAGAGGGAAATCTCTGTGTGGTGGCAATGGCCAGTAGGAACCAGTGGAAACACGATATTAAACTACTGAACTGGAGATGCTGTCAGTTTGTTTCGCCGTCTTAAAATTCCATGTCTATATCTTGGGCTGAAAGACCTACTTACGTACCAATCACCAGGTTCTTATATTACTGAGAAATTTCCGTTTTTCTTCTGACCGCATCACCATGTGGGCATTACAGCTGCAACAATATGACATCGATTTGGAATATTGCAAGGGGAGTGAAAATCAGGTGTCTGATTGGCTTAGTAGGAACCCAGTAGATGACCTGTGCAATTGCATTCAACCCGCGAACCCAAACAAAGATCTACTAGCTGCAGTCTGATTATACGAAGGGTCAGAAGAACTATGGCAATGAATTATAAGAGCGCAACAGGAGCAAGGCGATATCTCTAAGGTGTGTATCTCAAGAACAGGATTGGTGGGGATGACCTGGAGGTGCATAATGCAGCAATTCTGTGTACCTTGCATAACAGTGTCTGCTTTCGACATTTGAACGCCTTGGAGAGATGGAAGATTTGGCTTCCTCATTCTATTTTAGTGCCTATTATCGATCTTTACCATAGGCATTATGGCCACCAGGGTAAGAGAAGGCCTATCAAATGATGCTCGATGAATGGCACTAGAGATCATTGAAATGTCACATTGCAAAGGTCACAAACAAGGGTGTGCGATGAATGTTGACGGGTCAAACACCCAAGCGTAAAATATGTGGGGGAATACCACCCTACTATAACAGACAAGCCAAATCAAATCATGTGTGTTGATTTTTTTGGTCCAATACCAAAGGTAAAATACGGATGACAATATGTCTTTGTAATGGAAAGTGCCATTTTCGATGCTGGTTAGACTGTATGCAACTTCACGCACAACAAAACAATGACTGAGTATCATACTGGAAAAATACGTTCCAGAGCACAGGAAACCACAAAGACCATGCCACGATTTCCACGAGCAACCGATAGGTGGGCAGCTTGTGAAGGGCTGGTAGAAGCTCTGTGATGAGCGCCATCCACACACCTCAGAGTAATTTGGCAGAGCACTATATGAAACAGTTGGGAGTTTACTTCCACTTGCTAGTCAGTGACAAGCACTCATCTTGGGTGAAACACCTACCGGCCATATTACACAATACACTGCAATACAAACTGCAAGCCTAACGACCTGCATTATAAAAGGGTGTCAGTACCTTTGGCTGATGAGATAGTGCAACCCCCAGATAGAGAGTTAACATGTGGCTGGGAGAACAAGCGAGAAGCAGCGAGGGAGTATTTGCTGGAAAAGGTGAACCAACCAAAGGAAAGGGCTGACTGTTCACAGACACAGAAACTGGAAATCGGTGACTGTTTTTCTGAAGTGTGTAAGACCTTCCGACGCCAACAAATCTCCAAATCTTCCACAGACCTTATAGGATTGCGGAAATAATTGGACAAAACGCTTATCGCTTAGAAAACGAAGAAGATACAGTGGGTGTGCACAACATCAGAAACCAGAGGAGGTATTTCACGCAACCATTAGACATGGGATGACAGTACATGATGATTGTTAAGTAGATCATTGCAAGAGACATATCAAGCATTTATTTGGAGTGTGTAGTAAACTTGTGCAAACTAATACTTTTTTCATGTAAATATGTAGACATTATATTTAGAATTTATATTCCTAAGTTGGTAGAACAATCATCTATCTTCCAAATTTATATCTGTGGGAATGGATGTTTGTATGAATGACACTATTACACTAGGCAAGTGATGGACCAGGCGATATCTGGATTGAAGGATAACCTTACATTTACCATTACTTAAAAAAGTCAAATGCAAGTATCAGGGGCGGCCCTAGGGCGGTGCGAGCGGTGCGACCGCACCGGGCGCCATCATATGGGGGGCGCCAAAAATGCAGTGAGTGATCGTCTGCGCAAAAAGTGATTAATAAATTACATAATAACCCAGCCTGCTATTCAAATTTTTATATATATATACACTACAACTTATCCTCCCTCCCCTGTTTCCTGCCTTTTCGGCTGTAGTCTTGAAGTTCATTCACCAGTGGCGGATTTACGAATTTTCTGTGTCAGGGCAAAAACCTGCGACTGCTGCCCCTTCAAATATGAATTTATTAATTTGCCGCCCACAGCAGTTTAAAGCTGTTCTTTGATTTTTCCGTCCCCTGAAGGCTGCCACTCAGGGCAGTATAGCTAAGAAAGAAGGTCACCGCTCACAATTTGTCATTTACCGCCCCTTTAAACATGATTTTTTTTTTTTACTCGGGGTAAGTGCCCTGGTTTGCCCCTCCCCCTCCCCCCCCCCCCAGATCTGCCACAGTCATTTTCATGTGGGTATATGTGCATGGGGTGAGATTCAACCTGCTTATCAATTTCTACAATGTTAAACCTTAGATGATTGCAATTAACATTGATAGCGTAAATATTTACTAAATGTAATATCTCTTTTACAAACATGTCAATACCCCCGACCCCGCTCACTTTTTGTATTTTTTTTTAGAAAAACTAAACCCAGGTGAAATTGAGAAAGCTTTAAAATTGCTTGCAAATTTTTTTAGGTTTGAGATGTCATCTGAATCGTTGTCATCAGAACTAGCTCAACAAGTGATGGAAGAAAACTTATTTATAGAAGTTTTTCAGACGAGGCTCATAATGATAAAGAGCAGAATGTGCAGTACAAGAAGAGTTTGCCCTGGTCGCATCGTTGTCTACACCTGAAAATGGGGTATACCATCTATACCATCACCGTCGCCTTTTCAAAGTACAAATTATGATGATATTTCAAAATGGTCACTCTTTGACGCTACAGTCAGAGATGAAATAATTATTCGAACTAAAAAATCCAAGAAAAAAAGTCATGGACGTCATTTTTCAAAGAGTAATGTCAAATGAAGAAATTTTTAAAAGAAGAAGGTTTGTTTACTCTAAATCTGAAATAAAGTATATTGTTTTTAATTTTGTTTATTCAACAGAAGATCTCACTCTTATTTGGGGAAAGAATAATTTGATGATTGGTGCTACTTATCAGAGCATTTAAAAACTCATCAAACTTCCTCAAATCACCAGCGCACCATACTGAGTTGGTTAGAAGCGACTAAAGAATTTCAATGTAATAGACAAGCATTAGTAAATACAGACTGAAGACAAAAAATTACGGTGGGTTGCAATCCTTGAATGAATGATGTCCAAAATATTATTTTTAAAGTGCAATAATTCTTTGGATCTGAAACACTAAATGCTTCTAATAATGGTAACTAATTTGGTATATTGCAACTGTTAGGAAAAAAAGGCGATGTGATGATGGAGCATCTCCGCTGTATTGCTAATGAGATTAATGTCTACTATTTTGGAAAATATGTTCAAAATGATTGAATTTGTTAATAAAATTTTGACTATGGTTAAGTCATCTAAATACTTTTCCATCATAGTGAATTGAACTCCTGATATCAGTCACGTCGAACAATTATGTTTAACGCTGCTTTTGTTGACACTAATGAATACGAAGTCAAAATTTGTGAGTGTATCATTGCTTAAAAGCCAGTAAGTGACTCTTCGGGACCTAGGAGCTGGACCCAGTTGTTTTATTTTAATGATACATTACAACAGTTTGTTTTGGATTGTCGTGGCCAAAGATATGACATTAGATCCAATATGATAGGAGGAAACAAAGGTGTCCAAAATCATGAAACAAAATCTTCCCAAGCATTTTTTAATTTATTTAGCTGTCATTAAATCTGGTAATAGCAGGAGCCACCAAAACATCAATTAGATCAGTTTCCTTATCTGGATTTCTTTAATGAATATTTGTTCCATTCTCTCGATCAACAAAGCGATGGGAAGTGGTATCCAAGAACTTAGAAGGACTATCGCCAAAAAATTTTGGAGAATAGAGTGTCTAGCCTCACTGCAGTTCGTTATCACTATTCTTCAGTTTGTGGCGACCTTCTGGAAATGAATTTTTTACTTGCAACAACAGAGCCTGATCATGGAGCAATTTGAGTTCATAGTTACAATGGTGATTTGTTATAGTACATTGTTTCAAGCAAATATTGCAAACAAGGCTATCCATGATGAAAGTGGATTCAGAAGCACTCCACAATTGCTGGAAAAGAGCTCGGAATTTGAGAGAGTACCGGAGTTATTCGTCTGTTCTGATAACACCTAGAGAGACTGCTTCTCTGACTGGGACATATCCTTCTATTAAGCCAGTCAGATCCCAGATTTTTTGAGTACCTGGTCGTAGATGAGATAACAACAGATCTCAAAGAATTGTTTACAATTAATGTGTTTTAGCATATAATAGGTACAATTGAGAACGCGTTGGTCACTCAATTTTCACAACTATCTAAATTTAATGATACAGTGTCGTTCTTACACATCATCAAAACAATTCCTGAATTGGAATAGTCCTGTGTCGATTTAGAAATGAGTTTAACTAATGGAGAAAAATGTGACATATCAGGTTGTGAATTGACTGAGGAACTTTCTAACTGAAACTATTGTTGATGGTGCTTGAATCAGCAGAACCAATAAAAGATCAACTTATGAAACAAAATGGTTGGCAGGATATATTTTCGAATGTATGGACTGACTTTGAATTTTGCTAACGATATCTGTAACTGTCGCTAAGAGAAAACGAAATTTTAGTAAATTAGAACTTATTTACGGTAAACTCGGACTCAAGACAGACTCCCAGATCTTGCAATTTTGTCTATAGAAAATAAAATTGCAAAAGGACAAAAACGAGGAAGTTAGTAATATAGGGCTTTTAGTTATGATTTTATTTCCTCATTTGTTTGTTTGAAACACTTTTATGTAAATTCGACGTACACTTGATGTCAGCATTTTGTACGCCATAGTAGCGTAAATAAACCTTTTCAAACATATAGTGTTTTTTTACTGTTATTGTTTCTCATTCATACCATTGCTATCCTATACTAATCTTTCTGAAATTTTCTGCACCCGGCTTGGATCGACTGGAATTCATAACGCATTCATATACGAATTGGTATTAGAATCCCACGGAAACTACTTTTTCGATCTGGATAAAAGTAGATAGCCAATGCATTATTCCAAAATTTCTCTTAAACCGTCCAGCCGTTTCGACGTGAAACTGTAACAAATATCCAAGAAAAAAATTTACATTTATAATTTTAGTAGGATGTAAAAAATGTATTTTATCTTCAGTCTGTTTACATGGACACCTTTATCACGAATAAGCGATTGCACATTTGAGGCGCCACAATGAAATCTCGCACCACCTTGAAAAATTGCTAGGGCCGCCGCTGGCAAGTATGTTATTTCGTTTTACCCCACGTTTTTCTTTTTCCATTTATATGAAAGGATATTTTGTTGCCAATGTTCCTGAAATACATTGTTAGACAGGTTTTCATTCCTGAATTGCGACTGTACTTGTGTATGTGAGGACGATTCTGGAAGTAGTAAGGGCGTGTAAAGTGAAAGAATGCAAAATGATAGCATTAAGTGAATAAAGACTGACTGTTCCAAATGATGAGAGCAAAAGATATTGTGATACAAAAATTTAAATCCGTCATTTTCAAATCAGCTGGTAGGGGGATAGTGAAATGGAACAGATCGTCAAGTAGGCTTTGGTGCATCGAAGTGTGTTTGTGGAATTCCTTAGGGGACTAGTGAGGAATGTTACCCACCCATCTCCACTATCCAACCCGCCTAATGGTTTCTGAGAAGCGACCTGGGGTCTACGGGACACTTGGAGCTGAGCAGTCGGAAGGACTGAGTGTTCAAGCAGGCAGATCTGGTGACCGCACTGCTACAGCCAGAATATTGTATGTTTGCTGCCCATCCCGCTGGTCACTGACTGGGTCCCGTCAACGGAACAACCGACCTACACCACAGCAGTCAATGTAGTCACATGTCCCGATGTCTCACCACACCAGTGCAGTACTACCAGCGAGCAATACATCGCCATCACCCACCCTGTAACGGCCCTAGAGAACAATCATCTCGTGCTCCACTGATACCATCACAGTTCACGACTTCACATTTATTTATCATGTATTAATTCAGTCGTCTACTCACAATTCAGTTAATTTAATAAATGTGATATTACAGTTTCATTAAGATTCAAAACAATTGTAATCGAGAGTAATAATAATTTTCTTTAATGTGTTTTAACTTCTTTCCATTTATAAAGGAATAAGCTTGCTTTCCATTATGATGAGTGAAAATCAAAAGCAAGTATGATTAAATAAATAAACCCTCAATCCGCAGGCCTTTGAATAATAAATCAACTTAATGGGAAATGTCACATTGCAAACTAGATAATGATAAAAATTCTTTGTGGGTGTTCTGCCATACACAATGTTTCGACAGTTACCTCCATTGTCTTCATCAGATCAAAAGGTAGGTCGAAGTTGCTACTGCGACAACACGCCACAGATTGTGAATGCCTCATAATTCTGGCTGATATAAAACACCCAGCAATCAGGGGTCACATATGAGGCCCGTTGTGGAAACTGCTCTCCCACTGGTCACTGCAGTGTCTAGGCTTCATATGAGGCCTGAAACTGTCAGGTGTGACTCTGCTCTCTTCTGGCATGCATATCTATCACACTGTTGCTGCAGATCTTGGATGATGGGTTTCCATGCTTCAGTCAAAAAAAGACCACCATCTCTGTTGGTGTTGTCAGTACTAAGTCTAATCTCAAATAATTCTCTAATTACAGAATCTCACAAACACGCAGTCCGAGCCAGTACTTCAGTCTTTTTGAAGTTTATTCTGTGGAAATTTTCCACAGCATGTTCGGTTAATGCGGACTTATCTAGCTGTAGCAAGCGCTGATGTCGCTGGTGCTCGATGCAGCGTTCCTCTATGGTTCCAATTGTTTGGCGAATATATATTTTGCCACATTCACATGGGATCGAACAAACTCCTGGAACTCGAAGGCCGAGATCATCCTTCACAGTGCGCATCATATCTTGTATCTTTGTTGGTGGTCGAAAGATACTCCTTATGCCATATCGTGCGGGAATTCTTCCCGTCTTCCGAGCATAAGGTAGCACTGCAAGGGACCTTGTTGGCTCTTCTTGTTCTTCATCTGTCGATTTTGGTGAATGGGGACGAAATGCCCATTTAATTTGCTCTTGTGAATATCCATTTTGCCTGAAAACCTGCCGAAGGTGCCTTAGTTCATCTTTCAAACTATCATTATCTAAGATTCCTTGCATGCAATGGACCAGGGTGGTCAATATGGTTTTTTGCTGGGCTGGGTGATGAAAGCTGGCAGCACCTTAACACCAGTCCTTGTGCGTTGGTTTCCAGTACATGCTGTGTGACAGTCCCATCTAGCTTACGCTTAATATGCGTAGGAATGGGAGCAAGTCATCTTTCTTAACGTCCCATAGTGAATCTTATGTTACAATGACCTGAATTCAGGTGTTCCACGAATACTTAGAGCATCGAGGAGCAGTTTGGCCAGACTGCGACTGTCATCCACGTTAACGGTAGAAGCACATAGGTTTTATCAGAGTCCTTTCTTCAAACTCCTCCATAAATAAATTCACCACCACTTGAGAAAGTGGCAACCCCATGGTTACACCATCGGTGTACTCATACAACCGCCCAGTATGCGAAGTACGTAGACATGAGCACTTAATGTAATAGGTCTGCAATTCCCTGGTCGAAATATTATCATATCAATTCTACAGTCTCCTTCAAAGGGAGATGAGAAAAACTATCACCAAGAGCAGGTCATTTTAATAATTGTAGAGTATTTTGGGAATAATAAAATACAAATAATGATAATGTATTAGCGGCGACATTCGCGAGCAGCGAGGCACAGACAAGCGCCCAGCGTAGTATGTCGCAAGGTTCGTCAGCTGGAAATCGAGGTCGGTGAGCAATAGCTATGGAAGCTAAGCTCGTGGAGAAGGTTCCAGAAATGCTAGCTGTCAGGTTATTGCCTGTAGAACGGGGACAGGCTACGCAACTGACATATAAGCGCTGGGCCACCGAGGCTCAAGGTAAAGTCGGAGGCAAGCCAAACTACTCAGTCACTATGCTGTTCTGAAGACGAGTGGGAATCAAAGACCAGCCGCCTCGCTAGCCAACCAATCAACCAGCCGAAACCATTGTAAGTCCATCATTCTTTCATATTGGCAAATTGCTTGGAATCTTGCTCGAGGCAGTTGGAGAAATGTAACAGCCTGCCTAGGAGAGAATAAAACTGTGTATGCACTTAGCCTCTTTCCTTGAAGTCAAGCCCGAGATATTAAGATCAAAGTAAACAGACTATTAAGCTAGTCAAAGCCAAGACCGGAGTACCAGCCAAGGGAGGAGTAGCCATATTCGCCACCAAGTAAGTACCTGGTTTACGCCCACAACCACTGGCCTAACTTAGCCATCCTGACGCATAAACAGCGGGTTAAAATAACCAAGAAACAACCCGTTACAAAGAGGTCAGAATCTGACAGTCATACCCTAGATCGCCTGTACAAATTCAGCAGAGTTCCTAAAATGGTGAGTGCAATGGCATATGAATATTTTGCGAGTTGGTACGTGGGAGCACCGATTGTACTGACAATTGGACGGAAGGGCACATTCCCCTTGTGGATTTTCAGTAAGCGATATAACCTCGGAGGCCTGACTGTGCTAGGTCTTAGATTCTTGATGGTCTCTTGTGGTAAACCAGATTTCTATAGAAGAGCTTTTGTTTTGTTGACCACTTTGGATTTAGGATCAGCTTCAACTGACTTCTAAAAAGCATAGTTTAATATGCTCCTGAGTTTGGCGTCATACTGTTCCGATGAGAGTAGAACTGTAGAATTTCCCTTATCTGCAGTTATGACGACAATGTTTTCATTATTGCATAATTCACATAATGCTTTTCGCTATAGCATCGTGATGTTGGCCTTGGATAGTTTGGCCTCAAAACATGGATAGGTTTAACATCGTATTTCTTCCACTGCATCAGATGGGAGCGTACATACAGCCTTTTCCACTGCATAGAAAATGTCCTACGCTGGTGCAGACCTCGGGGCCATATCAAAATTCTAACCCCTCACCAGCACCGAGACCATAGTATCATCAAGTTTGGCTCACAGTGAGATTAACTACAGTGTGGCTAGCCTTGGACAGACCGTTGTCGATCCGCATTCCTTGAAAAAGATTATATTTGGAGATATGTCTTGCTGTGGTTTTCTCTCATTCAATGCTCTCTTGAAATGAAGTAGCTATGTTAATCCAGTCCCAAGAATCCACTGCCAATCTAGTTATAAGATGAAGATGACTCGAAAAGTCGTGTATGGCAGAACACCCGTGAAGTATTTTTATCAGCTATATGCTGGTAAAAATTCTCACACACTAGGTCATGTTGGGAAATAGAAAACAAATTCTGCTTATACAATTTTTCAAAATATGCCACAGGTAGTCTATTTGGCATCATTCTCATCAAGTGAGCATTAGCTTAAGTCAGAAAATTCACTTCTGGTTTTATCTCCTCTGGTCTTCTGGATACTTGACCTGAGAAATTGCATATATGTCACTTAAACTGCCTTCTGTCCCATCCAGTCAATCCATAGGATTGGGTGGAAAGCAGATATTCTTTATAAAATGATACTTTAACTGTCTAAGAAAAAATTTTCTCCCATATCTGCAAAAAAGAATGATAAAAGTTTGTAGCTGTTTTATTCCTATTGCTTATGTCTGGAATTAGCATATTATATGTAGACATAATAGTGCCTAAAATATGCAGATTGGTCTAACTTTAAATCCAAAATTGTCACTCAGCTTTCCGAAAGTATAATGGTGACAATGACATTTTTCAAACAAAAAGTATGTTATAGTTAATGGGAATGAATAATTTACAAGTAATAAATCAGACATAAAAGAAGAAATACTAAGAGACACAAATTGTTCTTTTACTCCTCATACACACTAACTCAAAAATGTAATTTTAGTGTTTAACAACTCTCACATGATCCAACATCAACACAATCATACAATCAACAAAGCAAAATCATGCATGCCAAAAATACCAAATTCATAACGTAATTTTCCATCCAACTGTAGTGAACTACCATCTCACATGCTCAAAACCTATTAAAAAAAGACTAACAACCTAATCAAGCAAAAAAACAAAAAAAAGTCAAAAGTTGCCAAAACAGCTTCAGAAATTCTCGTTCATCTGAGTACCTCAAAATTTTCCTCATTAAAACAGTTTTTCTTTACAATAATAATTCTCTCAATGAACCAAACTGTTTTATTGTGAAGTTTGTTAGTCACTCCTATTTGCACATTATTACTAAAATTCCCTCAAACCTTTGCCACTTCCAGTTCTAGTAACTGCATTTGTTTACATATATGAATGTAGAATTTTTTAAAGCTATTTGTCAATAGAACTGCTAATAGAGTGCATCATACAGAACATCTGCAGTTCATCCGAGTTACTGGGTTTCACATGCACCATCAAACAGCTTCAAGAATGGTAAGCAATGGTGCATTTTCCCTGATGAAAGTTCTCCAACTAGCGTGCAGTCACTTTTTCGAATAGTGCAGTCTTTCCGAAAACATTTTAAAAAATAGCATTTATTTTGCCACCGAGCTAAATAACCCATATAAGATAAAAATTGGGTACAACAGCATGTTTGATAATAGCTCTATGTCTTATTATGAATGTGTAATTGCTGGAAAAGCACCTCTTCAATGTGTTGTTCAGGGTTTATAACTTGCTGCTATTCCTTCCATACATACCAAGCACGGAGAAAACTAAACCATAAATGTTACTATGGTAAGAAAGTTTGTAGAGGGAATTTATAGAGTAGGCAAAAGTGTAAAGCAATCATTTTCACTAACCCTGAAAGCTGAGAACATACCCATTTATACCTTTTTTATATATTATATAAAAAAAAGAGGAATTACTGTGCCAACACTGTTGCTGTGTGATAAAATGTCTCTTTGACATCTACAAAATTAATGTTAGTGTTGCACATACCTGCTATTCCAAAAATCTCTATTTTGCTTTAAAAATTAACAGATGCATGAGTAAAAATAGTAATACATAACAGCTCTATCAATTAATTCATTTTTCTGTTTCCTACAGAAAGCAAATAGAACACCGCCTGCCATCGTCATCCTAGAATGAATTTTCTCGACTAATTTATGTTTACACATCTTGATTAACATCTTTCATACCGCACAGTATTGTACACATAAAAAGGACGAAAAACGAAAATCCCATGAATAGTTAATCGAAACGATGAACATTTTTAATGCTGAACATTGCAAGAGTGGTAGAGCATCCATGGTGTGTGGAGTTGCTTGCTGCAGTCGGCCAACTATTGAAAGCTGCAATGCCTTAAAATTATTTATTTATCACATGTTTAGGGGTATGAGAAAATGTTCTCCAGGCAACACTAAAGGTGTTGGAAAATGGAATTCAGGATGGGATCCGAAGAACTATATTCGATATGTGAGATTATTTATTTAAAAAATCACATACACATTACAGGGCTCACACACAATATAAATTTTCTAGTGGCAACTGATACAGTAACAACTCCACAGCACTACATTGCAAGTCAGTTTGTAATTAAATTCAGTTAACTGGCTCGATTTCTGTGAAACAAGTTACATACTAAAAACTATATTTGAGGAAACAATGGTCAGGAATCTACGATTAACTGTTGTTATAGGAGGAAACAAATGTTTAAGGAAACTCAAATACCAAAGAAAAAAACATCTGTAACTGGTACACTTTCAATCACAATAATTTTTCTTACAAAATATTTAACACTGAAAAGTTACCTGTGGCCTCTACCAAGTTTATTAAAAAAATGTAACAAAAATAAAATCTAAAAGACATTCAATAGACAATTTATAGAACATAATGCACCAATTTCACTAGATAAGTACTTTATATCCCGATTCAGAAGTATGTAACAAAATAATCAAATTTTTTTATTGGAAACATTTGTTACTCTTCAAGAGAAAGGTGCAGATATGAAAGGTACTGATGGAAGTGTGCATTTGTGCACAGAAAGAAGCATGATTATAACTTGGAAATAAGGATGGTAAAGGAAAGAAAACTAATAAAAATGACAATGAAATCAGATGGTTTCCTTGGTTGGAGAAACACTAAAAAGAGCTCTTCTTACATGGGATCTATTCTTGTCTGTATAGTGTGTTCTACAAATTAACTTTAGAATAAGTAATAACACACAAAATGTAGCACTATTTTTTTGGCCGACACTGCTGCACTGCACACTTTTTTTTTTGTCGTAAATGTGGGTAAACTACAGTGTAACTAGTCATCTGTGGTTAGGGAGTATGTAACTGAGGATAAATATATATTCCTTCTGATTCAAGAAATCACTATCTAACCAGCATTCTCTCCAACTCTGGTACTAGAAAAGCAGCATTTTAACGCACCCTCAAATGGTATAATTTTATCTGCTTGATCCGGAAGAATTTAAGCTTTCATAAGAGAAAACTGTATGCTTTCCAATTCTGATAATGTGTTCATGCTTCAACACTGACACACCAGACAAACAAACGACAACTGAGAAAAGTGACTTTGATTACACCACTTCCCAATTCTCATTAACTTATAAAATATCAAACCACAAAAGCCAAAATTGAATGTTGAAGGGTTCATATTCCTATATCAATAAAGTGTATATATTACAAAGATTATGAACAGTATATTAAACATGTTGCCATTTTAGGAGCAAATATTTTTTCCCCATCCAGAAGAAACTATGTGGTTAAAATCTGATCAAATAAAAATGGTATTTTTCTTCCCAATCACAATGAACTAAAAATACAATCTTGGTCCCCCCACGTAGCCTTCCAGCCAAACCCTCCCACCCTCCCTGGACCGAGCCAGGAAGTTTGTGCACGCTCCCTAATAAACATTTTTCCCATAACTGAAATGCTGTCACTACAATAGCTGACAAGCTAATTTGACCCTAACTACTCTGTAACCTTAATTTCATCTGTAATGTTTTCTACCTTGTGTAAATACAAATATATTTCTCAGTTCTAGCTGTACTGTGTTCTCGAATAAAACCAGTGACTAGAAGGGTGTTCAAAAAGTATTGCACCAAAATTTATTTCTCTGAAAGTATGGGAGATACAACTTTGCAACTTGTGGAGCACATTGCTACATTCTTCAGGTATACTGAATATTTTTCAAAGAAATCTATGTCTGTTCCTTGGATTTTACGCCAATGTTCTGGAAGAGCACGTAAACCCTGTCGGTGCCATGCCAGTTTCTGGTTACAAAACCACTTCTTCACAGTGTGAAGAACATCGTCCTGAGATTCAAAATCCCACATAATTTTTTTTTCTAAGGGCCACATGTGAAAGGTTGGTGGTGCCAAGTCGGGGCTACAGGGTGAATGCGACAAGACAGTGAAGCCAAGTTTTACAAACGCTTCATGAGCTCACAGACTTGTGTGGGGTCTTGCACTGTCATGCTGAAGCAGCATGTCAGATTCTTTTCAGACCGAACACATTTGAACTACTCCTTTAGTCGTTGCAGTGTAGCAACATAGGTATCTGAATCAATGGTGGACCCTTGATCCATTACATCCAACAAAATGACACTTTGCATATGCCAAAACACAGAGGTCACATTCTTGCCTGCTGACAGAACTGATTTGACCTTTTGCTTTCAAGACAACTGGGTATGGTCCACGGACTGTGACCTCAATTCGGGCTTAAATTTATGAAACCATGTTTCATCAACAGTGATGATATGGGATAAGAAGACATCCCCCTCAAATTTGTAGCATTGCAACAGTTCAGACAAAATGTTTTTCCTTGCTAATCTTTGATCAAATGTAAGCTCTCTGGGAATCCATTTTACACACATCTTGGCGTATCACAGTTCCTGGAAAATATGATAAACATTGATGAACAATTTTTCATTCAACTGGCAAACGGTAATGCTTCAACTATGCCGAATCTGTTCATCAGCGTGCTGCACAAGCATTGGAGTCACAGCTGTGGTGGGGCAAGCGCTTTGTGGCAAATCGGCCTGTGCACCCGCAGAATTTACACATTGCGACCATCGATTGATGGTGCTTCGGTCAACAGCGACAGTTCCGTATACAGTACACAACTGCTGATGAATTTTCCTGACACTTTCTCCCTCAGCAATGAGAAACTCGATCACAGCAAGCTGCTTGTATTGTACGTCTCTAACAGCCGCCATCTTCAACCATGCCTATCGTGCTCCTGCTACACGAGGGACCTTGCAACTTTCCACAACAAAGACAGAAGGTTCATAGAAATAAATTTGGGTGCAAAACTTTTTGAACACATCCTGTATCTGAAAGTGCCCTAATGTAGTTCATTATACATGATACCACAATTTTTAGGGACAATTTCTTTCCACTGGACATCACGATGCCCAGTTCTGGATGGGTTGTATCCAAATGGAAGAGGCAAAGAACTTCCTGATGTCGCAGAATCTGCTGCTCATTCCTGTAACCACTCACCAAACAACTGTAGTATCCAATGCCAATTTGCAGTTAGGTTGAGATCCATTTCAACACAATTTTAGCTGCAAAGCAGGCACCAAAACTGTTTCAGTCAGCAGTAGTGCTATTTAAGCAGTGTGTCTCTGGCGTGATATCAGTGGCTTCACCAAAGATAATTTTCACCTAGAAGATCTAAGTGCAAAAATTTGGGAAACACCTTTGTTTAAATGAACCATGACAAAGCAAAATTAATCTTTAAAAACTATAGTGGGAACAAATTTTTTTAAGAGAACACACTTAACTTCAATGTATAACAAATGAATAAAAGTAAATAAAACAATGACAAGGAGAAGATGTCACCAGAACAAACAGGACAGTACAAACACAAAAACTCGAATAAAAAAACTCTTGTAAATTTATCTGCGCATCCCTGGCATACATTTTCTCTCTTTAAATGAGAATCTGGCATGACATGAAAAATATTTATAATTTCCTCTCTGTGTTTGCTGTCCTATGTTCTGATAAACTTTTTCATTCTCTCCATTTAAAAATATATATCCAGTAGATTAACTGGAAAGCAAAATACAAATTAAAAACAACAAAATTGATCAGTGCTAAACCCATGACGATTTCAGAAATATGGTATTAACTAAGATGGGCCAGTGCCCAATGTAATCGAAAGTCAGCACAGATGTTTATATACTTTTCTAAAAAGCAATAGCATGAATGACACTATTTTTCAATATGTTCTATGGTCCTATATAAAAATATTTCTTTTATATCATAACAGTGTACCAAACAGATGAAATTTGGCCTAGATCGTATGATTCAGAAAGTAATAAACATTCACTAGTTATATTTTGACAACATTCAAAAAATACTGTAAATAAAAATAGGGAACGGTAGGGAAAGTAACCCCAAGACTCACCACAGATGAAGGTGGGAGGACTGCGACGATCACAAATACAGACACTCTTTACAATATTTCAGTAAAAATCTTAACCATACCTCAAGGAGACTCACCACATGAATACATGTATGTATGACTGAAGCATGAGTATTAAAGTTTAGCCTATTCCGTACTACCCCTTAGTCATATCAGCCATAAATCTGCCACGTTCAACTTTCTACTCCCAAACTCTACCCATTCAGTGTGTTCCAAATTTAATTTAATTGCAATGGAGCACAGGCTCCGGTGGCAATTTCCCTACACACCCATCTTCCCCCTATCCTGCACCTACCTACATTTGCCCTCTAAAAATTTATCTTTAAATTCCTTCAAAGTTTTCGCTAAATTATTCATCATTTCTCTTGGTATCTCATTCCAATCCCTGACACCCTTACCTAAAAAAGAGAATCTTCCCACACCCTTGTGCCTGAAATAGAGTGCCAGCTTGTGGTCATGGTCATCTTTTCCCTTCCATGCACTTCTTTTCATACCTATTGCAATATCTTTCCATGCCTCATCGCCAGTATGTGCCCTGTACACTCCCATGACCCTCCTCATCCTCCTCCTGTCTTGCAATGAATCCCATTCCAGCTCCTTTATCATATCCGTCACTGATTGCATTCTGCGATAATTTCCAGAAACAAATCTAGGAGCCCTTCTTTGCACTCTCTCCAACTCCTGTATTTGATATGTAAAATGAGGGTCCCATACTACACTACCATATTCGAGCAATGGTCTGACCAAAGTTTTGTAACCCAATTCCTTGACTTCTCTCGTACATCCCCTCGTCACTCTCTCCAACAAGTGCAGAACTTTGAAACCTTTTCCTACCACATGTCCTATGTGTCCTGCCCAGTTAAGTTTGTTATCAAAAGTAATTCCAAGATATTTACATTTCAAGTCTTCAGCAAGCAATTCTTTCCCCACCTTATATTCATAATTAACTTTTTGTTTTTTATTTGTGTATCTAATAAGCTGACTCTTCTTTACATTTATCTTCATTCCATGTTTACCAACCCAATTAGATATCCTGTCCAGATCACCCTGCAACTGTTTACAATCCCCTATCATTTTGAATCTTTTATACAGCATTATGTCATCTGCAAACAATTTAATTTCAGATAGTAAACAATCAACACAATTATTCATTAGAATAGCAATGGTCCCAATTCTCCAGTGTCATGTTGCTACTGTCAGCCTACCAAGAATGTCAGAAAATTCTGTCTTCCATGACTAAAATTTTGCCTTTTCCACTGGAATTGTCAGTAGGCCTATGAAATTTCATTTAGGGCACAATATTTATGTACAAAAGCTTTTAGTCCAGGTCTAGCATAATCTTATAGCAATCTTTTCCCTTCTATTTACAGTTACTACCAAACTAAATATGATGTTCCTATAAATTTATATGACAAGAATTAAACCATTCTCTACATTTCAATATCCAGATAAGGGTTTATAGAATACATGATCAGGAATACCCTATCTAGTTTTCCTTGATAAGGCTACACTGATTGTGAGAATTTTAGATAGGCATGCAATTTCAGGTATTGCGAAATAGAAGTGCGCAGAAGAGGAGAATTATAGATGGAGATGGTGAAAATGCTAGAACAACCTTCTGCTGCACTAGTTGTCACAATACTGTGGCTGTCAATACCACAAACATTTTAAAAGTACCAGCAACAATGTGTTTACCTCATCGTTGCCTGCAAGGCTGAAAATAGTGGTATTGGTATCGCAATCTAGAACCCACATAAGCAACAAACAAACCTAGCTGAGTGCCATACACTTTTGTTTGGCGTAAAATTAACGGTATCAAACTGAATAGGTATATTCTGAAGCAGAATAACAAAGTACTAAGGTACCAATGGTTTGCGGGAAGAGTACCCGATTGAAATCTAGTTAGTTCGCATTCAGGTTATGAATAGTGACCATTTCAACTTACAACTCAAAGCATTTCTTGAATGTGGGAAGTCCAGTATGTGCTACTCCTGTATAATTTGGGGCAAGTGATTCAATTAGAAAGCAGTCTATATAAAAGAAAATAGTTATGAACCCCTCATATCCATATTTTTTTAAAAGGACAATTTGTTGTTATAAAAGATGTTAATTTAATAACCTTTCACAGGCAGAATCTGTGCTAGATTTCCAGTAAACCAACTCATTCCGGCTCGAGCGCAACGTCAGGGTCCCAAGAAGGAAATGTGCTATCGGTCTGAAATTTACTACACACGTTCCTAAATGCATATTATTTCATGAAACGGTGCATGTAAAGCTGTCAAGCGTACGAAAAATGTATAAAGTTGTTTGAAATATGGGTAGCTCGTTAGAAGTAATCACGCAATAAATGCACGTTATTAGCTGTTAATATTTATTCCACGTGTTCTTAAGTCTTCATTATTGGATAAAAACTGCTTTCCACCTGCAAATTACCGACACTTGATAAGAAGAAAATCATTAACATTTACAATTCATATGTGCGTGGCGACATTTTGGATTTCAATGCTAAGATATATTGCATGGCAGCCTACCTTCCAGGGTAAAACATGGCGCTACCGTAACGGATGTTGGATACAGAGAATTTAAGTTAGTTTAAATTTTTGTTAATAGCAGTTGTGGTTAGGTTGAAATGCAGCCTGGACCAATAGTTAAAAGTAAGAAACACGCAGAAAAATATCAACATGCAATAACGTGGGCGGTAATAACATTTATTGTGTGATTACTTCTAACGAGCTACCCATATTTCAAACAACTTTATACATTTTTCATACGCTTGACGGCTTCATATGCACCGTTTTATGAAATAATATGCATTTAGGAATGTGTGTAGTAAATTTCAGACCGATAGCACATTTACTTCTTGGGACCCTGACGTTGCGCTCGAACCCTCATTCCTTCAGTTTCAGATATTTAGACTTGCATAATTGCTTTATCTTTGTTAAAAAAAAAAAAATCATTTCCTCCTTCCTTTACCTACAAAATAGCATAAAAATACTGTCACAATAGTAATAAAAAAAACTTGAAATTAAATGTCAGAAAATGTAATCATAATTCGTGGTAGTGTGTGAAAGCTTGTTGTTACCCGAATTTGAAGTTAGTTTTAAATATTCAAAAACTGATTGAAATCTGCAATATTTACCTTAGGGCACCAGCAGCTATATGCCTCACCACCAGATTGTGATCAAGCAGCAATGGTGCAGCTATCCTAATGATGCGATTCTGCATAACTTCCTTGATAGCAGGACGTCTGTCAAATATTGATGCTAATGAATTCAGACCAAATATTTTGTCTTCTGCACTTCCTTGAAGCTGAAAAACAAAAGTCTTTCAAATATTTGTGAAATCTATAAAATAAAAATAAGATGCAATACTAACATATTTACACACTTCAGGAGAATTAAATATTGATCTGTGGCACCAACAACAAAAATAGTTTATAGTTATGACCGCTCTAACATTCGATCTGATTGTATTAATGAGCGTTTGATTGAAGTTCGATTTTATTATGGAAATATATTTGATATTTAGAAATGTAGCCTGTACCAAAATGCAAAGCTTCTTACAGTACGATGCGAGTAATTATTGCCAATAATTTAAGCTACTTTACTCAGTGACGTCATGTATTGCGATGTTAACTACTCCCAAACGTATTCACCTTTTTTTTTTTTTGTTTATGTCTCGTCAACGTTGAGGTCATTAGAAGCGGCAATGGAATGAGGCAAGAAACGGGAAGGAATTCGGCCATGATTTTCTGAAGGAAGCATCCCGGAATTCCCGTGGAGTGAAGGTATTACCTCAGAGGAATCAAATTTACTGCAACCACTTTAATGTTTCGTGCATAAAAGCATAGGGCATACGCAGAAAGTTTGCTTTAAAACTTCAAATTTTAATCTATCTAGTAAACACGTAGAGATGAAACTAACCTGTTCAATTACAGCCTTGATGGCATTCTTCTCCTTGTACACATTGGCCAGACGCCTACCGCTAAGTTCCAAATCTTCCGCCGTTATTTCTTTAACGCTTGGGAGGCCTGTGGGGTTTTCGCTTTTATGTTTTCGTTTGTTTTGTTTTGCTTTCCCCATAGTTGATAACTACGTATCTCACAGGATTGAAAATAATAAACTTATTTACGCTTCTGTTGTTTGACACTCAGACAAAACGCAACTTCTTCCTCAACTCAAAACCAAAAGGATGGACCACATGGCAAAGACATAACAACAGAAGCAAGTTGCAGAGATTGTTAAGGCCGGCATTACACTGTAAAAGATCTTTGTCCAATATCTTTTATAAAACATTTTAACATATTTATTTTATCAAAGATATTTTATGATATTTTTTCAGTCCCTTTACACTATATAAAATTTTTCGTCATAGTTCGTTGAAATGAAAATAAACTTGTAAGCTTTTGCAGACGCTGTTAGTGCAGCTGTCACAGTATGTATTTTATTGAAGATAAAGAAGAGAAGTAAACGTATTTAGGTCATCCTCCATGATTTAGGTTAGACCAGTGGTTCCCAACGTTGACCGTACCGCCCCCCAGTGGGCGTTAGAGAGCTCGAAGGGGGCGTTTGTGAACAAAGGCAAATTTGGGGGGCGTTGACGCCCAGCCAGCGCCCCCCTAGCCAACACTGACAAGGACTTGCCGATAAGATTAATTAATAACAAAAAACATTGAACAAATGTTTCAGCAAGTAATTCCAAATATCCTTTAAGCAAGATCAGTGGGGATTAAAAGTTGGTATTAGTACATTATATCTTAGTTCCTAACATCTGTTTCAATGGTTGATGAATGAGTTGCAGCAAGCGCTGTGCACCACAGGGATTACCATTATTACTATGTTTATGTTCCAGATCGATCAACAATGCTTATACGTTTACACTGGTCAGTGTTCGATTGTTCGGTAGTGCTTTCTGACGGAGCGACTACGAACCTGTGCAGCAGTATCTACAGCTTGCGTTGACCTACTTACTGGAGATTATTTATTTTGGAACATCTATCTGCCACAGAAGTTAGTACATATTCATTATTATTATTTGGTTATTATTCTATTTACTGATCGATATTACGTGAGCAATGTGCTGTGAAATTTCAACTATGTTTTAATCTTTTATTTAATTTTTGTATCATGTGCTAACTGCACTCGATTCTATACTGATCACTGCTACTATTCCTATTATTATTATTATCAATATTATTTTTGACATTTAGAGATTTTTACAAAGGGTAAGAATATCTATGGTTGACATGAAGTTGTATGAAATTCAAATTTAAGAAAATACTGTGATCCAGAAAACCAGCAACACTGTCAGGTAGACTGAACTTGTCCGCGGGTTTGGTGATAGTCTCTTCTGTCGATGGTGAACAGTTTCTGCAGTGCATGTGGTTACCATTTTCGGAAGTGCGTATCTTGTTAGCGAAATATCAGCTTCGCGAAGTACTTAAACTCTCAGTTAATGTAGGTTTGCTTTACTTTGTACTAAACTTGAATATGAAAATGTTATCACAATGAAATAAACAAGTGCATGCATTCGTAGTTTAAACGGGAATAATATTTCTAGTATGGTTAGCCTCTCTGTCAAAGGTAGGTGTTCCTTAAATCGAGAGGGGTTTCGAATTTACGTTCATCAATAATAAATGGGCTTTAATTGCAAACTGAACAAACCATCATACCGTTTACAACATATACTATGGGAGGCACTAAGGCACCTAAAATCGATATGTGGCGCCGGTTTCCGGTACAAACAATGTCATATTTGATAACCTACAGCTCTTATATTGCATCGTGGGCAGATATTGAAATCCCTCACATGCTAGGTACTTCGTGTAAGGCCGGCATATATTGAAACGGGATATTGTTAGGCAGTTTTCACACCGGAAAAACTGGCGCCAGATACAATGTAATCAAATGAGAGCTTTAACACATACGACCTATTCACACTAGCGGTCAGCTCAGCTCAGCTCAAAAATCGCTATACACGTAATCCAATGGGAGCATTCACACTACACGGTCCGCTCAGGTCAGGGCAAGGCAGCTCAAACTGAAGTCGCCACCGATCAACAACGGTCAAGACCTGAGCTGAGCTGAGCTGACCGCTAGTGTGAACGAGGAACGGTCAGGTCAGGTCAGGCGGCGAATGACTGAAAACTATGCTCGTAAGAAATAAAAAGAGTAATAAATTTTTTTTTTAAATGTTTTAACGGTATTTTATTTCTGTTTATTATAAAGCTGGCAAACTTTAATATAAATTCAAATATTATTACACATTTTAGGACTGTCAAGATACAGAACCTGTTTCCGATTTTTTTTAAAAAAAATATTGTGAATATATTTTTAGAATCAAATAGCATTAGCAAATAAACAAAGAATATTTGTAAAGTAGGATTTCTCTCGCCCATCCTGAAATTCACTTTGTACATGGCATGAAATATTATCCTTCAGTAAATAATTGTGCGAAATACATGTTGCTAAAATTATGTTATCAATTAATCCTGGAGCAGAATTAATTTTTCTAAAATAAATTCGAAATCTTTGAGCCCTAAAATATCAAAAGCATTTCCCACCACTCGTCTCGCATGGCATAGCCGGTAGTTAGCATTCATTTTTATCGTGATCTGTTTGCGCTTGAATCTCTGGATGAACCCCCAGAACCATCCTCTTTTTGATCTTGACGTATTTTTAGGCTCTTGATCCAAATCATTGTGATTTAATTGACGTTGGGGTGGAAAACGGCATTGTGCACTATGAGCAACGGAAATGAAATGGCCTCGTCTACTACTTGATCTGGCCTGACCTGAGCTGAGCTGACAGCTAGTGTGAACGCTATCCTGGATTGTGATCTGAGCTGACCTGACCTGACCGCTAGTGTGAATGGGCCTTAAACGTAGTCCGGTGTGTTTTTTATGCACACTTTTCCACACTGGTGCAGGTGGCGGAGAGGATCTAATCTCAGTTCCGACAATTTTCTGTCGTTTTGTAATAAGTAATTACTCGTGCGATACTATGACATTAATCGAATTAGTTGATATTAAACCTTATTTGTAGGATAAAACAGCCAACTATTTCAAAGTTAGAACAGAATGTGTGCAAAGAGATTTACACATTTTTGAAAGAAGATTTTGAAGTGAAAGAAAAAAATAACTGAAAGTTGATGAGCTATACATTTGTTATTAGTCATATCAATACAGAACAGGTTACACAATTTATTTTGTTAATTTGCACAAAGTATCTTTGTGTTGATACCACAAATAATAGAACAACCAGAATTACAATTTTAAGTGAAGTGTAAGTCAATTATCATGTTTGTTAGTACTAATGATAAATATGTAATTTATAATTTTTCAGTTGGTTTCATTTTCTTTTGATTTCGAAATATTCTTCCACGCCTTCGTTTTACTTGTGCTTATTCCCAATCTGTAGGTCTCATGTAAGTCAGTAAAGTTTGCTCCTTTAACTAGATCCTTAAAAATCAATAGAAGAAATTTATAGATTTCAATCGCAGTCGTAGATATTGTATAATATTTTTAAAAAATCAGTTCATTTCGTAATTGGTCAAAAATTTTAAATGAAACAAAAATATAGCAGAATATTTGTGTACCTAATTTATTTCACTTTTTCTATGCCTCTTTTTGTATTTGAGTCAACACAGGATGTATCCAGCACTGTATGTTAATGAAATTTTTACTATACTTCGTTCTACGATATAATAAACTATTAAAGTAACATATGTTTGAATGGTGGATGCCGATTTCTTCCGCCAAAGCAAAAAATCTATTGAACTTGATGCGATAAGGCTGGCGCTGGCTCTGGTTTTGCCGGTGTGTGTGAAAACGATATTAGGCTATATGAAATGTTTTTTAAATTTTATATTTTCTATGGAGTGAATTGGAAGCACTTAAAGAAGATTTTAAAAACAGATTTCAGGATATTCTTAACATGACCATTCCAGATTGGGTATTAGAACCTTTCTCAAACCCACAAACAGCAGATTTATCGCTACAGGAAGAGTTGATAGAACTGTCATAAAATGAAGAATTAAAATTGAAATTAAAAAATTGATATAAAGAATTTTGGCTACAGAGGCAAATTCCTGATTTATATCCGGCTTTGTGGGCTGCAACAAAAAAGTTTTTTATTGCATTCCCTGAAAATCCAAAATACCAGGGTGTAACTCTTGATAGAGGTCTCACTTTTAAAAGCCACTGTCGCAATGTCAAGATGAAAGTATCAGCACCCAACAACATCTTAAGCAAGTTGACCAGATATAGCTGGGGAGCTAACCAAAGTGTCATCCGCACCTCTGCCTTAGCATTATGCTACTCCGCAGCAGAGTATGCATGTCCTGTGTGGTAAAAATCCAGCCATGCTAAGACAGTAGACGTTGCGCTCCACAGAACATGCCGGGTCATCATAGGTTGCCTCAGACTATCGCCTGTGAGCAAAGCGGAGATACTAACTGGCATCGCCCCTAGAGATATACGCCGGGATGTTGCCACCAGCGTGGCTAGGCTTAAAGTGAATGAAGACGTCCGACACCCCCTACTGGAGCTCCAAGCAATGAAAGAATACTGGCTTGGGAGAAGAGATTACAACAAGGGTTCGAGTGGATCAAACCAAAGAGGGTCCACCATCTGGGTCTGGAAACCATGGCCCATATGGAAGTCGCTAAACAGGCTACGAGTTGGAGGTGGCCGCTGCAAAGATACTCTTGCCACTTGGGGATACCTGGGAGAACAGCCAGATACCACATGTTGTTGCGGCGAGAGAGAAACCATGGTACATTTTCTGTCCACTACTTGGAATAAATGAATCACAATTTGACCTCCAAACAGCTAGTGACAAAGCCATCACATTGGCAGAAAAACTACCACGTATTTGATGCTGTCATCGACACGAGAAGAGGAAGAAGATTGCATTCCCGTCGTCATATTTAGCCGAAAGGGGATTTAGTGTAGTAAGCAATTTACTAACAAAGAAAATAAACAGATTGTCAGTAGTGGAACGTGATGATTTAACACTCATGCTGATAAATATAGCACCAAATGTACAAAAATTAGTATCATTACATCAAGCTCGGACCTCTCACTGATAATTTTACAATAATTTTCAATATATGTTTTTAATCAAATTTTGTACAAGGCACCAATAATGTTAATATTCTTTAATAAAGTAATTTTAAAAAAATCTGTCCTTGTTTTTAAATATTTAATATAGTCCAATTCACCCAATTCACCTAAGAGGGGTCCCATCAAATCACTGTTTGAAGAAGTGGGCAACAAGCCAATTAAATTGAAGCGCTATGGATTACACAATGTTGATTACAACAACAAAAGAGGTCGGTGCTGTTTTTTTTTGTTGTTTTTTTTTTGTTTTTTTTTGTTTTTTTGTTGTTTTTTTTTTTCAAACAGGGGCGGTGAGTAATCTTTTTTTTTCGAAAAGGGGGCGGTAGGTCAAAAAAGGTTGGGAACCTATGGGTTAGACCATGGAGGAAGGAACATGGGTTAGACCGTGGAATACGAAACTTGATATGATAGGAGTTTATCAAAGTTTAGTGAAAGATCTGCAATGTGAGGACATGGCAAACTATAAAAATATGGTCGATGCTGAAGTGTAGGTCCAATAAATTCTTACCACAATATTTTCATAAATTTCTACATCAGAATTATTTCCCCATATATATTATTGGGTGTTTATTTTTACGGTGGATGTGCAATGGGTTGTACTCTTTTGTTGGTGGCGGATCTACACCATTCTGCAATATAGTACACGCATTGGTCTGCACATTCCGTTATTATTCCAGAAACCAATCAAATACTAGTTTCTTAACACATTAATTTTCTTTTTTACATCTTCGACAGTACAGCCTTCTATCACAGCACTAATTAACTATGCGAAAGTGTTCACCTTTTTATTCCTAATATTATGGTCTACATGTTTCTGACTTTACAACATTTCCTTCTGTTCATACTCAGACACAAAGATTTTCGTGAATTCGGCAGTCATAACCACCTTTGGTAACGTCCCTTGCTACCATTTTCTTTGTTTGTGTTGGCAGGGTGGTGAAATCTTTTATAAAATGTAATGCCAACGTCTAATATTTTGTAAACGAAATCTTTTATAAAATATGCTCCATTACACTGTAAAATACTTTATAAAATATCCATTGTTGCCAACTCCTAGAAATTCGAGTCGCTAGACTCAAGATCAAAAGTCGCTAGAAAGTCGCTAAAATTAATTCCACCAGTAGCAGATTGTTCAATGTACAAAAAGTTCGGGGATTTCCTGACCACATTAGTATTTTGTTACTATTGGTATAAATAACACTTCAAAAAATAAGATGTAGCTGGACAGAAATAAATTTCATTATTACTTAATATTACGTATGTTTTTTGTCAACTCGAAAAAAAAATTAAGTTAAAAAATTGAAAATTTCAAGTATAGAGCGATGAGTTATCGACGATAATAAGGTACGTTGTTCAATAGTCAGTGAATTCTGAATTGTTACTATAGAGCCAATGGTCACGTTCAGGTTTACTAAATGCCCTAAATGCTAAGCAGGTGCTGAGGTCAAGGTTATTAAAATCCTAGTAACCTTGGCTGAGATTAGATTAGTATACCTTGTATACACGTATCGTGTACCTTAAATTTGGCGCGCAAGTCGAGCATAGTTTTTTTCAAATTCAACATGAAGATTTTTACATTCAAATTTTATTTTAAAAGAGTTGACTTTTTTAGCTAAACCTTAAATTAGAAGATTTCCGAATTCACTCAAAAAAGTTTAACATTCAATTAAAGCTAGAGTTTTTTTTTTTTTTAGCAAATATATGTAACACTTAGATTTAAAAGAAAATTGGATGTTTTGATTCGAATAGTTTTTGAAATAGCTAAAGCTAGAGCAAACACGAATGGAACTTTAATTAAATAAAGTTTGAATTTGGTGCGCAAGTGCGTTTGTCGTTTTTCATATATGTCTCTTGGCACTGTATAATTCTGTGTCGAGTTGACAAAAAATGTATCCATTATTGGCTCTAGAACTGTTTTCACTTCTACTCCAAAAGTCGCCAGATAAGTCGCTAAACCATTTTTGTCGTCAAAACGTTTTTTTGGTCGCTAAGACTTAAGAAAAAGTCGTAACTTCTAGCGACAAAGTCACTAAATTGGCAACACTGAAAAAATCTTTTATCAAAGTTCTTTGACAAAGATCTTTGATGAAAGAGATTTTATAAAATATTTTACAGTGTAATCGAGCATATTTTATAAAAGATTTCTTTTATAAAATGTAAGAAGTTGGCGTTTTTATTGTTGTACTTTTACACTGGGGCACTACACAGTAATTATAATACGAAGAATTCATTTTTAATTTAAGAAAACTAACACCTGCCAAATACATACACATTTTTTTTTATTGTTTCGGGTGGCGTGACGTTATTCAAGACACCATGACAGTCTTGAGCGTTTTCGAGGTAAATTTAAATTCGTTTTTAAAAATGCAAAATACATAATGCAAATGTTCAAAAAAATAATAATAGTACTTTTTTTCTTTAAAATAGATAATAAGGTAAAATATTAAGCTTCTTTTCAAATTTAGTCAACTAGCCAATTGCATACATTGAGTTTTATCAAAGTTTAAAGACAAGTCATTAATTGTAAACCATTTATTAATAAGGTCAAAGACATAAATCTGGAATATTTTTAATTACTATGTTTGTTTATTCTGCAAATTGGGTATATTTTTAGATGCAACATAGGGTATACAGTTTAAATATATTAAAAACAACAGTGGCCCCAATATAGGACCCTGAGGTATTCCACATCTGATAAATTCCCGCTCAGAAAACAGTGGAGCACATAACGCAGCCTTAAAATATTGCAGTGAGACTTTCTGTTTTCTATTCAAAAGGTATGAACTGACCTATTTATTAGCAATGCCATCTATACCATAATACTTTAATTTCTGTATCAGAATTTTATGATCAACACAGTCAAATGCCTTCGATAAGTCACAGAAAATTCCAACAAGAATTTATTTATCAGTTATTCCTTCTAAAATATTGTCAGTGAGTGCAAATAGAGCATATTCTGTTGAATGGTCCTTTTAAAACAAAATTTTGTTTTAGTTAGAATATTATTACTTCTAAAGTGTTGGTAAATTCTGTTGTACATTACTTTCTTAAGAACTTTGGAGAAGCCTGTGATTAATTAAATAGGACAATGATTCTATACAACTAACATATCCCCTTTTTTATAAAGTGGTTGAACTACAGTATAATTAAACCTTACTGGGAATATACCCTCGAGTAAAGATATATTATACCTTCGTATTTTATTTAATTCTGTGGAGCACAGATTAATTAATCTGCTGGAAATCCCATCCTAACAATTCGAGTATTTGCTCTTAACAGACATGATAACTTTCATAATTCTTCTCGAGTAGCTAAATTTACAGACATAGCGTCAAATTTTTCTTAGAAGTCAGTTCTGACAAAATCCATACTATGTGTAACTGAGCTAATGGCATGCAACAACAGATAAAATTACATGTATACACCGTAGGAAAAAATTATTCTACTGAATTTTCTTTGATATAAATTTCATTACTGGTTTTATTATTTTTCCCTATTACCTTTTTTACAATGTCCCATATTACCTTAATTTTATTTTGAGTGTCATGAATTTTGTGTTTCTAGTACATACTTTTAGATTCTGTAATAATCTTTTTCAGTATTTTGCAGTACCGCTTGTAACGAGTTTTAATATTACCATTATGACTGTGGTGGATGGCGAACTTTTTGTTTTCGCTTTGCCACTTCTCAAGAGGTACATCAAATTGTGGATAAGATTCTATGTCACGTGAGTGGTAGTTTTCAGAAATGATACTCTCTGTGCGGTATATATACATTTAATTTTTATTTACACCAGTTTTAGATACATGATTAATACTGCCTATATGCCTTGTCCCCCTTCAATATGTAAGTCATCTAATACTCGGTTCTACTGCTTGATAACCCCAAATATGATTCCCTAATGGTCTCATCCACCTGTTGGAATTAATGTTGATGGCGTATGCTCCTCGCTGCATCCGTCGTTGCTTCTGCTGGTGCCGACGGCGGTATCCCGTCGCTAACACCTTCTCAGCCTCCTCCTTCTCATTGACCTGAAACAAGCCCTCGAGCTTAGCTTGACTTTGCTAGCTAGCTCCCCCTCTGCTCCGTGCACCCGGGTTTTGATTCCCGGCCTCCCACCATCCGACAAGTGGTAGGGAGGATTTCAGACCATTCAGGACTGCTGCTCCTCTCCCATCTTCTACCAAATGACGTCGTGCGTCAGCCTATTCTTGCTGACTGCTGACCTGTTTTCGAAAGCATTGGCTTCTGCAATTGTTTTCCTTTGCTGTTGCAACTGACCTGCTTTGGCTAGCGCTATATGAAATCATAGCTACTTCCGTGCTTTACCCAAAAAAAACAGTGGGCCAACACATGACTGTTCCTAGAGCAAATATGTAATAAATATATAGGAAATATACAATAAATAATGACCGCAGTTATCCATGGTTTTTATTCGTTTTGAGAAGCACGATACCTTTTCAGGAGGAAGCAGCTTTCAAAATAATTAAATACAATGCTACTAAAAATATTGTCCTTTTTATTCATACCTTGTGTACTGTGGTGTTAAGGCACATTCTAAAACAACTGACTCATCCCCTGAATTTTAAAAACATTACTCTAGGAGCTAGTTCCTATTCAAGTATTGATAGTTATCATGATCTGAAAGTGCATTGATAGTTGGCACGGTTGGAATGGTTAACGCTCTGGCCTCGCATTCTGGAGGATGCCGGTTCAAATCCCCATCCGGGCATATAGATTTGGGTTTACCATGGTTTCCCCAAATCACTCCGGGCGAATGTGGGATGCTCCTTCAAAAGGGCAATGGCCAAATTCCTTCCTATTCCTTGTCCCCAGTCCTATCCTGCCTTTAATGACCTAGGCGTAAAGCCAAAATTTAAAAAAAAGATAGATGTCTTGATTGTATAACTGAATTTTGAGGTATCTAGGAAAACATTATCTATAGCTCTATCACTATTATTCATTATTAGTTAATTGAGCTAAATTGAATAAACTGACGAATGATTTCAAATGTCTTCACAGGGTAAGTTTTTAAAAAAAAATCTACATTAAAATCGCCACATAAGACCATAAAGTTTCCAGAGGGTGCTGTGTATAAAGATATTACTATCGAAATTTCATTATTGGAATTTAGCCATGTAGCAGAGGCTTCAAAACGTTAATCAAGACAGTACCTGCTTATTTATTTTTATTTATTTATCAATCTTGTTTCATGGATCCCTGCTGAGGAAAGACCTCTGGGATGTGAAACATGTCATCGTTAATATATATACATACAATATGAGTCATAATAATAGTAAAAACAAGTATATGTTCCAAAGACAAATAAAGAGAATAACAATAGACATTCATTTTTACAACTGAATTTTGCAAAAGCCATATTGAATACAATTAATTCATTTGTTCAAAGTAGTTGCCAATAAGATAATCTCTCTGTTTTTCTTGAAATATATTTTTATTATATGCAAACTGTTTAATACTCTTGGGAAGTTTATTAAACAGATGTATACCAGAATAATTAACTTCTCTTTATACTAATGACAGAGATGTTTGTGTTTTGTGCAAGTTATTTCTGTTTCTTGTATTGAAATTGTGTACCTGTGAATTAGAAGTAAACAGGTTAAAATGATCTATGACAAAGCACATGAGAGAATATATATACTGAGAAATCGTTGTAAGAATATTGAGTTTTTTAAAAAGTTTTTTTTTATTTGTTATTGGCAATGGGCCATACAGCCATACAGCCTTAATACAGCTTAAGGGTATTATTTCACAAATATGTCCATAACACAATTCTTAAGTATCTATCACATATAGTACATGATCACTATTGCCATACAACATTGTTAAGTACATAATTTAAGTTACAAGATAACTCTCAATAGTTGGAAACTCTAATGTTCACAGGCATCTGTAAGTTCATATGTCCATCTCACAGTTTTTTAGAAATCTGCATGGCAGTGTGTAGATCCTGGCGTCGTCGGTCGCGAGGAGGTGTGACACTTTTGTTGGTTGGCCGTGATCTAGTTTTGCAAGTTGTTCTATTAGGTCTGTGGTGTTGTTGTATCTGTTCTTGCAGCCGAAGAGGATATGGTCGATGTTCCCTATGCTCGTTTCGTCGCATTCGCATAAGGGGCTTTGCGCTATGTTTATTCTGTTCAGGTGTGCGGGGAAGCAGCCATGGTTGAACTTTAGCCCTGAAGATGGTTACGATAGCTTTTCTTGTGATCTTGTGATGGGGCCATTGCTGTTTAGGGATGACGGGGTGGATCTGTCCGTAGTGTTTTCCTTTAACCACTTGTGACTCCTCCCACTCTCTGTTCCATGATTCTCTTGCATCTTTTTTTGCGACTGTCATTAGGTCCCTCACAGTTACAAACGGATAGGCACTGCCTTCCCTGCATGCTCTCTTCGCAAGATGGTTCACCTGTTCGTTTCCTTCTAGGCCGATGTGGGCTTTCACCCACACGAACACAAGCGTTATGCCTTTCTGTTTCACCCGGTATGCTGCTTCCAAGATGTTGCATAAAATACTGTCTTTGTTGCCAACTTGCATGTGTCCTTGCAGGCTTGTCAACGACGAGCGGGAGTCTGATATTATGACCGATGTTGTGTCCACCGAAGCCTCAGCATACTCAATTGCCTTCTGAATTGCAACCATTTCCGCTGTGAAGACGGATGCTTCTCCGGGTAGTTTGAACATACCATATCGCTTTCTCGTTAGATCCAAGTATGCACAGCCCACTGATAAATTGGATTTCAACCCGTCTGTGTAGATGTGGGATGCGTTTGGCCATTGCGCAAGGAATTCTGCCAGCTTAGCGGTGGTGCCATGTCTGGGGTCTTCCAGATTGATGTCGGTACTCACGTTGAGGGGTGTAACAGATGCTTCATATGGCGTAGCAAACTCTGGAAGGAGGTATGTCGACATTATGTTGTTGTTGTATCTGTTGATTTTTTTTAGTGCGGTTATTAGTGTTGGGGTCTTTTTGTGTGACCAGTATCTTCCGCAAGTCAGTTGGTTTCCAAGGGCCTCATTTTTCCGGATGGGGGTGTTGTTATTAATCTTCTTTTGTTTAAGTAGGAACTGTTTACAGAGTTGCATACGTCGTATATGAAGAAGTGGCTCTAATGCCTCTACCAGTAGCGCAATAGCCCCTGTGTATATTCTTAGTGCTTTGTATTGCAATCTGTCGAGGCTTTGAAGGGTGGTATCTGCTGCTGATCCGTAGAACATACCGGCGTAGTCAAAATGTGGTCTGATAAGTGATCGGTATAAAGTCAGGGCAACTTTCGGGCCTGTACCCCACCAAAGGCTTTGTGGTTGCTTTCATGACATTAAGTGCCGTCTCGCATTTGCTTGAAATGTCTTTGATTTGGTGTTTCCAGTTAAGCTTGTTATCTATTGTGATGCCCAGGTATTTTATAACTCGTCTATACGGGAAGCGGTAAGATCCGAGCTGTACCTCGTCCATATCAGGGATTCTACGTCTGCTGTAAATTGACACTACTGACTTGGTTTGGGATATGTCCAAGCCGTTGTTCCTGAGCCACTGCCGTAGACGATCGACCAAGTCCTCTAGGGCGTTCTTGCAATCAACTAACTCGTTCATCATTACATAGAAGCATAAGTCGTCTGAGTACTGGAGTATCATCACCTTTCCTATTACCAGTCTTCCGAGGTCACTCGTATAGATGTTGAACAGCAACTGGGAGAGCGTGGAACCTTGAGGGAGGCCTCGGGTTGCTATTCGAGGGCCGACTATTGTACCATTGATGTGAATCTCTAGCGACCTCCCTGCTTGCAATGAGATGAGGTTAGCTACAAATTCGGAGGGTAGTCCCATGTCCAATAGCTTCATAGAGTGAACTGATGGCACCACATTGTCATAAGCATTCGTTAGATCCACATACAAGGCCTTGAGATACGGGTTAGAGCGGTAGCATTCGTAGATATCTGTTATGAGGTGTGCAACTACCTCTATGGTACCCTTGCCTTTCCTGAAACCCATTTGTTGACATGGTAGTAGGTTGTTATTTTCTAGAATACCACTCCAGCCGGTGTTTAACCATCCGTTGAAGGGTTTTGAGGCTACAGGATAACAGCGATATTGGTCTGTACGACGAGGCGAGTGTGGGGTCTTTGCCATGTTTCAGAATGGGTACTATTCTTACGCCCTTCATCTCTGTTACATTCACGCGTTTGCTCCACACGGCGTTCATCAGTCTTAAAAGTATGTTCTTCGCTTGGCTTGGGAGGAATGAAATCATGCTATAATTGATGTTATCTGGGCCAGGGGCACTGTTGTTGTTGTGTTTAAGTGCCGCATTAAATTCCTCTTCCATGAAAGGTGCTAACAGAGTATCATATTGCCTCCCATCTTCTGTGTTCACCACTTCCTCCGAAGCTGTGGCTGGGGTCAGGTTGCGTAGAATGTCCTCCGCAACCAGTATAGATGGAGAAGAATTATGTGTAGTTCCCGTCGCATTCTGAAAGCGTTTTATTTTCATCCAAATATCTTTTATTGGAGACGTTCTGTTCAAAGAGTTGCAGAAGTCGGTCCAACCTTGGCGTTTTTTCTCCTTTAGTACTCTTTTGGTCCTTGCTTCTATCTTCCGGAGATAAATATAGTTCTCTTCTGTCGCCGAGTCTTTGTATCTCCTGAGGGCCATCTGTCTTTCTTTTACCGCTAGGTGACAGTCTTTATCCCACCAAGGAGGTGGTTTCCTATGGTAGGTGCCCGGTCTAATCTCGGGGATAGCTTTCATTGCCGCCTTTTCAATGGCTGTCATAAGGGATTGGTAGTTGGTCACTACGTCATCCGAAAATGAAGCCCTCAAGATTTCTTGTTACTTCTGTATCGTACTTCAACCAATCCCCGCTCATTACCTTCCAGCGGTATGGCGATCGTATCGGCTTTGTTGTTTATGTGCCCTCGAATATCTGATTAGAATGTGTCATTATGATGGGAAAATGGTCCGATCCCGATGGGTCGGCAAAGATTTTCCATTCTTTATCGAAGGCCAAATCCAGGGAGACGAGTGATATATCCACAGCCGATTTCTGATCCGTCGTTCAGTAGGACCAAGTTTATTTCTTCCAGTAAATCTATTACCATTTTGCCTACCGCACAATTGGTTTCGCTTCCCCCCACTGTTGGTGGTGGGCGTTAAGATCCGCCATGATTAGCATTGGAGTGGGCGGGGGAGGGGGTTAATTGCTTTATTACCTGGAGTTTGAGGGGATCTATAGATTGAGGCAACTTCTATTTTTCTGTGGTTCATGCTGCCATATTCTATGTGAGCTGCGCAGAGCCCTGCATGTTGAGCTGTACTTCCTCGTACTGTATTCCGTTTTTGATCAAAAGGGCCACCCCTCCGTATCCATCTACACGATCCGACCGAATCACTTTGTATCCTGTACAGAAAAATTGGTAATCAGGTATCAACCATGTTTCCATTAGTTCCGCAACTGCAATGGAATTTTCTTGGAGTAGGTATACTAGGTTTTCTTTGTTAGACCGGATTGACCGGATGTTCCACTGTATGAAATAATTGCATCTCCCCATTATTGTTGGGCACTAAGGATTTTCTGATAAAATCTCTAATGTCTGGCATAACGCCTGAACTGACCATCTTTAAAAGCGAGGAGACAACGGAAACCACTTTGTCTATGAGTGGATCTTCATTTTCAACGCTCAGGGCCCTGTGAGGGTTGTAGTTTATCGGAGCCGATGTGGAAGGTCCGTGATCAAAGTACAGTTCTGATGGAATCTTTACATGTCGACCTCTGGTTTGTTGTTGCTTGGGTGAAGGCTCCGCTCCGGCTTGCTTATGGAGTCGCTCTTGCAGATTAGGGGTAGATCTACCTATTGCTTGTGCTTGTGTGGAAGTGGTTGTAAACCTTCCGGATTTAGGCGTACGCATTGGCGGGAATCTGGATGGATCTTGGGTAAAGGAGGGGCTGGCAACTTGTTTTGCATAAGAGGTTGGATTTTCTAGTGTCGAGGCTTGTTCTAATTTGAGGTTATTGTAGGCCATAAGGGTCTGATGCGCTTTTGTTTCACAAACTCTGGGCAGGAGCTTGATGTGGCTATATGGTCTTCTTTACATATTGCGCAGTGAAAGTTGTCGGTTTTGTTACTTCCAGATGTTTCATGGGACTCTCCGCATTTGGCACATCGAGCATTGCTGCGACATTGCTTGTTGACATGGCCATATCTCAAGCATTTATAACACTAAGTAACTCTTTGCACGTATGGTTCGACTTGACATCTAGTGTAGTGGATGTAAACGTGTGTTGGGAGGCTCTGTCCTTTGAATGTAATGCATACCATTTGGCGCAGGATCCACTGACAGTTTCCGTCGATTATGATCTTACGTTTTAGTCTTCTGGCTGCTATTACTTCGAAATCTGAGTCTATTACATTTAGTATTTCCTCCTTAGTTAATCTACCCCTCTTATTATCCCTTCTTTAACGGTGCAATAGCGCGGTATAAACAATTTTATGTTCTGGGGGTGGTTGGTGACTGATGACAAGCTGTTTGCTGCCTTATAGTTGTTGTATTCGATCTGGACATGGTTCTTCCCCTTAGCAGATATGTTAAGTATCGAATGTTTCATTTCTGGGATCGAGTTCCTAATAAATTTACCAACGGACATGGGGTGTAGACGTCCGAGGGCGCCTATATTTGGGTGGTCTTCCGAATTCGTCTGTTCTGCATAAACTATGAATAGACCAGAATCGCGTTCTGAATACATGAATTTCTCTTGTCTCAATTGAGTAGCTGCTTGAGCATTTGTTAAATCATCTGTTGGTAGATCCCTGGATCGCTTAACTATGGCACTTTGGTTGCTATTGCTAGTATAAGTTGTTATTGACATTTCTGATTGGGCTGTCTCTTCACTTGCTGTAAGGCCTGTGGAAATTGTGGGGTTATTAGGCGTGGTTGGAAATCTATCGATATTCATATTTAGATCAATTTTCCCAGTTGGGGTTCCTTCATATCTGGAGAGGCTATTGCTTCGGCCGTCTCCTCTGTTGTACCTCCCTCCGAGTCCTCCTGCATTTTGTAAGGCCGCGGGCTTACACCTCTTTCACTATTCACTCACTATCTTCCACCTGTTGTGTTGTTAATCCGGAACGGTAACTTAAGATTGAAGTAGCACTACAGATGTGTTGCCACAGAATCAAATAGCTTGCTCACACCACTTGGAACGGCACGCGCGTAAAGAAGGAACCGAACCGGACTGCTCGATGGCTCAGAGCGAACTGTTTTTAAAAAAGTTGTCTGCAAGAAGTTCTTGGTTGTACCCTACGCAACATCCTAATAGTTCTTTTCTGTGCTATGAAAACTTTTTTACTTTATGAAGAGTTTCCCCAAAAGATTATGCCATATGACATCACTGAATGAAAATATGAGGAGTACACCTGTTTCGTTAATTCCAGATCTGCTGTTAGAGAAAGTGTTCGTATTGCAAAGGTGGCACTACTTAACTTCTTCAGTAGTGAAGTGATATGTTCGTGCCAACAGAGTTTCTCATCTATTTTAATACCAAGGAATTTTAAACTCTTTGTTTCTAATATTGTGTTACTTTTATAGCTTACTTGTAAATCTGGCTGTGCATAATTTTTTGTTTTAAACCTAATATAATGTGTTTTTTCCAAATTTAATTTTAATGAATTTGCCTTAAACCAATTTGCTACTTCACTAAGTACTTCAATTACAATAAATTCTAGATTGCTGTTTGGTGTTTTTCTCACAGTCAGGTTAGTGTCATCTGCAAACAAAACACTCTTAACTTTGTCAGATAAGTTTCCAGGAAGGTCATTGATGTACAACAAAAAGAGAGGGATCCTAGGACAGAACCCTGTAGAATTCCATGTTTTATTTTCTCCCAGTCTAATGAAGCATCTTTACTTATTTTAGAATAAAAAATGGAAACTTTTTACTTTTGATTTTCCATGTATGATTTAAACCATTTACCTTCGGTTCCATTAAACCCATAGCATTCCATTTTTTTCTAAAGTGATTCGTGATTTACTTAGTCAAATGCTTTTGCAAGATTACAAAATATTCCTACAGGGCTCGTTTAATTATTCAGTTCCTCAAATGTGATATTTAAAAATGAATATATAGCCATTTCTATAGATAATTCTTTATCCCCAATTGTGATTTAGTGAGGATATTATTTTGCATAACATGTTTTATTACTCTACAGTACAGGACTTTTTCAAAAATCTTTGAGAATCCTGAAAGTAATGAAATGGAATTATCCTTTTTTTCTTCTCCTTTTTTAAACAACGGTTTTACTACTGCATATTTTAGTCTATTTGGAAACACACCTTGCATTAAGGATTCATTAAAAATGTGGGCAAGTACGCGATGGTGATGTGATATATATGTTGGTTTAAAGTGATGGACCTGATACGAAATATAAGACATGTGTGTCCATATATTTCACTCCACAGCCTAAAATACTAATTGCAGTCCATTGGTGATTGTGCGTGGTATTAATCTCAAGTCTCCCACCGTGCACCATGGTGGTGTAATGTCGGTAGCTATGGGGGTGTGGGAGATATAGTGGTTGAAATTGTTCGATGGGAGGCAATTTCATATTTCGACCAAAGACATGTGTGTCCCTAAATTTCACTATGCAGCCATAAATACCCTGCGTAGATCATTGATGTTTGTGTGTGGTATTAGCCTCGAGTCTCCCATCGTGCTGTATGCTGGTTACATGTCGGTAGCTGTCAATCAAAATTGTTTACAATCACGAACGATGTCGTGGGCATCAGCTAGTATTCTTTTTAAAAAGCTTCAGTTGACACCATTTAATAAATCTAAATGAAAGTTGGCATATATATGTTTATTATTTCTGACCAAAAAAATACCCTTTCTCTTCTTTTACACCCCTTAATTTTTATACAAAACGGCTGTTTTTATTCAATTAGAATGGACCCTTGCACACATATATTTTAAAAAACGGGAAAAATACTGTTAACATTTGTTTGAAAAAAAATACCTATCTCCTATCCCCCTTTCCATCCTCTTAATTTTGTCGATGTTGTTTACAAGAAGCCGCAGTCGACACCATTTGATCAATCACTGTTGTAATGAAAGTGCTGTAATAGGGGGGGGATTTTAAATTTAATTATTTAAATAATTTAATTTTGGGTTGGCAAGAATCTTAACACTGCCAGATCGCAAGAAAACTGACATTGATATTTATTTTAATTTTTTTTATTTGGCTTTTCCACCGCTAGGCATATTTAAATTTACTATCAACATAAAATCACTGGAATATCAAACATGCCTAGACGTTACAATTGGCCGATTTATCCAAGCAAACAATTGAATGAATTTACGTTAATCGGAAATTATCTAATGAAGTTAAATTATTAAAAGATGACAAATATGCACAATATGAAGCGATAGTAAATGTCAGCAATTAAGACATATGTACATGTACATGAATATGAATCTCGGGCGCCGTTAAATTAAAGAAAACATAGAACTTGTGATTTGCAAGGCCTCCACAACACATAATGCTCGACAAAAATGCCAGCTAGCTCAGAATTGGATCTGCTTGATGAGCATAGGTCTCCATCTCAAATCGCTTACGGGTCTGTTGCAGTATCAAAGAACACAATGATTCAAGACCTGGCGAGTGCATATTACCATCTCGTAGACAGCATCACTGGTGGTTGTCGCACAGTCTGTCTCAGTGCGATGTCGATACAGCGACCAGACGAGAATCACCAGCCTGTGACCATAGGATGGTTACTGTCCGACGCACCCAGGGTCGAACCGTCTCGGACCGTTGCCAAGCCAGAAGTCCCTCGCGCCTTGGGAAAGATGGCCTCCTCCTCTCGGCGAAGAAAACATGCCGGGGCAGAAAGAATAAGCCCTGATTTAACTTATGAAAACCCTGAGTCCACATTTCATTGGCACGTTAGGCTTTCTAGAAATTACGTGATGTCGCAGCACACGGAGATTCGCAGCAATTTTGCGAGCGTTCTCCCGCGTGTCAGTTTGGAAGGGGGTTGTGACCTTCACAGCCTCGCGTCCCAAGAACGGGGTGATGCACTCAACCTTGGAAGGATCTTAACGGGACAAGGTAGCCTTTGTGCCTTGTGTTGTCCGGCGCCGTTCTGGCGGGGGACGAGGGGACCGGCGGTATGCCTCCAGTGTTCGCCAAATGGCATCGAAACCCTTGAATATTAATTTAGACATATACAATTTGGGCTGCTCAAGATCAGTTTAATTAATCTAATGTAGGTCCTGAATATAATTAATATTAAAAATAATTTGACATATATAAATTGTAGTGTGATGTAATAACGTCCTGCTACACTATAAAAGTTGGTACATATATGTATTTTTTCACGGAGAAGGTTACCACAAAAAAAAAAAAAACCACCCTGCCCCCGTTTCCACTTCATTTATTACTGTCATTGTTGTTTACACAAAGCTACAGTTTCTACCCGATTCTGAAGAAACTTTTCAGATGTATGCTTTAAAACATACAGAACATTTCTGTTTAAATTGGATTTGCAGAAGCCCAACCTCTAATCCCTTCTACCCCCACCCGTCTTTACACAAACACACAATTTTAATCATATTCGATGGAAAACTGCACATGTATACTTAGAAACTAAGAGAAACATAGTGTCTATATTCTATTTACAAAACAAAACCTCTCACACCCTTACCCCATTTAATTTTTGCAAATATTCTTTTCAAAAGCTACAGCTTTTATCTGGTTTCGATGGAACTTTGCACATATATACTTTAAAACAAAGAGAAAATTACTTTCCACACTAGTTTTTTTTTTAACTACTCATCCCCTCTACAACCTCTTAATTGTTTTTTATACATTCCTACAGTTTTTATCTGATATCAATGGAAATCTGCACACATACACTTTACAACAAACAGAAAAAGACAGTCTACAGTTAGTACACACAAGCCCAATCCCTCTCCCCCTTTACCCCACCCCTTTTAATTTCCAATGTCCTTTATAGGAACCCACAGTTTTAATTCCTGTCATAATCCATACAACTATTTTTAAGTTATGGAGGAATATTCATAAAATAGATGTGTCCTAATATCTCACCATGTACGTCAGATTTTAACATGGACCCCAAGCTTTCACGTTGTGAAAACCCATTAAAATCTATATTTTCTGTGCGATGCCATAACAAACAAATATATGCCAGATACGGATTTATGTATGTGATATACACTGGAGAACCAAAGAATCTGGTACACCTGTCAAATATCGTGTAGGACTCCCGCGAGCACGCAGAACTGCCGCAACACTACGTGGCATGGACTCGACTAATCTCTGAAGTAGTGATTGAGGGAATTGACACCATGCAACCTGCAGGACTGTCCATAAATCCGTAAGAATATAACGGGGTGGAGATCTCTTCTGAACGGCACGTTGCAAGGCATCCCAGATATGCTCAATAAAGTTCATGTATGGGGAGTCTGGTGGCCAGCGGAGGTATTTAAACTCAGAGGAGAACACTCTTCTGAACCACTCTGTAGCAATTCTGAACATGTGGGGTGTCGCATTGTCCTGCTGGAATTGCCCAAGTCCGTCGGAATGCACATTGGACATGAATGGGTGCAGGTGATCAGCCAGGATGGGTACGTACGTGTCACCTGTCAGAGTCGTATCTAGACGTATCAGGGGTCCCATGTCACTGCAACTGCACACGCCACACGCCATAACAGAGCCTCCACCAGCTTGAATCGTCCCCTGCTGACACGCAGGGTCCATGAATCCATGAGGTTGTCTCTATACCCGTACATGTCCATCCACTCAACACAACTGTAAACGAGACTCGTCAGACCAAGCAACATGTTTCCAATCATCAACAGTCCAATTTCGGTGTTGACAGGCCCAGGTGGGGCTTGTCACGTTGAACGATTCTCTTCAGTCGTCGTTGGTCCCGTTCTTGCAGGATCTTTTTCGGGCCGCAACGATGTCGGAGATTTGATGTTTTACCGGACCCCCGATATTCACGGTACACTCGTAAAATGGTCGTACGGGAAAATTCCCATCTCATCGCTACGTCGGAGATGCTGTGTCCCATCTTACGTGCGCCGACTCTAACAACACGTTCAAACTCACTTAAATCGTTGCACTGTACTTTTATTGTTTACATATCTCTGTATTTGCATACGCATGCCTATATCAGTTTTTTTTTGGCTCTTCAGTTTATATTAATGCCTAGATGTTTCATGTTTCGATTATCGAGCAGCGGCTTTAACAGATGTTGTGATTAGGTTGAAACACAGTCTGGATCAAAATGTATACTAACATTCTTTATCGCAGCATCCAGTTCACCTCATTCTGGAAATTGAGGGGGTATATCGAGCCAGATTTTTTTAAAAACAAGCGCCTTAACCACTGAGCTACCAGGAAGTTCGCAAAAATTAGAGTTGCTGAGGCATATTTTAAATATAAAACATACTATAATACAACTAAAAATTTAAATATAAAACATTTTTAAAAAAAAGCTTCTTCATAAAAACACTAAAAATCTTAAAATTACTTTATACTATGCTTTGAAGAAAATAAATCTAAATGGTCAATATTTTACATTACTATTGTTGAAATTTTTATATTTTGGATTCAGTGCCAGCCAAAACAATAAAAACAATAAGGAATGTCAACAATACATAAAAAACATGTAACTAATTACATGATTAATGCTAGAAACATGTTTCAACAAAACTGAAACATACGGACGATAAGCCGATATTATACTAATTGTATAGTGCCAGAGATATGCCTCTACGGCCAAGTAGGCCGAGCCACAGAGTAAAACACTGTCTAATTTGTCCCCCTAAACAATATCTGCTGTAAAATATTCGGAATTTTCGTTCGTACTCCTCGTGTTGCCTTGAACACCAAAGAAAGTTTCCTCTTGATGTGACAGCTGCACCGATTTCAAAAATAACTGATTAATGTAAAAATTTGAATAATAGTAATGTAAAACATTGTCCATTATGTTTATTTTGTTTTAAGCAAAGGTATAAAGTTATTTTAAATTTTTTAATATTTTTGAAGGAGATTTTTATTTTTTTAAAAAAAACAATTATTTTATGTAACATTGATAACTCTGAACCTCACAGATAGGTGAAAACGGATTACCCTGGAAGGCGTGTAGTATTAAAGGTTCTTGATGACTTATGTCAAGCTGATATTGTGGAAATGATACCTTACTCTCACAAAAAAAAAGTGGTCACAAGTTTATAATAATGGTGATAAATACTCAAAGTTTGTGTTTACTCTGCCACCCAAGAACGAGACAAATAGTGTTGTCGCAGCAACTAGGACAAAAAAGCACTACCTAAGTCACAGTTATGTGGCTAAAAAATTTACCGATTGACAACTGGAAGGAATTTTCAACTGTAAGTTTAAGAAATTCGTTTCCAGCAATGATATCGATCACTGCTGAACATAGAAAGGCATCGATAATCGAAATTCTAAAAAAAATCTATCAAAAATTCAATATAGAGAAAATTTAGATCATGTGGATCTCATTATTGGGTTAATTTCCGATTACGATACAAAATGGTTCAGTGCTTTAAGGGCCTTGTGACAGTATAGACAATTCGTTAGTTTCAACACTATACTTTGGTATTAAGACTACCACTGCCGAAAATTTTTTTTTTTTTTTTTTTTTTTTTTGTAACAGTTTAACGTCCCTTTTTAACAACGTGGTCTTTAGAGACGGGAAAGGATGGGGGCAAGGAATGGGAAGGAATTCGGCCATGGCCTTTTGAAGGAAGCATCCCGGCATTCACCTGGAGTGATTTGGGGAAACCATGGAAAACCCAAATCTGGATGCCCGGACGGGGATTCGAACCGCCGTCCTCCCGAATGCGAGGCCAGAACGCTATCCGTTACACCACCACGCTCGGTCACTGCCGAAAAGTCAAAGTCATTTTTCAGTCAGTAGATTAAAGGAACAGTTTGAGAAAGGTCATCTTCAAAACTGGCGGACCAACGAATTTATCACCAAACAAGTAAAATTAACGACTTCTGTAAATTGTCACCGGAGCGTGTGCTCCACTGCAATTAAATTAAATTATAATATTTATCAAAAGATAATCTAGATAATGACATACAATAAGAGGATTTTACCTGTAAAAGTTGCAACTAAAAAATATTCGATTGGTTTAACGAATTATAAGAAGGAAAAATGTAGCTTTAGTGAAGCGTTTAGGTTTCGATAAATCGCATAAATTATGGATAAATATAAAATATTTGTTTAAATTACAATGTAAAATTTGTGATTCATAAACTTAATTACCACATTATTACATTTGTGTTTTATTTTTAAACACAAGAAAATGTTATTATACTGAAATGAAAAAATTTTACTCACTGAAGTTACACAAGATTTTTTTCTCTTTTTTCTACAGTGCATCGGAAGGAAAAAATACTAATATTGATACAAAGATAAATGACTTAAAGTACACTAGAAACTCAATAATATGACTTTAACAAAAATTAAAATTTATATAATGAAAAATGTTTCTACAGTGCATCAGAAATACTGAATTTATTGCTTGCATTCACAGCAACCAAAACCTAGTATTCGAAACACTAAAATTATTACGATGCGTTACACAACAATCAACTGATATACACTTAATTTATTACTAGCATTACACTGGAAGTAATTGACTTTTACAATGCATTTAGGATCACAGAAATTATTACGGTGATTCATAGGCACTTAAACATATGGAAAAATATTTTTTACTATGCATTTACAAATTTTTACCTTCAAATTTACAGTGTTGTTCTAACTCTTTCTTTCTCATACACATTTTCATATTATAACTAAATGAAAATATACTGATAAACCCCCCCCCCCCTCACTTCTTTACAATCAAACATGCGAGCACCAACATCTGGCCACTGTCGTCAAGGAACTGGAAATCCGACAAATGGTAACTTAAAGTATATGAACAGTCCACAATCGAATATCTGGCAACTGAAAGGGCCGATCAGAAACTAAGGTTACAAAGCCTGAAGCTGTAGTGTGAACTTGTACGATTTATTTCCTACAACCTGTACAGCCAATTGATAGTATATACATTAGGTTATTTTCCATATTGATTTAGGCACTTGTCGATTGGGGGAATGAGTTTTAATGTTTACTGTCTTTGCGTGTTCAGCCACATTGTCGCGAAGTGTTTTACCTCCTCGTCTGAAGCGAACCATCGTCGGCGTCCTAGGGCTTCCTTCATGTGAACACAAAGGTGAAAGTCGCTTGAAACGAGGTTCGGGCTGTAGGATGGGTGGTCAATGATGTCCCACTGCGATCCTAGTCGGTGACTTTTTCTCTAGAGGCCGCAAACTTTCAACATTGTTCTGCGACATGCTGACGAGACATTTGGGAGCATCCATTAATTACGTGAACACAAATAATGAGGGGAGGGGGTAGTTCCGACGAAAACTCACCAAGTGGAGTGGGGGGAGGGGGCGGGGTTTCCACAGAAAGCTCACGTAATCATTTCAATATTCAAGAAAGAGCTAAAAAAAAGGTCTCCAGAATTACGAGGTCGACCTCGAGGAGAACTGAGCGGGTTTCTTGGTCAGACCAGTTTTCCAAACGAGCCGCCATTGGTGTTTACATACAACTAATGATTTAGGTGACGCATGGCTGAAACTCTGTACAATTGTTACCGTATATCTTAGAATTGCTACACACTACTAATTTCGCTATCACGAAACTCCAGGCATATCGGTCTTACAACCTGGTTACCCAGCATCTGACAACTATTTTTTCAAGCAACTAATGATCAGATGGTTTCCAGGCTGTAAAAAAAAAATACACAATATAAAATACATACAGAAAATCCAGAGAATGTACAGTGCAGTGTAATATCTTTATTAACACTGATCAATTCACACACGTTACATACATTGACATACACACAGATCCATTTAATCATGTATTCTTGTGCCCTCATGGTGTGGTTATAAAGGGTAACCCCTACTTCATTGACATACTTTATCTAACTACACAATGACTTCTACTCCAACTTATGCCTTAATATAATAATAATCTATACTTTTCACCTTTCGATGATTCGTTGACTCCGTCTAGTAGATGGATTACACTTGTGCGTCCTCTTTTATGTCTTAAAAGTATGTCAAATGTTGGTTCTCCCTTACATTATTAATTAATTCCCTGGAAAGAATCCTACTTATCCTTCTTTACTTTTATGTTAGACTACACTTCTGCACGCAAATTAATACCATCCACTTTGATTTCCACCTTCGAACACACATTTATTTTACAGTTGTACATTATCTGAAGTGTCCTTATCTACTTAACTCTTCAACAACGCCAACAATCATTCCGCATATCTCAAAGCCTCTCATTTATTCTTTGCCATAGGGTCACACACGGCCCGCAATATTCTTTTCCTAATATAAAATCTTCAATACAATATCATTAGTAATTGTCTTTACAGCATTTTTTACATTTATAACAATTCAATTGTAATCATACAATGTAGGCTTTCACGGCCAGCATTAACTTCACTCATAATTTCCGGGCTAAAAGGCCGTGGTCGATAGATAAAACTTTCCCCTAACGTTTCGTCTTCAGTTGCGGGAGACATCATCGGAGGCTAAGCGGCAACTGCAATGAGGGCTCAAGGGAACGCCGTATATATGGACGGTGTATAGGGCGCCACAGTCCATCACGTGACGTCGGCTGAGCGGCAATCTCTGGTAATACCAACCTTATTGATAGAAGATAATCGATTGTTGACGTGCTGATGCAACGTTGAAGTCCAAATTGTGTCTAATTTAACACCTTCCTCTTTTCTATTAAAATTATTGCGATGTTTATAAACTTCAATGGCTTCTCTGCATGCACGAGCATAGTAGTGAGAAGTTTTTGATAAAACACTGGTCTCGTTAAATTTAATTTCATGGTCGCCCTCTTGGTAAACATGTTTAGCTACAGGCCGATTTCTGTATATGTCCCAGGCGGCAATTTCTCTTATGTTCACTCAGACGAATGTTAACACTTCTTTTTGTAGTGCCGATGTACACTTGTCCACAGCTGCAACGAATTTTATAGACGCCTGGTGTATCCAAAGGATGTCGTGCATCTTTTGCAGATCTTAAATATTCTTTAATTTTCCTTGTTGGTCTAAAAATAGTTTGCATCCCATATTTGTTCAGTATTTTTCCAATACGATCTGTAATCTGACTAATAAACGGAAGAAACACTTTCCTGTTGGATGGTTGTGGTTTCTAATTGATTTTAATTTTCTCCCTAGGTCGAAGAAAACGGTCTATGTCTCTGGTGGAATAACCATTCTTCCTGAAAGTCTTTCGTATATGTTCGATCTCATCTTGTAAATACCGGTTCACAAATTTTCTGCGCCCTGTCGACCAAGATTTTAATGACCCCTCTTTTTTGTCTAGGATGGTGGTTGGAGTCTTTATGAAGATAACGATCTGTATGTGTAGCCTTCGTATAAACCTTGTGACCTAACGTTCCGTCTTCTAGCTTGATCACAGACACATCTAGAAAATTAAGCTTACCATTAAGCTCTCTTTCCATTGTAAACTGGATCCTGGGGTTGATACTGTTAAGATGTATAAAGAAGGCATCTATCCTTTTCGCCGTGTGTCTATACTACGAAGGTAACATCGACATAACGATACCACTTGGCTGGTTTTTTACTAGCAGTCTGCAATGTCTGTTGTTCAAAATGCTCCATGAATAAATTGGCCACTGCTGGACTTAAAGGACTGCCCATAGCCACCCCGTCCAGCTGTTTATAAAATTTATTGTCATTCTGAAAATAAGTAGTGGTGAGGCAGTGTCTAAACAAAGTCACTATGTCTGATGGAAAAACTTGCCATATGCGCTCATCACGCCTGCTAGCAGACGCAACCTGAATATGATGGCATGTTACGCCGTCGAAAATTCATTCATTCACGATAAATTGATCGGGCCGCATGCCCGAAAAATCTTTAAGCATCAGATTCGCCGGGAAAACCTACGATTACATAACTTATTTCGTGTTTTTATTGTTGTGTTCTTACACTGGGACACTACACAGTACTTATAAAATGAGGAATTCATTTTTAATGAAAGAAAACTGATACCGGCCATATATATATATATACGATTTTTTGTTTCGTTTGGGTGGCGTGACGTCATTCAAGACGCCATAAAAGTCTTGAGCGTTTTAGAGGTAAATTTAAATTCGTTTTTAAAAATGCAAAATACATAATGTAAATGTTCAATTTTTTGAAAACACTTTTTTTTAGTAAAATAGAAAATAAGGTAAAATATTAACTTATTTTTCAAATTTAGTCAACTAGCCAGATATAAACAAACTGTCCGAGATGCTTCTAACTTCCTACTACTGGTTCATTATGTGTCCGTATGCTTAAATACAGGAGATGAAACGTTTTTAAACAAGAACATAAGCATATTAAATTTAAAAAATCAGTCGATAGGCAATACAGCAAATTTCTTCAGTGTGCTTCATTTCACGTAAAATGTGTGCATCATCGTACCTTATTGTTTTACAAAGCAGCATGTTCATTCATCTGTGCAGTCAGATGATTCATTTTCTGTCGGTCTATATTAGCATATTTTATTATATTCTTTCTTTCTTATGATCACAGGATACCACCCTTCTTCAAAATATTTTAATAAAATGTTTATTTTTTGTTTTTTTTGTTTTTTGTTTTTGTTTTGAAATGAACTGTGAATTTACGTCATGTAAATTTTCTGTAACTAGTTTCCTACTTTATAAGCTGGGCTAATGTTAAGTTACAACGAAGCGGAAGACGTAACAACGTTACTTGATCAATTAAGCGACATAACATTGACGCTATTATATCGCTCCATCTATTGATGTTTTGGAAACATGTTTCTGAAAATGTCTAATTTTTTCAAAATTACTTTCAACCGATTCGTTTTAACGTTTATCTTTTCTGAGACTACTTTAGTTAAATGGCTATCAGTTTCAATAATTATGGTTGGGTCACGTTGTCGCCGGAGAATAACTTCATATACGATAATAGAGGGAAATATAGCAAAGTCGCGTTTTATAAATTTTATTTTTTTAAATTTTCGAAATTTTCCTCATGATTTTTTGTCTGTGAAATCTGAGAAGACTGTAACTATAATATTACCAGTCATGTAATTTTATCTATATTATTGCTTAGTTTTGACTGTATTATGTTTTCATTTGTTTATTTTCTTTGATAGGGAATATGCATGAAATTCAAATATACATCTAGTATTTTTATTTTGAAGCTTTATTACTGTAAAATTACCACTACAACGTTTTTATCTATTTATTCGCTTTTTATTTATTGATTTTAATTAGTAAAAAGTGTTAAAAATACAAGGGAAATGTAATTTCGCGAAACGCAACGTTTTTTGTCGAATCGAATCGTGACGTCAAAGTACACGTTCATATTGTAAACGAAGACGTACTTACTGGGCGTATTTATGATTTTATGACTGTGTTTAAGTTTTATAGTTGTTTTTTCAAAATGATTGATAAAATATTGCATTCTTGCGAGAATACTCGTATAATAAATTGTGAATGGAAGCGGTTTTGTAAAATAATCTTCTAAAAAACGATGTTTTAGTGAAGAAAACGTTTTTTTTGCATCAAATCCAGATTCTACAGTCTCTGACGTCGGAGGAGTGAAAACTGCAAGGAAATTAAGTGTTATATATTTTAATTGTTAATGTTTTCCCTTTTTAGAGCATAAGTTACCTATTAGATACACCTAATGTGAATCAAGGGACATGCCGGAGTAACCAACAATGGTCTAGTACAGGGATGGCGAACCAATGGCACGCGTGCCAATGATGGCACGCGACCAAATAATATGGGCACAGTATTAATTAAGCAGGTACCTAATCGATATTAGTAATTTAATTTTCCGTCTAAATAATTTAATATCATAGTAACAATGTTCATCGTGAACGAAACTACCGGTGTCGGAACAACTAAAGATTGCTCAAAAAGGGTATATAACGAGCAAATTTCTGACCGAACGGACTGAGTAAGCACGTGCAAGCGGCGCGGCGGTGGAAGAAGCGCTAACGTAACTTTATCACTTTTTAGGTTTTTTTTACGTCGTTGACTACTTTTACCAATTACGTATAGTACTTTCATTTTTTTAAACTAATTTTGTTAACATAACTGCTTGTTTGAGTACAACTATTCAACATTAATTTGGTTTAAAAAAAAAAAGGTGCAAAGTAAGTGTAATAGAAAATTTCAATCTTGGACTTTACCACATCGTGTGGAATTAGAGATGGATCCGATAGAAATTGATAGCGTAGGAATTGTAAAGCAATTAAAACTCCTGAAGTGGGGTAAAGCGGCGGGTCCCGATGGTATACCGGTAAGAGTATTTTCTGAATACGCGGAGGATATTGAACCATTTCTGTCAGATATATTCCGTAAATCACTAGAAGAGAGAAAAGTACCTTCTAGCTGGAAAATAGCCCAGGTAATTCCCGTTTTTAAGAAAGGAGATCGGAGTGATCCTAGGAATTATCGACCCATATCTCTAACATCGGTCTGCGGCAGAATTCTGGAACATGTCATATGAAGTTTCTAGATGAGAACGAGTTACTTACACCATGTCAACACGGATTTCGGAAGAAGAGATCGTGTGAAACACAATTGGCACTATTTTACCACGACATAATGAAAGTTATCGATGCAGGTTCGCAAGTTGATGCAGTTTTTTTGGATTTTCAGAAAGCTTTTGATTCTGTGCCACACAACCGACTTTTAGCGAAGATTCGAGCTTACGGTATTTTTTTTTTTTTAAGGGCATTTGGCAACGGAGGCCATACAGCCAGCTCAGTGTAATTATAATTGCTTTCAGTGTATGGACACCACAGGACGGACAGGACATTCACACAGACACACAACACTTAACATCCATGCCCGTGGCCGGATTCGAACCGGCGGCCTTCGGCACGCGGAGCTAGCACTCTAGCCCCTGCGCTACCGAGGCCGGCTTACGGTATTTCGGCTCATATTTGCGAGTGGATACGTGATTTTCTAACTGGTCGATCACAATATGTCGTTGTTGACGGGGAAGCCTCTTCTATGATAAATGTTACGTCGGGCGTTCCTCAAGGAAGTGTAATAGGTCCACTTCTTTTCTTAATATTTACAAACGATCTAGGTGACAACGTCAAATGCTGGTTGCGATTCTTTACCGACGATGCGGTTATCTATAGGGAAATAAGGTGCTCCGACGATTGCTTAGAAATTCAGCGTGATTTGGATGCTATTTTCGATTGGTGCCGTAAATGGCAGCTTACACTTAATTGCAAAAAGTGCAAGGCAATGCGGATAAGTAACAAGAAGAATCAGTTTGTTCACGATTACAAAATAAACAATTCAGCTGTTGACACGGTTGTTTCCGTGAAGTATCTGGGGGTGATAGTACAAAGCAACATGAAATGGGACATGCCCATAACTTCCGTCGTAGGCAAGGCTAATTCTAAATTACGATTCATAGGTCGTATTTTGAGGAATTGTAATGCTCAAACAAAGGAGATAGCGTATAAAACACTAGTGCGTCCGCATCTGGATTACTGTTGTGGGGTTTGGGATCCGTATCGCAAGGTTCTGATTGACTCAGATGAGAGGGTGCAGAGGAGAGCCGCTAGATTCGTGACTAGTTGTTACAGCCCTTATGAAAGCGTCACAGAATTGATACATAGATTGGGCTGGGATAGTTTGGAAGACAGACGACGTAGCTTGCGTTCGAATTTATTGGAAAATATGCGAAAAAATTTAAATTTCGAGTGCAATGAAATACTTCTTCCACCAACCTATTTAGGTCGCAATGACCGGAGGGATAAGATTAGAGAAATAAGATGCCGTACTGATACTTACATGTATTCTTTCTTTCCTCGCACTATTCAGGATTGGAATGGGCGGGCTTAGGATTGGTGCTTAGCACCCTCTGCCACCCACAATGTTTGTGATTTGCAGAGTATGGATGTAGATGTAGATGTAGATATGACTGATATGATTTACAAAGGTGAGCAATGATATGTAGAACATCATCTGTAAAAAAAAAAAGCACTATGAAACAAATCACAAATCTCTTTGTCAAAAAAAGCGAACCAGAATAATAGGCCCATTAAAGATTCATTTCGAAACCATTTGTCAGATTATTCAACTTCAGCTTGCATGCTGCTAAAAGTAACTAAGTATGAACCTAATATAAGTTGTTTGGCATCTAATTTGCAACAAAAGAAGTTGCAGTAGTTTCATCTACTTAAATAAACACAAAACTGTTGATCTTATTATTGCTTAGTATTAAAAAATTGTAGGTCTATATTTCTGGTTGCAAATATAAAGTTTTAAGGTGATAGTATTTAATTTTATGATTGATGGCACGACATGGCTTCATTCAACATTTCTTTACAACAAATGGCACGTTGATCATTAAAGGTTCGCCATCCCTGGTCTAGTATATTAGCGGAGTTTGAGGTAGCGTATAAATGCACTCCGGACCAGAGTCAGAACTACAGGGCCGGCGCTAGGATTTTGGGGTCCGGGGTAAGCGTTCTTAGCAGTTGGGAGCCCTTGGCCAATTCATCGGTTGGGGCCCTCCCTCATACCAAATGGGCGACCTTCTTTCTTTAGCGCTACAATTTGTCGAGCGGGGGGCCCCTACAGCCAGTAATTGGGCCCCCATAGCCGGATGGGCCCGGGTACATTTGACCCCCCCCCCCCCCTGTCGGCCCTGCACAACTAATAGTTTTTGTTACAAGTAAGACACAAAACAATTACATTGCTTGTTGTTTTATAACAATTTTACTAAGTTTTTGCAAAGAAATGATTTGTGTGTACAAACTGATCAGCCCGTCATTTTTGAAGAGATTTGAAGTTAGCAACATAATAAGGCAGTAGAAAAGCACTTTTTTAGAAAATCGTTGACTGAAAATGAAGTTTTCACGACAAACATACGCCAGGAAAGTCTACATTCTTACATAATTTTGTCATGTTTATTGTTTTGGTATTTTGGTGTTTTTTTTAATGAAATAGGTATTATTTTTTACTTTATTTCATTTTTGTTTTTTCTATACTTGTATGTCGCCAAGAAGTATTTTAAACGTAATACATAACATGGAGAAGCTCGATTTCTTCTTTTTTCTAGGATCGATATGTTTATTTCCTAGAAATGGTTGGGCGTAAATGGTTGAAAATGAAATAATTTACTTGACAAAAACAGATTCGCCTCCAAACCAAATTTCAATGGCTATTGGCGACGCATGTTAGGAAGTCATTGGCCGAAATTATATTTGTTGTATCTGTTAGAAGTAACGAGATTTGTTTTAAAGCTGAAATAAAATAAAAAAATCATGCTCAACAATTTCTGCAGATAAAAATAAATAGAAATATCTGACACTATGGGGATTTAAATCCGGTTTGGAAAATTAGGAGCGGACATCTTGCCGCCTACACCATGCTGACTCTAGGTAATATATGCTAAATTTTTCATTTAAAAGACATTTGGATTTTTTTGATAGGCGCATTTGAAGAAACAACGGTACAACAGACATATCATTACCAGCCAGTTCAATCATTAAATGATGTGGCCTCTTAAAGTCAGGAGATCAGAGGTAGACAAAAACCCTTCAAAATATATTCAGGAGATTGAAATTCGTTTTTAAAAATGTCTGATGGTTGCCTTTGATGGCTTTAAAACGTTTGTAGTTGCTTTGGATTAAGCTTCAATAAGAAACTATTTGAAAAATATACCTATTAAACTTTTGTAAACTAAGTTATGATTAGAGTTTGGATAGGTAACGAATTGTTATGAATTATAACAAATTTAACATAACAACATTAAACATTATACACTTACATTAAAATGATCTTCATGACAATATAAACTACTAGTTAAAGATTTTTTACGTCTTCTCATAGCTAAACTACTTTTTTTTTACATTCGAATCTCGCGGGACATAAAAATACACTTTATCGGGTGCATTTGCTATCGTATTTTTGCACACAGTTACAATACACTATTTATAAAATAGTTTTCGACCTCCTTCCATATCGAAACTAGTTATAAAATATAAAATTATCGAGATATAACACTCCACAACATACAATACGTCAATATAATAGTGTAAAACATCACGGTACAGCGCGCCAAACGCGAAGTTAAATCGTCGGAACTGGATTACCGTTTTAAAATATTTTTTATTGTAAAATTTTAATATTTTCATAAATATTATATTTTTATTGTTACATAACCGATTAAATAATTGATTAAAAAAACACACACACATATACCCTATTGAAACCAATATCGCTTTGTATAGCGTTACTTTATAAACTCTGTTTACAAATGGTCAATTTAAAACAATAAAAGTATGTAAAAATCATGTTTCCTTATCGTACGTGAGTGGCAATAATTATTAGATATTAGTCAAATTCCATCATTCTTCTATTATCTTCTGGGTTGGGCTTAAGGTCTGTGTCTATTATGTCCATTCACGCAGTCGCGTTTTCGTTTATGATGAATTTCATGATTACTCATTTAGATATTACAATAATATGTGTAGGAATGTACCAACTTGAAAGCACTGAGATATATGTCACCGCGTTAGTAGACCTGTGTAATAACTCCACCTAAGGCGACTATGAAAATGAAGCTTGCGTTGACTTCTAACAGTATAATTAATTTTTTATACTATACTTCCTTTGCCCAGCATGCGTTGCAATGCATATTTTTCTTTCTGAGTTGGTAAATATATGTAAAGCAGACTCATTTACATGTTCAAAATAAATTAAAGACAGTGAATTTTGTTAATAAATTAAATTTCAAAAAGTTTATTCTAATGCTCTGAGATATATAATATTTTTAGTCTTTCCGTTTTCTGCAAAAGCAAAGTATCCAACGTTGCTCGGAGGCTAGATATGAAAGTTATGGTGTTTTATCCCATTTGATCGGAACGTCGTCAATATGCATTACGATCCACTCTGAACAATTTTCCTGCAGTTTTCGAGACAAAACAAATGTAAAAATTATTATTCACCTGTTTTAAAGCATATAAGCGCAAAAGTGCCTTCGAGATCAAATAAAAACTATAGATTTGTGTGTCGCCACAAAAACTTCAGTACATTTTTAAATTTTAAGTTCGAATGTTTTGGTCAGCCAATGTCCGATCGGAACCGGACCAACTCCGTTTAACACTAAATTTTATTGGCTCTCAGAATATCACTGTCTATCATGTCCAATTATCCTACCGTTTTTTTTTTTTTTAGAAATTCGCAAAAAAATTGATTGATTTCAACTATATTTTTTTTTTTAAATAGGGTAATGGTGGAGAGTGGGTGTGTTTTTGTAAACCTAGTGTAGAAGGAATTTTGCTTTTTGTTTTAAAATGTACGTGTGCAAAATTCCATCAAAATTGGATAAAAACTATAGATTCGTACAAAGAACATTTGCAAAAATAAAATGGGGTAAAGGTGGTGAGGGGTTGGTTTTTTTTGGTAACAGAATGTAGACAGTATTTTTATCTTAGCTTTAACGTATATGTGTGCAATGTTCCAACGAAATCTGACAAAAACTGTGGGTTTCTATAAATAAAAATTGAAATTAAGAGGGGTGGGGTTAAAGGGGGAGAGATGTTGGCCTTTTGCAAACCAAAATTAGACAGTTTGTTCACATGTGTAATGTTTCTTCAAAATCGGATAGAAACTGTAGCTTTTTATAAAGAACATTGACAAAAATTGAGGGGGTGGATAGGGGACGAGGGGTTCGGTTTCCATAAATCAAATTTAACAGTATTTTTCTGTTTTAAGTATACGTGTGCGAAGCTCAATCGAAATCGGATTTTTCGGTGAGAAACCTGCTCCATGAAAAAATACATATATGTGCCAACTTTCACAGTGATCGGTCAAACGGTGTGGGACTCTATTAATCTCAGATATACCAAAAGCCATATATATATATGAGATCCTCATCTGAGTCAACTGGAGTCTCATAAACAAGATGCTTTAGATGTCCCCATAAAAAGTAATCGATGCTCGATAAATCGGGAGTTCGGGGTGACCAAGGTACTGGTCCACCACGCCCAATCCATCGAGTCCCAAACGTGGCATTCAGGTAAGTCCGCACATCAGTGCTGAAGTGTGCTGGCGCCCCATCGTGCTGAAACCACATGCGGTTACGAATGGCGATCGGAATATCATGCAGCAGTTCTGGTAACACTTCTTTCAGAAAAATAAGATAACTTCCGCCACTGAGTCGCGTGGGTAGTAAGTGCATGTCTGCTTTTTCGGCATACGTAAAATCACCCATCGTCTACGGCAGCACAATTGTGAATGGCGCTTTTCCCTACTGCGATGCATCATGTTGAACGGCGGCTAAACATCTACTGCCCTCTACCGGCAATGCTACCAACCGATCACTCTATTTCTCTTTCCTTTTATTTACCCTGTTTGCGCCTCGCCGAGTCACTTGCGACCATACATTCCTATACAATAAATCATTGTTACAATGTCCTGTACCTACCATTAAAGTTTTTACCATGAATTCGGGACCACCCTGTATGTATATATATATGTTATTTGTGCAATGTGTTATCTTAAGTTGTAAACGACTATCCATAATTCGCACAGGTGTTTGTCGAAAGTAACCTAAAATCCATGTTGTGAAGGTGATAATATGATTCCGTATCGAATTTATAACTGACAAAGCCCCTAAAAAATTACGACTGCTCTAATTGACGCGTCATTGTGCTCCAGCTCAGTATTAACGTTAAAAAGTAGTGGAATGGAAAGGTTTAACACGGGAAATAAATCAAACAAAACGTAACATAGTACAAACAAGATAATGAAAAACTGGCGCTGAAAACGTAAAAATGAGTTGTTACTATGCCCTGTGACAGGCTCCCGTAGTGCTACAGAACTTTTTCGATTCCTGTCTTCTGCTAATTTCTTCATGTCCCCACATCTTCTTCTAATCTTTGCTTGAAGCACGCGGAATCCACTCCTCTCAGTTGGTCATCAGACTTTGTACTACTCCTTTTATCGAACATTCTGGTGTGTTGGTATGACCAGTGCAGCTCGTTCACCTCTTCTCGATTTTGGCTAGTATTTCTCTACTCTTCGCCGTATATCTTCAATTAGTATTTCACTCTCCATCATATCCGTAACTACAACTGAAAAGTTTCTATTCTTTGTTTATTTTCATCCTTCCTTCTGATATTAAACAAGTTATGTATATATTATACTTCAATCTTTTATTTTAACAACAATGGGTAGATGTACATCCCCTTTGTGAAGTTTGCTTGGTGTTTTCGCCCCTCTTATCATTGCAAGATTTCTATTGCCATTATTAATTGCTAATTTGTACAGGGATTGTTTGCAAACAGGTTGTAGGCTAACTTTACCACGTTCGCATTATAATCACATAATTTCATTTGAAATATACCACTTTATTGTATGTCTGAGCTCTTATGTTACGAAAGTTTGAAAAACCCAATTACATGTAAAGTTCTTTAACGTCCCTAGAGTTAATTTAACATCTTGAAATCAAAAATGTATAACAAAACCAGAACGAAACAGGTCTGTTCTCAAGGTTACATCTACACTTGTTCAATACATATAACACTTATTAGTAACTATAATAATCAATATTTAAACATTAAGCGACATCAGCCTACACTTTTAGCGACGAGGCATGCTGAGTCAACTTACTGGAAGAACATGTTATAATGGAGATGCAGCCACGTAGTAATGACACAACCTGTGTAAGACGGAAACACTATGATGAAAAGGTTATAACGCAAGAGAGTATCAAAATGAAAGTTGATTACCAATGAAGGCCGAGAGCTCGGCAACACCGATTTTTACATAGCGTGGTGGGTGAACGGTTAACGTTCTGGCCTCGCATTCGGGAGGACGCGAGTTCGAATCCCCGTCCGGGCATCCAGATTTGGGTTTTCCATGGTTTCCCCAAATCACTCCAGGCGAATGCCGGGACGCTTCCTTCAAAAAGGCCATGGCCGAATTCCTTCCCGTTCCTTGTCCCCAGTCCCATCCCGCCTCTACTGACCTCAGCCGTTGACGAGGAGTAAAAAAAAAAAAAAAAAAATTAAATAATAAATAAAAGACCGATTTTTGTAGGATAAATTCACGGGACTCTGTGGGGCAGCCAGTTAAAACAGCCAAATCAGGAACAGGGCAACAGGGTGCCTACCACCCCTCGTCCTTCAACACTATCAATTACCATGCAAACTGCCCTGTGTAAAAGCCGGTTAGGATGAAAGTCCTCCCATTCACTAGCCTCCGCCCCCATTACTTTCTGAAGGCTACGCGATTGATTTGGTTCTACAATTATGCAAAGTAAATAAAGGATACTGGGCAAAAGACCAGTGGGAAGACCAAGAAGAAGATGGATAGACCAACTGAAGGAGGACGTAGAGAGAAGAGGCTGGAATTGGTAGTACATCACAGACAGAGAAACCTTTCTGGACAGGAAAAGGTGGGAAACTGGAGATGGTCCCCAACGATAATGATGATGATGAAATAATTATTCCTTGGTAGACATCCTCTTCCTCTCTTCTATAAATCAGTGAGGCTGCCCGCGTTAAGGCGCCACTACATTGAATCGGGGAGGTACAACGGTACCTGGATCGAGTTCTAGTCATCGCGTACCGGCCGTCCTGTTTGTGGATTTTAGGCGATTTCCCGCAATCATCAAGGCAAATGCTGGGACGGTCCACGCGAACATACCGGTCTGTTTGGTATCTTGATCGAGACCACATTTTATCTCTGACACGGTGGTCTGCTCGTCCTAGCTACCGCGGCATTTTAACTGATAGACGGGATACCATCACCCCTCTGATTTCTCCAGGTCTGCCGCAACGACAACACTTAATGTTTATCAGAGATTCATTAAATACTGGAGCCGAATCTGGACAAATCCTTCGTGACAATCAGTCGTTGTATTTGGTGCAGTATACTATGGGCCAATAAACCACTCATTTCATAGTTAAGGGAAGTATTCCTCCTAACTCTAACTGTTCTGCGTTTGTTATAAAGGCGCAGTGGTGTCTGCTGACAGAATCCTTGAGCTCTAAGGTATAGGTAAAGTTGCAAGTCGTTGGAGAAGACGCAAGACTTCTGGCGGACCAGTTCGCTCCAGGTTAGTAATTTCGATCACCCTCACGTGGCTTGGTCACGGCCCATGACATATATTTTGACAAAATTCTTCTACTACTACTTTGTACATGACGTTCTGTGATTTGTTAGTATCGTCACTCTTTTGTCCTATGAGTTCGAAAGTTATTGCGTTACCTAAAAATGAAATAAAACTGCAACACAATTTTTCGAATTAAAATTAAGAACTCACTCGCTCGTTCAATTAAAGTTTTGGACATGTTCAAGTATATAGCCGTTTGTTCAGTCTGCTTATTTGATGACAAAAACCACTGTTCAGTTTTGTTTTTAACAACAATATAACATCATAAGAGATGTATAGGCATCTGGAGATTTTTTTTTTTCCAGATGTGTTTAATTATCAGCAAAGAATAACACTGATATATTGATTAAAGTAGGAGACAGATTGTATCCTTGCTGAATTCCTTTATTTGCTTCTGTCTTCTGCATTAATTTTTCATCTGCTTAGGTTATATTTGTGGCTGTTTCATCGTAAAAGGTTGTTGTGCTAACTATTTTAAATGGAGCGGAATTTATTTTTTCTTATTTCAATGTTCACTGTCAATTTAAACACCACCAACCTGTTTCTTGATATTCTAGAAATGTTATATTTGTCTTTTTCCCCAATTTTAGCTAACTATTGATCACGTAAAAGAAAGCTTTAACGAAGTTTTCTTGCTACCCATTCACTTTTTGTAGTAGTTTCTCGTTCTTTCTGTCTTTCGTTCTCTTATTTCTCCTATCCATACAATTCATGTCCTCTTTTTTTACATCTTGCCGAAAAAGGTTCGTATAAATTTATTTGTGGAGAATATAACCTTGTTGATTGAGAGTTGACCTTGCAACCAACAACGTAAGTCCAAATGGTGAGCGGCGGTCAAGTAACCCAGCCAAACATTGAGCGCTATTGGTGAAGGAACTTTCTGCGGGAGGATGGTACACCCTTGATTGAGTAAATGACGTTAAAATCTATAGCTACAAGCATTTGTATTCGGAATGGACGAATTGTCGGCTGTTCCCCATATTAAGGCGATTTTTATATATGTATTCTAAGACTTTGAATCTGATTTCTAGTTACGATTTGGTGCACAGCGAAACCGCAACGTAATGCGCAGCTTTTTTTGTAAAATTATTTGTTGTAGCATTTAAAATTAGGTGATTATTACTCTTCCTTAAACTAGGTACGTCACTGATGTGGAGTGAAATTAATGTTTATGTGTACCTGCGTTGTATTGCGGCGCCCTTCCCAGACAGTACGATTCCCACGTCGATCGTAAACTAATATCTCGGCGCGGTCAGCCTAATCTGTCGCCAAGAGCGCCTTCAAGCGGAGACGTTTAATACATCGGGACTTAGCCGGCGATTAGGACCGGCTTAGGCGGCGCGCTATGAGCCTTCTGGGACAGCGGACACATCTTTAAGCTCCTGCGAGGCAATAGCCATAGATAACTAGGCGAGCCGTGATTGCAGGCCAAATGGCCGGCGAGGATTACAGCGGCAGCTCTCGTTCGGTGGACACATGTGGCCGAACGACAGAGGCGGAATGCAGCAGGTGGTCCAGCGGTCCAGCGGTCCAGGACAGACTGGTCGGCAAGCTTCACTTAAACACTCGAGGTCTCTGTTTCAAATCCCAGCAGTGTCAGGATTTTTTTACGAACTTTACTTTGTTTTTGCTAGTATGCCAGGTAGTTCTGTGGTTCGGATTCCACGTTAAAGTTCAGCCACGATGGAGGCGGAATGCACTGCAACTAACTTGGCCGAACTAACCTTCGGAATCTCGCGACCAAAACTGCATCTTCCTTTATTTGTTGGATGTCGAACCGTGCGACTTGAATCTCTGATTCCGACTAACCCACCATTATGATCACAGTTCATAACTCTCATATAATCTGCATTTCTTCATTACATCTGTACTAAGCAGTTCACAAGACTGTAGGATACAGAATGTGTATCAATATTGCAATATCTAACGCTAGAAAATAAAAAAAAGATACATAAAGGCATTATTTTCTTTTCCTTTCTTTAGTCTATTAAATGGTTTCATATAATACTCCATCTTTTCCGACACTGAGATAGTCTCTTTGCCTCAACATAAACATTTGAACTGAGGTCCTCAATTATCTGCTTTTTCTTCCTTTCGTTGTTCCCTCCACTACCATATCAAGTGATTACAAATGTCTTAAGACGTGACCCACCATCCTGGCTCTCCTTTCTGTTAGACTCTTCACAAACTTCTTTCCTCACAAGTCATTTCCAAAACAAGTTAGTTTCACGTAGCTACAAAATTAGAGGGAGTGAGATTTTTTACGACTATTTGAGTTCATATCATGCGAAATAAAAATGTTACAAAATGACATTTATTGCAATTTTTAATACTTTCATCGACACAGTACTGGATGGGGAACGTAAAAATATTTAATCTCTTTGTTAAATTGCGCCCTAAAACTTTTTTGAGTGTTTATTTATAAATAGTTTAGCGGTCAGTAAAATATAAATTCCTGTGAAACTGCATCAAAAATTATGCAAAGGCATCGGAATTATGAAGCTGTGACTTCCGATTGGACCTACGGACACGAAGTTATAAATGAAATTATAAGAGTTCTGTTTTTCAATTTTGGCTACCCAATTCCCATTTTTTTTTAATAGTATGCAACTTACTCGTATCCCATCTCAATGTTGAACTAAGCGATCACAATCAATGAGGAATGCGCAAGTATGTAGGTCAAAACGTAATAATATTTGAACCAGCTGATGTAAAATGAAGTATACAGTCACAGCGTCCTGTAAAATTGGTCAAAACTACTTCTTTGATTTGCTGTCGTAAAGACACTTGCAAATAATGAATGGAAAATTTATATATGCCAGATACGTATAAAGAAAGCCCAGCCAGCATTTTGATTTCGTGCATTGAACGCTCCGTCGTGGAACTGGAGGAGAAGCAATTGGTCCAGGCTCAAACCTCGGGACTAGTACCGAGCGTGGTGAGTGAGTGGTAACGCAATATAATAGAGATGCAGCAACGTAGTAATGACACAACCTGTGTCAGACGGAAACACTATGATGAAAAGTTTATAATGCAAGAGAGTATCAAAATGAAAGTTGATTACCAATGAAGGCCGAGAGCTCGGCAACACCGATTTTTACCGAGCGTGGTGAGTGAGTGGCAACGCACTGCCCTCGCATTCGGGAGAACGCGGGCTCGAATCCCAGTCCGGCCATCCAGATTTGGGTTTTCAATTGTTTCTCCAAATCACTCCAGGCGAATGCCAGAACCTTCAGAAAGCAATGACCGAATTCCTTCCCATTCCTTGCCCCTGATTCTTCCCCGCTTCTAATTACCTCGACGTTAACGAGGCGTAAAGCCAGAATCACACAGAAGCACCCTCGGGCCTGGTATATCGGCCATATTACGTATTGATGCGGTGTTCATGATAAACCAGACAAATACTGGGATGGCCTCCAATTTGTACCACAATATACACGAAGAAATCAACATGGAACATACTGTTCAGAACACTGCTGCATTACTCGAGGACAGATTGTAACATTGTACATCCTCTCATCAGGATGAAAGAGTAACCATGGAAGTAAATAGGCAATATTGTTTATCGAAACGTGGTGGAATCGTATGAACCATAAGACGATCGAATGGTCTAAGAAAAAGAAAATTAGCGATGGCGTTTCGGAAAGTAAGTTTTACTTTTTGCGAATTTCAGGCAGCATGTTGTGCTTGCGAAGAACCTTCTGTCTACATTGTCAAGTGGCAGATACCTTTACGCTGAAGTTTATTTTCGTGGATATTATCGAACATTAAAAATATTTCAATCAATAGGTCAGGAACAGAAACGAGTTCGGCCAGGCTTCTTGAAGGAACCATCCAGGCTTCCGCCTGGAGTAATATCTGGAAACCATGCTAAACCGATACCGGGATGGCAGGACTGAATATAAAACGTGCGCTCTCTCGAATGCCAAGCGTTAACTATTTACCGACCAGGTATGCTTTCAGCTTCGAGGAAAAATTCTCCACTTCATCAATATCTCGATTCCGGGTAAGGATAAAGTTGTAATACAAAAAACACGCAAAGTGATGTGAGGGCAGAGAAGAGTCTTGAGACCGACTCTTTCTCACCTCTTGTCGGGACCAGAAGGCCTCTGCACGTCCCGAGGGGCCGAGGACACATTCCTCCAGCGCGGAACCGAGATTTAAATTTTCTTTCTCAGTGATAATTTATCGCCGTTTGTTTTCTGCGGCGTGGCGTTTTCATGCATCTCTTTATGCGAGGTGGTGCGCGTACAAAACGAATGGCTGTCACGGCGGGGGATTGGGTCGCGGCGGAAAATAAAGGTTTGCATTCTGGCGGGAGATAAAGGAGACGGCGTGTCCCCGGGGCGGCACGGCCCCTCAACGGATTTATTTATACCGCTGCCTTATCGGCACGCTCGGCGAGAGCTCTGAGTCTCCGCTTCGACGCCAGCTGGGTCCTGCTGGCAAAACCGACGAACGGATTTAATCGAAACTGCACACAGGTATAGCTTATTGCACGTTAGCTGTAGCTTTTGATTTACGTCGGCAAGCTGAGAAATGAAAAGATACCAAAAATTCATTTATTCCATAGTATAATATTATTTTAAGGCTGCTACAGACGAGCCAGTTTCGGTCCCAGTCTACAGGGACAATCATATAGGGTTTCCCTCCTCACATCACAATTTCGATCCCAATTTTAGTTTACATTGTGATCGCATGACTACTAGTTGCGAGCGCTTAACAATGGCTCCTTTTCTGTCAAAGCAACAAAAGTAAGACATCATTTTAACAATAACCCATACTACATTTTTTACTGAGAGAAAAAGAAGATATTGGATGAAGAAATGGATTTTATTAAGAAAAAAGTTATCTCATATAAAAATTTTGAGAAGCCTAGAGCCATAAGATTTTAGAAATTTTCTCAGAGTAGATTCTGAAAATTTTGCAGAGGCACTCCGCTTAGTGACCCCTTATACATACCCTAATGCGTGAAACTATAAGCGCCAGAGAATCTTTAGTCACCACTTCACAATTTTTGGCAAGTAGACAAAGTTGTGAAGATATGAAATTTAGTTCGCCGATTTCACCACAGATGCTTTCAAACATCATTCCTGAAACATGTTGGACTATCTACAAAATGTCTAAAAACCTACATTCAGAAAGCAAAAAGACTGCAACTGTTACTTCCTGGTCCGATTCCTTGTAAATTTCGAGCAAAACTCGATATCCTCCTTCCGCAACTTGCAGTTTATGTAGTTTTTGTCGTTTTTATTCCACAATTAGGACATATTCTTATAAATTTCGAAAATATTCATCCACACCTCTTTCTCTTTAGACATTTTAAACGACACACACGACTAATGGTGCGAAACACACTCGCTCCCTGCTCCAATACGACTGAGCAGAAATTGTCTCAATCGTTTCAATCGCGCTACGCACTTCTCAATTTGCTCCCCGTTTGCAGGGTCAGTCTGTAAATTATTTGTCGGGCTCTGCCAATCTCCCGATATCGGGAGTAACACATATCTACGTGGCAATCTGCAGGGCTACTGCCAGATTGCCCATTTAGATTGGGACCGAAATTGAGTCTTCCATATTCCCTTTTAATATTGCCTGCTCTCGATTTCTCGCATTCGAAAACATCAACTGAATATCAAGTACACGATGGGAGTTTTAATGGCTAAGTCCTCATTTCAATGATAACAATTTAATGATGAAAATTCACAACGCATGTGCGTATATAGCCTTCTTGTACCCTTTCTCGATCTCTGTTTATTGATTTTATCGGTGATATTTATTCATCACATTATTAGCATAAAATGTTATTGAATTACTGATGACAAGACGAAGATCTCCTTGGTTCACGTGGATGAAGTTAAGGAAAAAACTATTGTAACAACAAATTTCAACAATAGTTGCATTTGCATGTAAAATAATAATTTACAATTTTAACAAGGAAACGCTAAAAAAAATTCCTGCAACAACAATGTCTTAAGAGACATTGATTAATCTGTTAGGCGAGCGAACAGTTGAAGGTAAGAACTGTAGATGAATCAGACAAGTGAGAATGCAGGGTATGTGTGTGTGAACTTGTGAAGAAATTATCTGACGACAGCATCACTGGAGGGCCTGGTGTTTCGTTCTCTGGGTGGCTCTGCTTGAGGCAGCCAGCGAATGCTTTGTCAAGGCTGTTGGCGCCCGCTTGTTCGGACCTGCAAGCAGACGAGGTTGCATCAGCCGGCCTCCACAAAACTGATACCGCTGGGTATTTTCTTCAATCCTGTTTACAAACACAGTACTCCTTCCCTACGCAGCGCCCTCATTTTACTTCAACTGACATCTAACAGCTGAAATTGAATTTATCAACAACCTTCCTTAGATTAAGAAGTAATTAATCTATTTATACTGCGAGAAACCTGTTGCGGAGCTTTGTCCGGGTTTGCTGAAAGTACTATATTATATATTGTACAAAATTTGAAACTCGGAAATGCATCGACATAAGAGTGACGTCATACCCAGAGCGAAAGGAATAATGATAAGTAGGTTTTAGAATGATAAGAAGAAAAATAATAAGAAGAAGAATGCAAAATTAATGGTTCCATGCTCTCCTTATTGGGCTAAACGATAAATAAATAAAATGTAGTATTATATATACAAGTAGTATTGTTTTATATGCTCCACAGTTGTACTAAATGCTGTCAGGAAAATATATAGTAACTAGCCTCAAAGCCCGCCAAACAATGACGGGTTTAACGGAGTGTTATGGTAATTTATTTCTCTCCGATTGCTTAAGTAAATAGAATTGTTATATTCCGCTAAATACCTAGGGGTAACAATTCGTAATAATTTGTCGTGGAATGAGCATATCGAGAATGTAATTGGGAAAGCAAATCGTATGCTTCGATTTCTAGGTCGTAATTTAAAACAATGCACTCCGGAAGTTAAATCGATTGCGTACAAGTCACTAGTGAGGCCTCACCTGGAATATTGTTGCTCTGTATGGGGTCCTCATCAAAAGGGATTAATGGAGGCATTAGAGATGGTCCAAAGAAGAGCCGCCCGATTCGTGACAGGTATATATAGTTGGAGGGAAAGCGTAAGTGCCACGTTGAAGGAGTTAGGTTGGGAAGACCTGGAGCACCGAAGGCTTTGCTCTCGACGGAAGCTAATTGAAAAATTCTCGACTGACGTATTTCGGAATGACAGCAAACAAATATTGCTACCAGCAACATTCATATCTCGGAATGACCGCGAAAATAAGATAAGAGAAATCAGGGCCAGAACCAATTCATTTCTCTACTCATTTTTTCCACGAGCGATTAGGGAATGGAATAGAATAGATTTACCGGGCGAGTAAACACAAAATCGGACAGGAGTAGCTTCCGATAAAGCACTCCGGCCATCCTGATCTGGGTTTTCCATGGTTTCCCTAGATCGCTCCAGGCGAATGCTGGGATGGTTCCTCACAATAGCCCATGGGCGCCTCCTGCCATATCCCGTAAATCCCTTCCAAACCATTACCTTTCCTGACAGGTGCAATGCACCCTCCGCCAAACACTTTTGGTGAATCGCGGAGTAATTGTAATAGTAATAGTAATAGTAAAACAAAGTTCGTTGTAATTTATCGTCCCTTGTGCTATAGCAAAAAAGCTTCAGTTGTCAACTTGGTCCAGGATGCATTTCAGCCTAACCACAATCTCCACTAATATTGCCGCTAGAAAAGCAAAGCTTAAGTCACACGCGAATTAACACATTCCTTGTCCCGCCTGTCAGTGTCACCATGCATCGCCATATACACTTGAGGTTCTCACACCTTTCTTTCTTATTACCTGTGATGAAGATCGATATTTTAACGGCTGACACAGCTTACATTTGCTGAAATAATGACCACAGTGAAAACGAATGATGTTAAAAATATATTTTAACAACTTATGTTATGTTGCGTAATATTTAATTGAGGTTTAGGCCAAATATATCGCGATCAATTTGGAACATCTTTCATTCAAACCACGTATGATATCAATATAAAAAAACTGATAATTAATATGCCAGTTTAAACGAAATACATACTTTTCTTTAAGTGTTCTGGAAATTCATGTCTTAGCAATTGTTTAACTAAATAAAATTGTTATAAAATAAAATTCAACGTAATTCCTCGTGTCTTGCGCTGTAGCAAAAGTTTTGCGTTTCCAACCGGGTCCAGGTTGCATTTGTACCGAACCACATACTACGCTAAACTTGCTGCCAGTAGAATAATACTTCTATCTCACACTTATTGATAGATGTACTGTATCGCATTTTAGTGGCAATAATGCATCGCGATATAAATTTGATTAAAAATCTTTAAGGGTTTTTACACCTTTTTTTGTTACCCGTGATTCAAACCGATATTACAACGTTTGAATGGCTGACGCAGTTACATGTTGCTGAAATAATAGCCTCAGTAGTAATATTCCTCAGTGAAATCAAAGGAAATTAAAATAAATCTTATAAACTTACGTTATGCCACGTTATATTTGTTTTAATTATAGTGTAGGTTGCACAGATCGCGAACAGTGTGCAACTATTTCTGTCCAAACGATTTAATAATTTAATTTAATTGCAATGGAGCACACGCTCAGGTGGCAATTTCCCTACACACCCAACTTCCCCCTATCCTGCACCCACCTACATTTGTCCTCTACAAATTTTAACTTTAAATTCTTTTAACGTTTTCGGTAAGTTATTCATCATTTCCCTTGATAACTAAGTCCAATCCCTGACACCCTTACCTAAAAAAGAAAACCTTCCCACATCCTTGTGCCTGAAATCGAGTGCCAGCTTGTGGTCATGGTCATCTTTTCCCTTTCATGAACTACTTTTCATACCTACTGCAATATCTTTCCAAGCCTCATCGCCGGTATACGCCCTGTACACTCCCATGACCCTCCTCATCCTCCTCCTGTCTTGCAATGAATCCCTTTCCAGCTCGCTTATCATATCTGTTACTGATTGCATTTTGCGATAATTTCCAGAAACAAATCTAGCAGCCCTTTTTTGCACCCTCTCCAACTCCTGTATTTGATACGCAAAATGTGGGTCAATAATACCATATTCGAGCAATGGTCTGACCAAAGTTTTGTAACCAAATTCCTTTACTTCTCTCGTGCATCCCCTCATCATTCTCTCCAACAAGTTGCAGAATTTTGAAACCTTTTCCTACCACCTGTCAAATGTGTCCCGCCCAGTTAAGCTTGTTATCAAATGTAATGCCAAGATATTTACATTTCAAGTTTTCAGAAAGCAATTCTTTCCCCGCCTTATATTCATAATTAACCTTTCAGTAATGGGACACAGTTTAAATTATTTTGAAGAAGAAAATAAATTATTCAAGCCCTCTGCTGTATCTTCAAATGCCAGTTGTAATTCTGACCCACGCTAAATAACAATCTAATCAATACTTTCGCTAACATTGATGCTCGAAAATAAAAAGCTTTTATCTTACATATCTACGGACAAAGAATTTTAGCAATACTTCTATATATCAAAAGAATATTACGTAAATATGAGCATCTAATCATAAATATGTCGATATAAACGCAACACATACTTTTATTTCAGTGTTCTGTCAGTTAATTTATTCGCGGATGTTTAGAAATGTTATTAAATAATGTGCACAACCTAGAACAATGGCGTAAAGCGTGACGTCATTGCTCGACGTCATAGATTTACGTCAAGGCGTGACAGGTGACGTCATAGATGACCGAGAGTTGCTTATTATAATATTAGATAAATACAGACATAAATGCTATATTTTGGATACCTAAAAACATAACCATTTTTTAATATTTTACTAAATAGTAAAACTTTAATAAAAATTCATGATGCAAAACGTCAATTTAAAAAATATAATAAACGAAAAGGAACCCACTATTATTTGAATTGAAAGGTCACAATTAGACGACGCCGGTGCTAGAAAAAGAGGTTGTGTTTTGGTACTAGAATCGTAGTGTTATTTTTTGTTTTATTTTTTCATTTAACATTGAACTGTTACTTAGACGGTTTTCCGTAATCGTTCACGCAACGCGGGAATGTCGTTCTATTTTATACCATAAAACCAGATCGTGATGTTATTTCTTTATTTGCTACACTTTCTTTGCATTAATGTTGTTAAAATAACTCTGCATGCACAAGGGTACCTAACTGTTTATCTATGAAATCAAAAAAATCAGTCTTAGGTCTGGAATTCAGGAACAAATTAGCAATGCAGGCCTGTGTATATGCAGGGGCAACGAGCAAGCTGATATATTTACTAAGAAGGCAGTTGAAATTGGATTGGACTAACGTGAAAATGTATAGTTTTTTTATTGCGAACCAAACCACATAAAGGTGAGGCGAAGAGTGGGGACGAACATCAATTAAGAGTGAAAAATTTATGCGCATATCCATCCAGAAATTGTTCCTAGTAGCCTACAAGAAAGCCCGTTGTCCAAGCAAATTCTATACTATTATCACCCGTCTAATAACTCATATTTCAGAAAACGTCTCATTTATATCGGATGGACCACATTGTGAGTGCTGATAAGGGGAAGATATCCATGATTATTCCTCAGACATGTTTTCAATCAGACTATTTTTGATCTTTTCATCAAGAAGATAGTTTCACTATGTCAATCATTGGCAGCAAATGTGACCCCCTCCCCTTTTTTTAAGCAAGAAAAAACTGTAAAATATTCTGTGTTATCTACTCATTTTTTCAAATTGTAAAGTAGAATTTAAAATTTGGGGTTGATTTTATCACATGATGGATATTTTTTTTTTATTTTTTTTAGAAAATGTGAAAATGTTATATAATTATTGCTGGAACTTGGTATTGGTTAAATGATAGACTTTGGGAAAACCAATTAAATAGAAAATTTACAGTCTCAAAAAACCGCGCACTGCAGAAATAAATTAACTCTTAACACAAGTAATTTTAGCGTAATGAATAACCGGAGAAGGAAAGAAGTATCAACGTCGACGTATATTCTCCATGATACTGCTAGGGAAATGTATTTTACAACTAGTTGAAAAAGTAAGACAAATTTTGTTTTTATAGATAGGGCAGATCGTTTTCGCATCTTAACTATTTACAACTACCTCTTTATAAAATGTCTCATGATATAAACCAGTGCTTTTAAACCCCCGTGGAGTCGCCATGTCTTGGTCGGGGTGTCGCAGACGCAAGCCAGATAAAAGTAAAAAGCAAGGGTTGTAGGTCTTATACTACAATAAAAATACAACTTTTTCAGTGAGAAAGATGTGCCTGTTTATTTTTTAATAAATTGATCAATCGTGGTTGTATTTTCGACACGCAAATAACTAAATCATTTTCTAATTGGAGCAAATTACACATTGAGGTTTATTATTCATTACTGTAAAGTAATTATCGTCACAAAGTCTATTTTCTTCAGTTTTGATTTGTTTCCCGACTGCCACTTGTTGCAGACGTGGAGAACTGCGAAGATATTTCGAGAGACTTCTCCATTTTTTGCTCTCTCGTACTCGCTGGCGTATTCGGATAACTGACTGCGGGTGCGGAAAGATACGCGTGTATCACCGACCACAGAGTACTCGTGACCACTTCACACAGCATTTGATTTCTCGATCAGTAGATACAGTCTCAATGGAAATAAAATTAAATACGACGTTTCTGAAATCACCGACATAGTTTTATTATGTACCTGAGGTGTCGTAAAAGTTTTATTACTGACCTTAGGTGTTCACCAATTTTTTTTTACTTTTGAAGGAGTTGCGTGTTCAAAGAAGGTTGAAAATCAGTGATCTAAACCATTTTACGCGGGATGTATATACATACGGCAGCCGTCGAAATCGGTTTACCGTCTAGCCTATGAGCCGAAGTGCACAGTTATTCAGCTGAAACGCGGCGCCTTTGTAACGAGAGACTAATGTGCGAATCTGGAGGAAGAGTGAGCCGCCCAGGACAGCCGTAATGTTCAGCTATGAGGGCAGGGCCGTAGTAATCCGGGGCCGTTACGGTCGGCTTGGGATTCCAGCGCACATGCTAACACCGCAAGATGTATGAGGCGGCGGCGAAATACAGCCGGATCGCCCGCACGCCCGCCACGCGCCCCAAATGGTTATTGATCACGTCACGCTAATACGTGAATGGGAGAGAGGGCCCGCTCTGCGCCGAGGCTCTTCTGAAGTCCGACGCGCGGGCAGCCCAGGGTAATGTGCCTCTGCGGTACCGGGGATATGCTAAACTGTTCAGCACTATCGTGAAACGGTCGAAAGACAGCCACCAAATAGAAGGTGACCCCACATCTGACACCAAAAATTTTGTGTATCTGCAACTTCCTAGCTGCGAAGCTGGATGGAGACTTAGTCACCGGGAGTTATTTCTGGAGAGAAAGTTTATCTACACATCAAAACATTTCCAGCTATTGAGAACATAAGACTCAATTGCATTCCAGTCTCATAAAATTTCAGACTCGTGAAGGGCTAAAACAAGTCGCTTATAAGTTTTTCTCTGACAAAATTTGGCGGGTACAGTCCACTCAGCTGCAGTGATGTAGCCGATCATTCGTTCAGTGTGATGTGGGAGGTCGTTTGGTGCAGTTAGTGCTGCTCACCTGTTAACTTGGTGAATGTAACGAGCTGTGGAACTTGGCGCTTCAATTATAAATGTCGCCGTCTTTGAGATAAGATGTGTTGTTACAAACGCGGCCATTCTCAGGACTCGAAGTGAGACAAGAAGTTCAAAATCAGGTGAACAGAATATTCATGAACTGGAAGAGATTATGGACATATTCTGTGATTACATGGATACTCAAACAAAAGTTGAGCCACAAGTTGAAGGAGATCCATGTTGGTAAACGCTTTGCATTAGAGTATCTGTATAATGGGAGTGTGTGAATCGTCAGGCGGTCACCTGCAATACCAAAAATAATTACATCTTTACAGCGAAACTTCCTTTACTTTCCTCACAGCCCCTTTAAATGGGAGAAACTAAAACTTCCATCAAGCCTATAAGATCGATCGGAAGCTATCGTTGCCGAGCAAAACTAACTGCTGCATGCTATATTTCACATCAAATTATTAAATAACCACGGTTCATTGACAGATGATGTGCAATGCGATAATTTACTAATGTTTAAAGTGATAGTGCTGTTTGAGATTACTATCACACGTGATTTATGTCACCCATTTACTCATTTCGTGTCAGCTGATTCCGGTCAAATTAAAGCTATCCTGCAAACTTTGGATGTAATTTGGAATTCAGTCATCAATGTCTCTTCAGGAATTTTGTGAAAGGTTCAACGGAAATCTCACCCAGAAGTTTATGAATCACGACAAGTTCCAAATACAGTAGTATGCTTTTATCTCCCTGCACAGAATCCAGCGTTTGCTACCTTACTGGGATCAATCTTCCAGCATTTTCTTTTGTGATGGTTCCCAACGCCATTAGTAAATTGTTTTCGAAGTTTCCTTCAGTTTGGTGTGTGAAAACCTGTATATCCATAGGTTCAAGGATTATCCGTTGACCTATTGTCAACATTGCTCAGGGAACATCAGAGCTCATTATTCATTTTTCTGTGTTATTAAGCAATATTTGCTGTCGATCCGTCAGCATATCCCATTTCCTCCCGTTGACATACGAAGATTTGTAACAATGACCTATCAGAGCAGATGTTAGTTTCGGAAACGGAAGGGAGTCTGCAGGATGTTAACTATGTGAGTGTGAAATTTAGAGACCATGTGAGAATGGAAGCTACCGATCAGAAATTGTATCAATAAGGTGACTTACAGTGGAATATAGTTGCAAAAGAAGATAGGAAGAACTTGCTTGAGGCAGATATTTCAGAAGTGCAAACTGCGATCATATTCCGCCTTTAGAGCTATACAAATTTAAAAAAAAGTTGTGGAGATTTAGGATAGCTTCTGTAACGTATCAGTACCATTAGCCTAATATAACTGAGATTTATAGTAAATGAAATTATGAAAAGAGTGGACAGCATTAATTCTTAATACGTTTTATGTTGTTCTATTAGCCTGTCTTTACATTCTGCAATCAAAATGCTCTTTATGAATGGACATAATTTATTTTAGTAACATAAATTCTTCGTGTGTAAATTAAAATACTTTTTTTTAAAATTAATACATTGCTAATATGTTTCAGAACGATGAAATACAGTAACTAATGTCCAGTTAGATTAGTGGCGGAGGAAGGCTCTCCGTAACTCCAGATGATTTGATCATAGGAATGGCCAGTTCTAATTTTGTGAGACATTCTGATTGGATGATGACTTTCCAGACTTCTGAATTCTTTTGCTCTTCCGCTTGAAGTCACCATGAACATTAAAACACCTTGCTTTCAATAACACAGGAATTAACAGAGAAATCAACAAGCCAAAAACACAGGTTATTTGGACGTTATGGCGAAAAGAGTATTGCTCACTGAACGTAGTTAAGACGCTCTGTTGCCGCGTCATTGGTAGTACACATACCTTCCTACCGTTAGCATTTAAAAAATTTTTCACTGCGTAGATTATTCGTAATGTCTAAAAATCTCTCCAATATTGGGTTGGTACAAACACTGTCTCCCTTATTATTATTTAGAATCTTGGCTTTTCCGACTCATTGACGTAGATGATTGGGGCGCGGAACGAAAAGGAATTCGGCCATAGCATTTTGAAGGAATTATCCCGGCATTTGCCAGGAGTGATTGCAGGAAGCTATAGAAAACAGAAATCAGATTGGCGATAACGGTGATCGAACTTACGTCCTCCCAAAGTCAGTCTCGATTGTTAACCACTCAACCAGTGTGCAGTTTGCTCTACAGTTTTAAACCATAATCCTGGATCCGCCACTGATCATGAGTATGCATCATTTCTTTTTTGTTTATCAATTTTTCCTAGTGCAGTACCAACCCTTTAAAGCTCTTTTGTGGCCATCCACTGTTTCTTCTGTTTTGATATTTACATCCATACAATTTGTTTTGTATCATGTTTTACACTACTAACGGAACAAATTATGCTATTCACTTATTCGTAATTTTTTTCTGGTGTTTTAATATCGCTTAATAGTACTTAATCAGTCTTCTACATGTCTCCATTTTTCTGTGCAATGGTTCCAGTAAAACGTAAGAATGAGTGCAACTGAGATTGTCGCCATTCCGTATCTTTTAGTTATGGGTCGAAAAAATTCTTTTCTGCAAAATGCTAAAACGTGTTGATATTCTGAGTTAATGATAGTTAGTTAGTTTATAACAGAGTTGGATGTGGCAGTTGGAGCCTCCCCCTCTCCTCACTGCTGCTTTTCGAAAGAGTAGGGATGATTCAGCCAGCACCTAGTTTCGCCCTTTCCGTCATCATTTGTTTATTCACAACAGAAACGACACACCATACTGCACATACTCTCATTATAGACATCCAAAAACACCTATATATAAAAGACAAGACGAAATCACCCCATTTAAATTACCCAACAACTGCCATGGATGGGTGAATACCTGCAAGCAGCCATTAATCCTTGGTCACCAGGAAATGAAGATAATTATCATAGCTCTCTGTAATTTTTTTTATTTGTATCTGTGTTTGAAACTCGTTACAGTGCAGTTGTTTTTTTCCTTGTCTAATGTCTTAATAATAATATTTGCATATGATGGACGTTCCATAAGTCGTGGCGACCATTTTGTCTTGGAAATACGAGGTAACAATGGGAATTAAAGTACATACGTTTGTAAACCTGAAGAATGTGTATTTCGTCACGGCCCCCGTTATGGCCACTGCCGCAAGAGACAATCCATACATTACATAAATGAAAATCGCTGTTTTATTACACTACATAAAGAACATAATCATGTAAAATTAGTAAAAAAGCAACAGGTATCAAATAGATGCTCAGGTAAGGTTTTCTTCGGAATTAACACCTTGTCAACGTCCGAGATCATGTGAGGCGGGAAAGGACTGGGGCAATGAACGGGAAGGAATTCAACCATTGGATTTTTGAAGGAACCATCCCGGCATTCACCTGCAATGATTTCGGGAAACCAAGGAAAATCGAAAATGCCCCCCTAAGCGTTATCGCTAAACTCGGTAACAAGCAAGCCATAGTTCTTTGTCAAGGCTGGGGAGAGAGTTGAACAATTATGCCGCTAATTTTAATCACTAGTCGTCAAAAACTCGTTGTGATTGCGTCTGTTATTCCGAAACTATTTTTCGCTTTCAAGTCAGTCACATGCTCTAAAATCGGGCGAATAGAGAGAGAGAGTGAGCAAACAGCCCGGTCACAGCAAACAGGAATCAGCAGGCGAGAGGTCCTGGCATCAGCTTGACGGTCTAGTATCAAGGGTCCACTGACGAGCACAGAGCCATTTGATGGGACGTTTACGCCAGTGGAAAACAGAGTTAAAATGCCAGCCGGTGGGGAATAGGGGGCAATGTGGTCTTCCTGGCACGCTGACACGTAGGGTGAAAAGTACTGAGAGGTTCAAAAACCGTTGTGTGAGAGTGTTACAACTGTGAGCAAGTATAGAGCTCTTGTAAGGAAAAGACGTACTGTATGGCTGTAACATATCTGTTGTTTGAGAGATATGATAGTTAACAGATCTGGAAGCTATAATGTGCTCTATTACTTTATTGTGTTTAGCGTGCATACATTCAAAGAATTAAACCGATATGAAACTACGTATTCTTATTTCGCTGTTGTTCACAGGTATATTCGTGCCTGTATAAATACTCAATACAAAAGGTGCTCCCACTGGCTCATTTATGAAAGATGCCGTCTTACCAGCTAAGCTGGCTCTTTATGTTGAAGAAGACTTGGGATAGCTGAAGAAGGAGAGACCTGGACGAACCGACGATATTTGCTAGGGACTTGGTTTCTTGCATTTCTTCATCTTGCCTTTTGTTTAGCCCATTGTGTGGTAAGTTTTAGGGATCTGTTACGACTTTACTTGTGTTCATTGCATTCTAAGTGTGGCTACGTTGGCGGTGGCGTCAAAGTTTGAATGACTGAAACCATCTTACAAGAGTTAGATACTACAACGCAAGATAATCCATTGCTTCTCTGAGCTCTTCTTCACACTGGCCCGGATTTCTGCCACGGAGAACTGATATTCTAACAGAAGACCGCTGTTTAACTTTACTTAGGCCTACATCAATGTAAGAGTATACCGACATTTCGCTCGCTGTTACCGCGTCACCGAGCCTGACAGAGATATACAAAACAGTTTTTAGAAAGCATTTAAATAAATAGTGCAAATACTTTCTTGTTTTTTTTTTTTTATTATTTCCAAATAGGAGACACAAAATTGTTTGAAATGTTAGTAGCCTATTTAAATATAAAATGCAAAATAAGTATTTTTAAAATACTTTCATTAAAATAATGTTATTTTTTGTTCATTTATTATGTATGTCACTTGCTTCATTTAATTCGTGGATTTTAAAAATTTCACCCCTCTTGTCTAGTCAATGAGGCTTCATTATCGTCCCATATCTATTGAAGCAGAATTTGCTAAACAAGTATTATTTTTTATTAACATCGTTTACTGTTGGATATTTATTTATGTAATATATATGGGTATGATTATCCTTCAAATACTGCAATATTTCTAGGTTTATGGTAGTTGCGTCGTCACTGGCTGCAGAATGACCTGATCCCTCTACAAACATATTCAAGATTCATTCTTTTAATTTTTCCCTAGTTGGATTATGTATAATTTGTATATCTTTTTGTTTTATATTTAGTACTTCAACAACAAACTATTCTTTTGTGCATTCTTTGTTTTCTTTCGGCAACTAATTGGTTTTTTTTTTTTTTTTAAGGATAGGTACAGACTAGTTGATGAGGCTACAGTAATGATACGAAAAAAACTATTGGCCCACGACGTCTGGGAAGTTAGGGAAGAATTGATCGAGTTTTGTCTTGAATCTATGTTATTTCAATACAATGGGAAGTTCTGTGCCGAAGTGGAAGGAGCGGCGATGAGCTCGTCACTTTCGCCGTTAGCAGCCAACATGTTTGTTTAAGCACACGTTGCCTCCATGGAGTTTTGTGGCTCCGTTAAGTGGGCGACACTTTCGTTGTTCGGCCCTGCGGGTGGAATGTCCTCGATCAGTTCCTTGATTACTTAAATAAACACAGGAACAAAAATAATTGCTGTTCCTAGATTAGTGAAAAAACGCGGCACTAAGATCATTGGACATTTCGCTTACCGAAAACCTGCGCATATGAGCAAACGTCTCCGTACTATGTTGCATCACCATCCAGCGATGACAAGGCGTTGACTCGACGAGGGCGGCGAAAGTGTGCGACACTGAAGGTTTTCCCATGAAATCGGATGAACTAGAACGGATATTCGGAGCCAATGGATACAACCACCTTTTTAATTGGCCCTGCACACAATTAATGGCATGGATAACTGCCAATGTTATTGACAGTTTAGCCTCCAATCAACCCCTCATTCGGAATGCCAAGCGGCAGTCTTGACCTAATAAATAAAAGTAGTAACTAATAGATTCGACAAGTTATTGAACAAAGTTATTATAAAACCTGTCAATAAAACACAAAGAAATATTATCGACACTTTAGTCAGGACAAATAACTCCCACTATAAGCCTCGTGCATCTGCAAATGAGTTTACGATTAACAGACAGGCCACTTGATACAAGATAGGTTACGGGAACACATTCACACTGTCACAAATCCAACTACACAGAGAGAAATCATGCAGCCACGACTAGTCATTCCTTTGATTTCGTAAATATTAGACTGAATTTGTGAGGAGATCTGTGTTCGCTGAGGAAAATGCAGGAGGAACAAGAAGTTGCTAAGAATACAGACAGCGTAAACTAAGATATTAGGCTTAGGTTCCATGACGCATGGGCGGAAAAAGTGGCGCCCTACCATGTCAGTGACATCCTGATTGGCCAGGCGAGCTGAAACATCCAGAGAAGAAGCGGTTATATTAGGGCATAAAGTACAGGCAGGAACGCAGCTCAGCTCAGGAATACGACGGCCAAAACCTTGATCTCTTACAGTGACGTGGCGGCTCCTGAACAGCCAAGAGACCATTGACTCCGACCGCGGAAGCCACGATTACATCGATTAATTCTCTTTGCTTAGACTTTAACATGATAGTTTCACAGGACACTCATGAGTTCACTGACGACCATGTGCCTGTTTATACACACTTTTGACACTAAACATGCGCCACCTATACAGTTACATCGTCCTATTCTATGAATATGTCTCTATTTCCCACCAGTCAAAATGAAATTGACAAAATTATTGAATCCCTCAAAAATAAAAAGTATATTTGGTTATGATGAGGTTTCAAGTTTCAACCCATGTAGTGAAACAATGTATCACCCGCATTAGTAGAGTTATGAGTCATATTTGTAATAGTTCTTTTGAAGAAGGTATCTTGCCTGAATCACTCAAAAAGTCAATAATCAAACCGCCTTATAAAAAGGGTGATACTTCAATGCTTGAGAATTACAGACCCATTTCACTTCTACCAGCATTTTCAAAAATCTTTGAAAAAGCAATGTACAGAAGGGTGTATGTATATCTACAAAAGAATGACCTACTCAGTAAAGTACAGTTTGGTTTTAGACAAGGCGTTTCAACAGATTCAGCAATTTTTGCGTTTGTAAACAACATACTGGAATCAATGCATAAAAAATTAAATTCCCTAGGTATATTCTGTGATCTTGCTAAGGCTTTTGACTGTGTTGATCATGAGATTCTACTAGGTAAATTAGACCACTATGGAGTTAGTGGTAAGCCAGGACTTTTTTTTAAATCATACCTGGAAAATAGAAAGCAATGTGTATCACTGAAAGATGCAAATACAGGAAATTTTATAAACTCAGAATGGGGTATAGTTAAATGTGGTGTGCCTCAGGGTTCAATTCTTGGCCCTCTGCTGTTCTTAATCTATATAAATGATCTCCCACATATAATAGGTGATAATGAACACATGGTGCTCTTTGCAGATGATACTAGCATATCGTTGAAAGACCCATCAGCACAAAACCTCAAAAACACAGCAAATGATGTAATAAAGAAAATTAACAGGTGGTTTAATGCCAACAAACTAATACTTAATGTAGAAAAGACACAGTTACTTCAGCTTGTTACAAAAAATAAAACAAAGGACAGCTATAATGTGATATCAGAAGGAAAAGCAATCAATGAAAGCAGTTTCACAAAATTCCTGGGTGTATGTATAGATAACAAATTGAACTGGAAACAGCATATTCAACAACTTCTTAAAAAACTGAATTCTGCAACATTTTCACTTAGGGTAATACCTAGAATAGCTAATATAGAAACCAGAAAGTTAGTATATTTTGCATATTTTCATTCCCTGCTCACTTATGGCATCTCATTCTGGGGAAACTCGTCACAAGCACAGAGGGTATTTAAATTGCAAAAGCGTGCTATAAGAACTATTTGTAGAGCGAGCCCACAAACGTCGTGCAGAAATCTATTTAAAAACCTGGGTGTACTAACAATGCCAGCACAGTATGTATACTCCATACTATCATTTGTAGTGGAAAATCCTGAACACTTCAATCTTAATGCTGACATACATAGCCATAATACTAGGAATAAATATAATATTCACAAGGATTACAAATCGCTGTCAATTGTATAGAAAGGGTTAACATTTACTGGAGCTTCCTTATTCAATGTATTACCAACAGAAATTAAATGTTATCTACAAAAACCCAACTACTTTAAGTCCAAACTGAAAGAGTTTCTGCTTCAGAAGCCATTTTAGTCTGTGAAAGAATTTTCTTCTTGGAATTTGGTAACTAAGAATGACTGATAAGATAGTATATATGGTGTACGGAAGGGGAAGGTGACAAAGTTGTCCACAATTACTAAAATGATATATGGTTTTTCTTTCTGTTGAAACTTTTGACAAATGAAGTAATTACACTGTTTACAAAATTTCACTCATATATAGTAACTAACATGGGATAACTCAAAAACTGCTGTGAAAAATTATGATACTAACAGGGTTTTTTTTTAGTAATTTACTGCTTATGACTTGTTGGTAATATAATTGATATTGTTAATAGGTGTGTGTACTGTTCCACATAAATAGCAACTAACATGATATATGTAATATGTAGTCACAAATTACAGTGAGGCTTATCATGGTAACTGGTTGGTAAGAAAATAACTGGTTGTTAGATGCTGGTAACAAGTGTATACACTGTTCCACATAATAAGTATTAATTAACTCGGGATTGTATTTTAATTTAATTGCAATGGAGCACAGGCTCCGGTGGCAATTTCCCTACACACCCATCTTCCCCCTATCCTGCACCTACCTACATTTGCCCTCTACAAATTTTATCTTTAAATTCTTTCAAAGTGTTCGGTAAATTATTCATCATTTCTCTTGGTAACTCATTCCAATCCCTGACACCCTTACCTAAAAAAGAGAATCTTCCCACACCCTTGTGCCTGAAATCGAGTGCCAGCTTGTGGTCATGGTCATCTTTTCCCTTCCATGCACTACTTTTCATACCTATTGCAATATCTTTCGATGCCTCATCGCCAGTATATGCCCTGTACACTCCCATGACCCTCCTCATCCTCCTCTTGTCTTGCAATGAATCCCATTTCAGCTCCTTTATCATATCCGTCACTGATTGCATTTTGCGATAATTTCCAGAAACAAATCTAGCAGCCCTTTTTTGCACCCTCTCCAACTCCTGTATTTGATACGTAAAATGAGGGTCCCATACTACACTACCATATTCGAGCAATGGTCTGACCAAAGTTTTGTAACCCAATTCCTTGACTTCTCTCGTACATCCCCTCATCACTCTCTCCAACAAGTGCAGAACTTTGAAACCTTTTCCTACCACCTGTCCTATGTGTCCTGTCCAGTTAAGTTTGTTATCAAAAGTAATTCCAAGATATTTACATTTCAAGTCTTCAGCAAGCAATTCTTTCCCCACCTTATATTCATAATTAACCTTTTGTTTTTTATTTGTGTATCTAATAAGCTGACTCTTCTTTGCATTTATCTTCATTCCATGTTTACCAACTCAATTAGATATCCTGTCCAGATCACTACAGGAGATATTGGTTATACTAATGGGTTGTAACTAACTTGTTGTCAATATATAATAATATTATCAATTATATAGTAATATTGACATTACTAATAAGCGTATGTATTGTTCCACATCCCCGAGATTATGCTCACATGGGATCAAAGTGAACATATCTATCTATCTAGTGTATAGGTCTACTTTCAGATCATTATAAACGAACTCTTTCTAGACAGACTTTCTTGTAACATAAAAATTATTTTTGAAATTCTCTTTAGTCTTAACTATGAACATTTCAACTTTATTTTTTTTATCTATTTGTAATATGATGTGATTACTGTTATTATAAACTGCAAACGAGTTTATAATCTGTTGGCACATGACAATCCCCCTATTTTACCTGAAGTGAAGTGCTATTTTTGGATATCGTCAGCGCTTCACTTTAGCATACCACTCCAAATTCTCTCAATATTCATCCATACCTCATTGCTTGGTGTTACTTGCCTTATACATTCCCATAAATCTCTTCATTGGCTTCTTGGCTTGCCAATGACACGCCTGCTTTCACTTATCAGTTTCTGTTCCACAAACCAACCTAGTTTCCTTCCTATTTACCCCACCAACTCCTGTTATTTGATGACCATTGTGTGGGTGATCTCCTGCTATACTAAGCTACCTTACTCACGCAAGGGACCAACAATGATTTTTAAACGCAATTCTCATGTTGATGGTACTCCTCACTACTTGTAATAGATCGAGGACTTTTCCAACATAGTTTAATATCAAATTATATGTAAATATATTTACATGTATATCTTAAAAAAGCAATTTTGTCTGCCTCTTTCTCACCGTATGATCACACAAAGCCTTTATTTTCTTATCAACAGAACTGAGAACAAAACTTTTTTAAACATCTATCTTCATTCCATATTGATCTACTGACTTTTGAACCCTGTGTAGCTGTTCACTGCTGGCTCTCATTTTATTCATTATACATTATTTTATACATAAACAATATATATTAATGCTGTAAATTAATAATAGAATATTAGAAAAATTAACAGCAATCCACCCATCATGTTACAAACCAATTTTCTGCAGTAGTTTTAACCTTATTTAGCACCAATCTATGTTTCACTCTTCGAAAAACCTTGAAGATATCCACTGCTATGTTAACAAGTCACCTGAGTGAAAAATATATAAGGGACATTTCTGTCGAAATTGACTTTTGGAGACATGATTGTGAAATGGAAATGCAAATGAACAGCCACAATTAAATCAACAGCAGGTAAATCTCCTTCAACAATGGACAGGGGTTGTTGAGCATTGCAGAGGGCGGTTATAAAAAAATCACGATAAATCAGCAGATGGCTCCCCTAATGAATTACAAAGTGCTACCAGCAGTCCAGCGGTACATCAGGTGTTGAAAAGAATGGGGGACAAAGTTCTGTTCATAAGCCAAACATTTCTGTAGGCAATGGTAAGTGATGCTTAAGGTGGTGTAAAGGGTGACGCCAATGGACAATTGGAAACGAGTGATTTGGAGTAATGAATCAACCCAATTGGAACAACAGTTTGGGTTTGGCAAATGCCTGAAGAACATCAATTGCTATCATGACTAGTGCAAACAGTGACATACAGAGGAGATGGTGTTATGGTATGGGATTTTTTTCGTGTCTAGGCCGTGGTTCCCCTATTATGCTTAAGAAAACTCTGAATGCAGAAGAATATGAACACATTTTAAACCATCATTTACTGTGCATCTCATTGAAAGTCTCCCCAGCTGAGTTAAATCTGTCAAAAACAAAGAGTGGACCTAGGGATGTAATGGAGCTTGGCATCCGCAAGTGAGGAACTTTCATATGAAATCCTGCCTCCACTTCTGCAATTTTTAATGCGGATGTATAGCGGAGGTGTCCTTTGCATTGCAATATACATTATTCTTTTCTCTTTGTATGAGATTCGGTCCTTCGTCGCTTAAATAACAAGGTTGTATTTTTTTCCCCTTATCATCTTGGAATAAAGGTAACAATAAACAAACAGTGTTATTACCCAAGTGACAAATTTACAAGTTGAACTTGGTTGTAAAACAGCCTGTTCACAGTCCAACTTATAGGGCAACCATGTAGAACTACCATAGGATGCGCTAAACCTTACCTTTCATGCTACTAGAAATTGTTCCAAGCAATCGTTTCCACTCGTACCTTCTTGCTGCACACCAGTATCCTTATCACACGCTCGTAGGTTGTTTCCTCAAATCATGATCCAATGCCACAGCTTGTTGGATGGCAAGGACCCGGGCTGGCTGTCTTGGACTCCAACAATGTCCTACATATAGTCCTGTAACCCATTTTAAGGCTCATCCTTTCTCAGAAAATCGAATCACCATAGGTCCTACAAGCTGGACTGTGAATGGGCCGCTAGAGTGGAAAGGTTAATGGCAGTCTCGGATATGTGCGGTGGCTTGGCCATTTTCTTGAAGCTTGAATTAATCGAGCCACGAACTCCACAAAGTACATATGACAAAGGCTATTTTTTTGATGCGTGCGTATTTGTATAAATAATTTAATTCACTTGTGAAACTATCACACTTTTTTTGTTGTTGAAAGATAAGGCAAAAATAAATCATTATGTCAGTATTATATGGAAATAGACTTTTTACTTATGAAAAATGTAGAATTTGAAATAAAAATATACTTATTTTGGATAAAATATTAAAATCTAAATAATTTTAAATTTATTTTCCACATCTGTATCCACTTCTGCAAAACATCTGTGCACGTCAATCACTGAACATTTGCATCTGCATCTGCAAAAATGACCTCCGTTACAATCCTAAGTGGACCCACCACATTATAATGTCCAATAATAGGGAACACAACATGGGTATAGTCTAGTAGCAGTTTCAGATACGTAACCAGATACTTTTGATCAGACAGTATAGAATCAGTCACTCTAGAATTACTGTTGTCAGCTACTCCACAGATCTTTAAAATATTATCTGAACTTTAATTTTACTAAGGTAGGATGTTCAGGTCAAAAGTGATATACAATCACAAATCATTTTTATGCAGTATATTAAACATAAATGTTCAAATCACCATCCATAATATTTTTATTTCTTTAATTTAGGAATGAGAGGTATATATATATATATCTTTCATTACTCTCAAAAAAAAGTGACAGCTCTGATAATGTCTTTAGGTACAAAAGTCCTTATCTGGTCATAGGATATATAAGATTATTGTTGTATTTATATTGTTTTGGTTATACAATTGTATTTGTCACAAAGCTCAAGCAACATCAAACATTTCCCACAAAATTCCAATTGTATGCCCACAACTCAATTAAAAATCCATATATCTAATAACAGCAGACTATGCTCCTGATGGATGTGAAGTTTGTCAATTACAACTTCCAGAATTCATATCTTGGCAACTTGGTGCATTCAGCCAAGCAGGTGACTTATTCTAGGACCAAAACAAAAACTTTGGACAAGAAATGAAAAAATGTTCTGTGTTGTGATGAAAATTTTTCAAACAGATTACCAAATCAGAATTTCCTCTAACACCAAGGAAAATTAAAGGTGACAAGTTTGGTATACAATATACTTCAGAATCAAAGTTCACAAATTAAGAATTCCCCCTATGTTCTTCTAATTCAGTTTTACTTTAAAATGGCTTGTCAGATACATTATTAGCATGTCCCCAGAAAGTAACACATTAGAGTCTATAGAGCGAAGGACATTCATTTTTTTTATTTTTTGTAAGAATTTTGAAAGGTTAAGAATGTATGTGAAGAAATTTCAGTTTTTCCCCTTATCTCTTTGTTACCTTTAAAATTGTCATTACTTGTTTATAGCAAATTTTTAAACATCACATTTTTAAACATCACATTTTTTTTTAGAAAGTACCACAAAATTTTTATTTGATGCCTGACAAATGGCTATATTTTATTGACATAACACATTTATCAACTATCAGTTAATTATGAGTAAATCTCTTAAAGAGCATCAATAATATTCATTTAAAATATGGTATGATAAATGTATTCCGTGCAAGTGTGTTAAAACATGTATCTGTTTAAATGAAATCATTGTGTGGACCTGTTAACCGAGGACTGTTTGGGCACCAGATGACAAGGTTTATTATTTGCCACACAATGCTCCCCGTGTCATGGCTAACTAACCTAACCCGATAATCCTACCAGGTATACAGAACTGACAGATTAACATGTAATCCGAATCATGAAAGCATTCTGGTGTACTTCATACTACACAGCAACTTATGCCAGGATAAGGTTCTTTAAAAATCCAAGCTGGGACCAGGATTCAACTGGAGACCTTTCCTTTCTCCAGTCATAAGCTGTATCCACTTACCGAACAGATTGCTCTATGCATCTGATAATATTATAGGACCCACGTATATTATCCAAAAAGAGCAATACGAAACACTGCAAAGGTAGCTGCAATTAAAAATACACACTCCTCTTTAGGAACTCAGAATCTTCAGTTACTATTAATTATTACCATGGTTTACATTTAGCAGGATACATAAGTTGTGTCCATTGATAGTCTACAACATTCTGGTAGCCATCCCTGTTTGTGCCCTTTAATCATTACAGTAATTAGTTAGAAAATAGGAAGAGAATATTGAAAAATTGAATTAAATAATGGAGAAAAATAAACACACAAAAGTTCGAATCATGTTTGGTTTAAAATATTAAACAATCCTTGTGTCACCATCATGAAATTGATGTCATTTTTAACATCTTAACAGATTTATGCAGTGAAAACTCTTCTGCTTCATGGATATTTAATTTAATTTAATTTAATTTAATTGCAATGGAGCACAGGCTCCGGTGGCAATTTCCCTACACACCCATCTTCCCCCTATCCTGCACCCACCTACATTTGCCCTCTACAAATTTTATCTTTAAATTCCTTCAAAGTTTTCGGTAAATTATTCATCATTTCTCTTGGTAACTCATTCCAATCCCTGACACCCTTACCTAAAAAAGAGAATCTTCCCACACCCTTGTGCCTGAAATCGAGTGCCAGCTTGTGGTCATGGTCATCTTTTCCCTTCCATGCACTACTTTTCATACCTATTGCAATATCTTTCCATGCCTCATCACCAGTATATGCCCTGTACACTCCCATGACCCTCCTCATCCTCCTCCTGTCTTGCAATGAATCCCATTCCAGCTCCTTTATCATATCCGTCACTGATTGCATTCTGCAATAATTTCCAGAAACAAATCTAGCAGCCCTTCTTTGCACCCTCTCCAACTCCTGTATTTGATACGTAAAATGAGGGTCCCATACTACACTACCATATTCGAGCAATGGTCTGACCAAAGTTTTGTAACCCAATTCCTTGACTTCTCTCGTACATCCCCTCATAACTCTCTCCAACAAGTGCAGAACTTTGAAACCTTTTCCTACCACCTGTCCTATGTGTCCTGCCCAGTTAAGTTTGTTATCAAAAGTAATTCCAAGATATTTGCATTTCAAGTCTTCAGCAAGCAATTCTTTCCCCACCTTATATTCATAATTAACCTTTTGTTTTTTATTTGTGTATCTAATAAGCTGACTCTTCTTTGCATTTATCTTCATTCCATGTTTACCAACCCAATTAGATATCCTGTCCAGATCACCCTGCAACTGTTTACAATCCTCTATCGTTTTGATTCTTTTATACAGCATTATGTCATCTGCAAACAATCTAATTTCAGATAGTAAACAATCAACACAATTATTCATTAGAATAATGAATAGCAATGGTCCCAATACGCTACCCTGTGGCACACCCATTTTTACTTCCACTTCTTTTGATACCACATTTCCTACCCTAACTTTCTGTTTTCTACCTTTTAAAAATTCTTCTACCCAGCAAATGACTTTCTTATCCACTCCAATGGTTTTTACCTTATTTACTACCATTTTATGGCTTACTCTGTCAAACGCCTTAGACAGATCTAGTGCTACACTATCAATTTGGCCTCCCTTGTCCATTTCATCTGAAATATCTTGCATGTAACCCACCAACTGAGATTCGCATGAATATCCTTGCCTGAAACCATGTTGCCTGCTTGAAAACCAATTACGTTCCTCACATATATTTCTGATGTGGTTGCATATCAGTCTTTCCATTAATTTACCTACCACTGATGTCAAACTGATTGGCCTGTAATTCTCAACTCTATTTCTCACCCCTCCCTTATGTACCGGTACTACTATTGCACTTTTCCAGTCCTGTGGTAAGCAGCAAGTGTCTAGACTCAATTTAAATAATATTTCAAGATAAGGTACAATGTCACATCCGGCTATCTTTAAGATATCTGTAGTAATATTATCTTCACCAGCCCCTTTATGTTTTTTCAGCTTTTTTATTTCCTTCATGATTTCCTCAGGATGGATATCAAATTTTTTACTATCGTCAATTCTAATTGTGTTGATAAGCTCGTTCTCCGAATTAGACCCTCCTGTTTCTGTTTCATTGTCCCTAATGCTTTCACTGAACCAGTTACTTAAAATCTCTGCCTTTTTCAAATCGTCAGTAACTTCTTCTCCATCCTTATCTATAAGTGTTTCTACACCCTCCCTTCCCCTCAGTTTCCTGATATAGCCATAGAAATTTCTAGATGCATCAGTCAATGGTCCTCCTGCACTGACAATACTCTTCATAAACCCATCTTTAGCCATTTTCTTTGCTGTTATTAAGTCCTTGTTTAGTTGTTTTAAATATTCCCTACTACCCTGCTGTCTCTTAAGTCTGTTATGTTCTTTTCTTACCAACCTCTTTAACCTCCTCACTTCCCTATTATAGTACATAGGTTCTCTACTTCTCTTTATTTTTTGCTTTGGAATATTTCACTGAAAGAATTACAAAACTTTGAAACTTTTCATTTGCATGGTTCCAGGTCTACCCATGAATGAAATTCTCATGTTTAGGCATGATTTTGTTTTATTAACTTTGGTTTATCAATTTAAATAAAAAACAAAATATTTATTTTTCTATATTATATGAAACATGTCTTTTCAGTAAATATGAACAATAGTTTTCATTGAAAAATGATTCTAATATGTAGTTACAAATTCACAATTTACTTAATGATTATATCACAACAAAATTAGCCTCATTCAAAATCTGCTTGGAAGTAACTTCCAAATAAACAAACATATCCATTCTATAACAAATAGCTAGAAATACTAAATTCAATGGATATTAACAATTCTGGGGACAAAAGAAAAACCATTCATTCCATTTCTCATTTATCTTTACTCAAAAAAGATACTTCAAAAACACAAAGAAAAACTAAATCCTTTCAACCAATTTGGTCCCTACTCAAATCACCAGCCACCTGTTACCAGAAGAATTATATCTGACCAAATTAACAAAAAAATTGGATTAATTATAGTGACATGAGTTATTTACATGAATGTTTGTCTGTTACAATGTATATTTTCTGCAGTATTGTTGTATATAATACTCCTAAGTAAACATTTTATCCCAAAACAACTATAAAGAAACAAAAATGTAACTGTAATACACAACAGCATTGTACCACTACCTTTGAGAAGATATAATGAAACATGTTTAAACATGTAATTGTATTGTTGAAAACATTGCATCATTTATATATAACCATTACCATTTGTCAGTCAACCATAATGTTATATTCCATTTTTGAGAAAGGAATTGTCAATGAAACACTATGATAGACATCTGAAAATTAATGAGATACACATAAAACATTTCAGGTATTAATTAACTAATCAATATAACATTAATAATAAATAGTATTCTATTGAAAGTCATAAGCATTAAATATTCATTTCACTCAATAACACTCAATATTTAACTCATTAATTTGAACTTTAGGTATATATACAAAAAAACAAATAAATGCCTGGAATGCTTTTTCCTTTAAATAATTATAAATCTGACAAGCAAAATTAAAGGTATCAAATCGTATTGGCAGTAAAGAAGAAAAAGTATTTCTAAAGTGCAAAATTTGGCACACTGGATCACTAATATAAATCAAAGAACAAAACTCTTCATCCTCTAATTAATAACAATAATAAAAAAAACAATTGCTCCTGAGAGTTGGATGGAAGTGCTTTCTTGCCAGGACTTTCCTTAGTGGCATACCCGCCCACCTCTATACTACAACAATATACACAAATTGTCGGATGGATTTCATGGCAATTATGTTATTTGCCTAACAAAATGAGACCTAAGATATATATTATTACCATGTGTCATAGCTCTATCACTTTGATAATGAGCTTCTAGCATCCACCACAACACCACATACATTAAGTTTCATATTTTGATGTGTGATATTGCATCAATATGAATGCATTGTAATTTTGCTGGAAGACCAGTTAATGAGCACCTGTCTAACATTGTCAACTATTCCGATTGTCCTATACTTCACAGTCTACAGCTCTCATTTAATAACCGACATCAGTCCCTTCAAGACTTTAATTGATAAAAAAAAAAAGTTTTTTCACTTTCTTTGCTGGAAACCTACTACACTAAACTGTGTTAAAGTGATAATGTTTGCTACCTGTCTGTTCAGATATCTTTTACACTGAACTAATTGTTAATATCGTGGCTCGCTGCATATTATCATAGGTATGTCTACAAATGTGTACTTTGCCCATCAGCCACTGGACCACTAGTAACATCCGGCTGCACCGACGATTCTTGCAGTTGCTGCGACTCTTCCTCTGGTGTATTTTGCTCGGGGGCGGCTACATCTTGCATGCAACTGTTGCTAGTCTCCATTGGCTCAACCTTAGCTGTGCAACTTCCCCGTTCCTCTGATTCAGCTGGCTCCTGTTTTACAGTAATCTGCTGAATTTCTAGTGCTTGAAGTCCACTTGCACCGTCTGTGAAGCTGCTATCACTACTGCTGCGTGGTGAAGCTGACTTGCTTGCTCTAGCAGATCTGGATCTTCTTACTGGTGTTGAGGGAGGTGCAGCTTCCATTGGCTGTTGGATCTTGTAACATGGATCAGGATCAAAAGTGCCATTGCTTCCTCCATGAGGGTAGTATATCTGCTGAAAATCAAAATTCAAAATTCCACATTCCAAGATCAGTTTAGTTTATTACAGTGATAATTTCTGTGTAAAGCAGAAATGTTCTTTATGTACATATAAAAACAGCATGAACTGAGATTATAATAAACAAAAATGACTATTTACTAAATGCAACCATGTGGCTGGTGTTGATAATCATGGCATTTTACAAGTTTTATATAAGTTAATCCACAGATGACTAACACAACAAGGGATTTATTATATACAGAGTAAATCCTGCTTATACAGATGGCCATTCATATCTGGAACTGTTTGCAAGTTGTTACTAATGTAATTCTAAAATTTGTCGCGCCTATTTAAGTATGACAGACTGTGAATTCAATAAAATGTAATATATTTTTTCATACTAAAACATAAGACCCTACACATTTAGCACTTTTTTTTTTTACCACCATATAGTTTCCTTACAATTGCCATCCAGCTGTTAGTAGCACTGTAGATACAAAGGGTTGGGATACTGGCTCTGTCATGTTATATTGCTTACTAGCATGAAATTTGTACTATATAGAGGAAGCATTAAGTGCAAAATTTAAACTTGCAAGTGGGAAAATAAGCACTTGAAACTAAATTTCAGTTGCAAACTGGTTGTTTGTATCTATAAATATTTGTAACATAAATGTTCAAAAGTTGCATGGTGTTTGCTACTGTTATGAATATGACTACAGTGATCATTAGTATATACATAATGCAAATAAAATTATTTCCATCTGCATGTTAATGTGTTTTTAAAAAAGTGGTTTTTTGGTGAAAAGGGAACTGATTAGCAAATATTCATGTTTATTGTACTATTAGAAAACTTAATTCTTTATATTTGAGTCCAAAAATATTTCTGTTGATACTTTATGTCTGAAAAAACATAAGACCAATGACTTTTCTTCAAGATTAGTCAGCATAACCCACCACCATCTATGAACATAAGTAGATCTGCTAATCACCATTCTCTGTAAAAGAAGTCGGTTCCCAACTATATTCAGTAAATATATTTATCAATACAATAAGGTGACAACTTTTTGAATCAGTGTTATACTCTAGGATCAACCTGAAAATGTCTGTTATACACAATGCAATAAAAAAACATCATTTTAGAAAAGTTTGATTTTCCGTTCTTTCATTAAAATTGCTCTCATCTTTGAATTTTTGATGACATCATGGTAAAAGTAAAACCGACATGAGAAATTTTCAAGCCAAGCTCATTTTCTGTAAGAAAAGTTGTGAGAAAATTCTTCTAGGTTACTGTATTTTAATATCTTCATTACTAATTAGGGGGTTTTTCCTGAAATTTCACCTTTTGCATTATCTGATTCACTATAGTCCACTATGGTTAAGAAATTACGTCTTTAACACAATTTAGTAGCAATGAAATGAGAAGAATGCTATGAGGTGATATTAATTTGGAAAGGAAAGATAAATAAACCAAACACGTTTCAAAACTTTAGTGAGTGTTGGATTCATTTACCCTTTTTCAATTTTAACAAATATTAGAAGGAATGCTAGAATGTTTTTCCTTCGACTGTAGCAAGAGATTGATGTAATTTACCTTGCATCTCCATGTTAATGTAATCTCACATCATTTTATTCTGATCTATTTTAACCAAATTTAGTGTCTCTCTTTCTCATGCTTACCTTCTCATCATGATGACTGTAGCTGTGGTTGTCAAGCTCCGCCCTGAAGAAGAAGCGCAGCTGACAGCGCGGACAGTCGTACGGCCTCGCCGCCGGTCCGTGTGCGGCCATCATGTGCTGTTGCAGGTTGGCCGCCGCCGTGAAGACTGCGCTACACAGGTAGCAGGTGAAGCTGCCACAGCCCGCAAACGTGTGTTCGATGAGGTGTGTCTGCAGCTGCAGGGGAGTGGCCAGCACTCTCCTACACAGGTGGCACTCCAGTCGGCCACCCGGACCTCCCGCACCGGCCTCTGCCATGTGGGTCGCCACGTGACGCTGGACTGCACTCTCGCTGTCGAAGCTCATCTGCACAAATAAGTTAGAAGAGGAATTGCAAATCGTGTAATGACCATCACACTGTCAGTGATGATGTTAATTTGACCTATGAGATCATGGATGCACAAAATCAGTACAGACATGAAATCTAAAGCAGTGAGTATTTAACATGCAGGAAAAGAGCAAGACCTGAATAATGCAAGGGTAAGCAGGCAGATGACGGAGAAATCAGTAACTGTCAGTACAAGCTTTATGACAACATTTTGCAGTACCAGCCAACGTCTAAGTAAATTATTACTCTGTCATTTAGATAATGTTATTGTCTCTATAAAACTTGGTACTTATCCCATACACCACAGAGATGGTCATAAACCTTTGTGTCACCCTTTACTCCCAGTCCAGTATTTAGTTTCCATCTCCTTCACTACCAAGAAAGTATAAAAAAGGATTATGGTGTGAGAGATAATGGTACACCTACATTTTAAAATGAAGAAAGACATATATTTGCTCATCAGTATCCTTGCCATATGATTTCCAACTGGCTTAAGTTTCATCTATGCTGTAAAACATTTCATGCTATTTGTATAGCATCAAGACAACAGTGACAGTCGTTTCAAAAGAGGGTTTAAGTTTCAGCAAGAGGCTGTCTGTTGAGAAGAAGTAGATGTGCAAGAATGCAATTATATTTATCACCTGATGAAGTCTAGCAGCTGGATGGGCTTTCTGTAATCCCAAAATCTGCAGTAACCAAAGAAGCACTAAACCCTTCAGCCAACACCAATAATAGCCAACTTGCATTCCCCATCCAATAACTGCACCCTCTGATTGATACCCACACCCACCGCACATTACTGGCAACACCAGCCGACAAATACAGACACAACCCAACATCTACACTCACCATCCAGCAACGGCTTTTACCACCTTACATCCAAAACTACCACACAACATCAGAACTCTTCATGTAAAAACTACATCCACCCTATAAAACACGCACCCAAAATCAGTACCTGCCACCACACATCACACAACATCATCTAACAATTACTTCACCACCTAACATCAGCATTCACCATCTAATAACTGCACCCCCTCACAAACAGTCGCACACCCCACAACATCCCAATGCACCACATCTGCAAATGAAGCATTGGCGATGGTTAGGAATGCATCCAACTCTTTGATGCTCACCTGGCACTTGATACACTGGTAGGCCTTCCTGTGTGCAGTGGTGACGTGAGCCTCCAGGGCGTGAGCAGACTCGCATTTGAGACCGCACTCCCCACAGCGCTGGGGCTGGGAGCCCGCAGCGGCCACGGCGGCCGCAGCAGCCGCGGCGGCGGCGGCCGCCTTGCCCAGGCAGTCCCCACACACGGGAGGGTCGGCGTCGGCGGGAGCAGAGCCTGGCTTCAGGCACAGGCAGCACGGCACCAGCCCCAGTCGCTGCTGCTGCTGCACGTGGAACTTGGCGTGTACCCGCACCTGCAAACACCACCGACGCGGTTGTCAATAAATGAGGGAGTATGACCCGAGCTTGAGATACAGTGAATTTGTAATAGATACCTTGTTATCTTCATCAGGTGAAATTGGGTGCACTCTTGACAGAATCCATGAAGCATATTTCTCAAAAATATGGAAGAAATAACAAATATCTACATCAGAAAAAACAACTAGTTGACATTTACAAATATTTTAGAAAAACTGGGTTGTTTTCCTACTTGTATTTTACAGTAGTCACCTTCTCCCTCGTTATATGTTATTACTAATTACATTTCCCTGTTAACAACAGGCAGCTTTAGTCACATTGCATAACATTAAACCATAATATCTTTAGCTGGGAACCAGTACCGGATTAGGCACGTAGCTACGGGCCTCGCGCCTTCTGGGGGGCCTCACGCCTCCTAGGGGGACCCAGCGCGTAGGAGTCTCTGGAGCCTCCCCGCCAGGCTAGATGGGTGACCTTTTTTTTAGCTCTACAATTCCCCCGGACGGCGAAAACCAAGGGCCTCTTCTTCACATTTGCTACGGGCCCCACACTGTCTTAATCCGGCCCTACTGGGAACACGAGTAAATACTCAGAAGTCTACCAAAATTTCACGTCTTCCTCCATCAACAGAATGATACTTCTCTATAGCAATTTGAAAAAACCTTAAACCTTATTCCTCTGAAGTTTATGTGTGTTATATGATTCTTCACAGTTTAAGTACCTCCCTCTCCATTATTATTTATCTGTCATAAGCAGGTATGATTTTGTGAACATTCAGGTATTTCTTTTATGGAAAGCTATGGCAGGGAACATTGTTTCTCAATAATACTGATTAAGTCAAAATGGATTTTAAAGTTATCTTCATGTGACATATGGAGATGCCATGAATTAAGCAATATCATGGATTCAAAACAACTTTCTCCCTCACTTATGTTTCCAAACTATGATTGGAAACTATTTATCTTATCAGCTAACAATAACATGTTTGAGTTTTTTTAATCCCAGGTGATTAGAAAATGTAAAGGCACCACTATGTTTGTAGCCAGGGTTCCAAGAGTCCTTCCTGTGGAAGGGCATTCTTTCAGTGGGATATCTCTGGATCTTTATGTATTGCTGTAACCACTGATACTAGTTGTATTTATTTTGACTCATAGGTTATGAAGTGACATTCTAAAATCCACAGATTTTCTGCCCGATTAATGCCTACTAAGTAATATTCAAAGTTTATTCAATATGATTTCAGACAAACCAGAGAATACAGGATATTGATTTACAACAGTTTCGCAAAGCTTGAATAGCACTCTTATCAAAGTAATGTACTGAAGGCACTTGGGCAGATACTATTACAGCACCTCTAAGCCAGTATGGAAGGAAGAAGTGTGCAGTTTTCTTACTGTGATAGTTATCTGTTGCTGGCAGTTGTTAAGTAATAAACTTTCAAAATAGTTTAAAGCGAATGTATACTGAATCTGCAATGATGGAAAAAAAATATTTTGCCCACCAACACAAAATGTTACAAGATGTAGCTCAGCATGTATGAGGAATTTGGAATTGGTGTTCAAGAAAAGCCAGTTTTGATTTGTGGTCCAGTCATCACAAATCAGTTTTACACATTTTTTTTTTTTTTAACTGCAAATAAGTTTTACCTTTTTTTAAAATTGCTAATCAGTTTTGAATTTTTTTTGTTTTAAATAAGTACTCCACGTGAATACCAGGATGGTTACTTCACAAAATTTGTGGCCAATTTCTTTCCTGCAAACAAGTCCTAATTTAATACACAGAAACGTATACTTTTAAGGAGACTATGGGAAAGATATACGAGTATATCTGTCTTACAAGCCCAACAATGCAAATGAAGCTGGTAGTCATTCAACTTTCTCAACATGCATCAGAACACTGGGGAAACACGAGAAGAACAAACTAGGTACCCCCGTTGTTCGATAGCATACCTCTATGTCTGAGACGAGTGTCTGCCTGCAGACGAGACAGGGCGCGGGCAGCTTGTCTCCGGCGTGGCGTGAGAGGTGGGCGAGGAAGTCCTCCTCGGCAGGTAGTGGCGACTTGCAGGTGGTGCACACCGCCGCTCCTGCAGGTACCTTGCAGTGGGTCAGCTTGTGTTCGGCCAGCACGGCTGCAGACGGACACAGCTCGTCGCAGATGTTGCACTTGTGCTTGCCGCCCGACGACCCTCCACCCGCCGTGCCGCCTCCCGCCACGCCGACACCGCCTCCGGCGGCACCGCCCCCGGCGCCCGCGTGCGTCTTGGTGTGGTTCTCGAGCTCCGTGCGGGAGCGACAGGTCTCGCTGCAGTAGGCGCACTGCAGACTGACTGCGGGGCCGGACGCCGCCCCCGGCCTTGCGGGTGTGGTTGTGGTGCGAGTCTGAGGAGGCGCCGTCGTCGTCTGGCTTGCTGCTGTCGCTGCTGCTGCGGCCGCCCGCAGACTTCGGCTTGGGGGGCGACTTGCTGTGGTTCGCGTGCTGCGGCGGTGCAGGCTCGGGCGTCGCAGAGGCACTGCCGTTCAGCATCTGCAAGTCGTCACGAGTCGCTCACAGACTTGTCTTCGGTTATTACGGACCCAAAACCTTACGGACAACTCCCTAACAAGACAGTATCCCGAACCCGACTAGCACATAAACTAGATGTCATACTTAAATTCACACATTACATTACCTCGAGATTGCTACTCGAGCGTCTCACGCAACTACAAGACGATTAATTTTACAATCGAGGGTTCTGTGAATGGACATGGAGTTTGCTACTTTCTTTTAGATTTTCAACTCTGAAACACTATAGATCCTCTAGCGTTAATCTGCATTTTGGAGTAAGCAACCCAAAGAGGGTCAGACAGTGCGTGAAAATAATTTTGAAGTTTCTTATCCCTGTCAAGTTCCTGCTGGCTGAAGGAAGAAGTTTACCTGTTGGGCTGAGTGGTGCGTCTGCATGTGCTTGTCGAGCAGGAACTCCACGTGGAAGGCCTCCCTGCAGACGGGGCAGTGGAACTGCTTCGAGTGCGCCGCCAGGTGGAACTGCATCTCGAGCTCCGACGAGAAGCTGAGGCGGCAGAAGAGGCAGCGGTGTCCGGCGGCGCCCTTGTGGGCGGCGGGGGCGGGGGAGGGAGGCGGCGGTGGGGGCGGCACCACCGAGTGCGTAGACCGCACGTGCAGCGTGAACTCTGCTTCGGAGCGGAACACGGCGGCGGGGCAGCCCGTGCACCGGAACAGCTTGCACTCGTTGCTGTGCTTCACTGCGAAGTGCACCTGCCACACAGCCAAATTACTAGACACAGGGTAGCAAATGGCATACGGTGCTAGATTTGATGAAGAGAATATCCTGATATTCACTTCTAAGTGGCAGAGAGGAGAAAACGTTAAAATTACTTTGAAGAGTTGTGAAGCATTATTGAACAAAATGGTTAGAACACGATGCGAATAAATCAAAGGAAAATTTGTGAAACTGAAGACTTAGGTGGAGAAGGAATGTTATACACGAGTGTAAAAGAATTACAGGAAACATGAAATGTTTCAAGAATATGTGACGAAGGGCAGGAATTAAAGTGTAATACAGGCAGTGAAAATAACGTTTGATCTTCAAAGGAATGATAGTATAAAAGTTAGAATTCAATTAATGGAGATTGTAAATCAGAACTCTTATCAAAATACAGAAATTAAGGTACAGAAATTGGTTCATCCCAAACGTGGAGTCAGTTGTTGTAAATGAGTTACGAAAAGGGCTCAGTAAAAAAAGAGGGAGATTATAGTGTGGAGGAAGAGAGTTGGTACACCTGACTAGCGGTTGGAAGGTGACCAAATATTGAAGATTGTTGTAAGCCTGTCCAGTTAAGGATTCAGTCCCATTAAGCGTTACAGTTACTGTACAATTTTCCTTCAGTGGTAAGCCCCTAGTAAAGCGCCAGAATGTACGGATTGAGAAGAATGGTATTTGGCTATTTTATATATGGACGATAATATCTTGGTAATGGTGTGAAAATTTCATCTAGAAGGCGGGTCTAGTATTATCTTGTTTAAGATAAAGAACCATAAATTATCAATATGAACTGTAAGTCTTTAAAAAATTGTATGTGCCATACCCGTCCTTGCATGTTTGCAATATCAAATTGACTCTCAAGTGGTAGAGGATTTCTGAGTGACTGACCTGTATGGCGACTTTGGAGTCGAACATGTCCCTGCAGAGAGAGCAGCGGTAGAGGTGGTGGGCGTGTATGTCCATGAGGTGCTTCTGCAGCTCGTCGGGCTTGGCGAACAGCTTGAGGCAGGAGGAGCAGCCGAACTCGGTGGCCGTGGCCAGGAAGTGCGAGGCGACGTGGGCCGCCAGCGCGTCCTCGCCGGGGCAGGCGACGCCGCAGTGCAGGCAGCGGGGGGGCGGCGGGGGCGGCGGCGGGGGGCGGGCCCAGCTCCAGGTGGTGAGACGCGACGTGCGCGCGGAACGACTCGAAGTCGGGCAGCGCGGCCGAGCACTGGCTGCACAGCAGCGTGCCCGGGTGCTCGTACTGCACCCCACCACCTCCCTGCACAACGTCAACCTCACTACTTCACGCAGAGCGTGTGTAAAAAGTGTGATTATACTACAGGTCCCTATATACTGTATCAAACAATGTTAGTTATTCTGATCGAGGCACCATAAAAAGTGAGTCACTTCAAAATAAGCGGCGTTCCTGTTTTGAATTAAGTAACAAAAATTAATTTATTTATTTAAACATACAGTTTATATTATTGTTAAATAGGAATTAGTAAATCAATTACTTTCTACATCGTGCTTTACATTCATTTACCCCGCAGTAAGAAAATTAAATAAACAACATTTACGAAAATAATTTACAATCCACTTTTGTAATCAATTAAAATGAATTAATGGGCTTCTTAAAAATTCCAACGCCGAACATTTATTAATGCATTAATGCCCCAAACAATGTGGGAGTGACAAATTAATACCGTCTCATTAAAATAACACTTGAAATAGATATAAAATTGTAACTAACCACTCTATAAAACCAAATTCAGAAATTACACTTACACGCACAGTTACGTTTATTGGAATACTGGCTAGCTTAATAAATCAACTTAGGGGGCGTCCATAAATTACGTGAGGTGAAATAGGGGGGGGGAGGGGTCCGGCGTAATCTCACCAAATTTCACCAAGGGGTAGGGGGGAGTCATCGGAAATCTCACGTGAGGTTTTCGAAATTTTTTTTGGACTGTCGAGCTAAAAAAAAAAAAAAAAAAAAAAAAGGACTACAAATGACGCGAAAGTCGATTTTAGGGGGATATTTAGTCGAAAAGTGGGGTTGTAACCAGCTTTGGAAGGGTCAGACCTAAAAAGGTCTAAAACAGTTGCGAGGGAGACTTCTAGGGGGGGGGGGGGAGTCTCTCCCGGACCAGATCTCACGAAATCTCACCAGAGAGGGGGGAGGGGGAGGGGGTGTGTCCGGAAAACAAAACAAAAAAACACCTCACGTAATTTATGGTTGCCCTAAGTACGCATTATGCCTTAGAATCTTTCGGACGTGACAGGTCAGAATGATGAGAACTGATAGCTTGCGTGAGAATTGAAAAAAAAAAACTGCATTTACTTGTCTCTTTTTTTCGCGGTTTGCGCTGAGTTTTTTTTTAAATATCACCAACCTGGAGCCTTCTTCAGGGCTTCTCTCTATCTAGCCGCCTGGTTAGCCAGAGAGAAGAACTGACGAAGGCTCCAGGTTTGTGCCGAAATGTTGGCGATATATATATAAACCCGCCGCGCAAACCCTGAAAAAAAGAGAGAAGTGCAACTTTTTCAATAATGACGCCGGCGAAAAGGGAAATTTTATATTTGCGTGAGAATTATTTGTAGATCACGTTACTATTCTTCTGAGTGTCGCTATTACGTAGCCCTAGGCATTTACTCAGCGTCTGGACCTGATGGTGTTTGCCACGAATAACCACACATAGAACCGTCCGCCTCTCTCCGTTGTATTGCCGAAAACCGCATCCTCTTCCTCTCAACTGCGACAGCGGACATAGAATTCTGTGCTATCTTCAAACATAATACTGGTATGCGCGACGTACATGGCTGATTACTGAAGTCATCACATGGCTGACCGTACATCGAATGAAACATCATAGATGCTCCCCGCATTGCTGCGTCTACCTTTCAACTTCTTTTGGTTTGAAACAGCGTTACTTATCTTTTTCGGAGTTTGATCGTTTCTTGTTGACTACTTGCTCGCTTGAGCGACATTTAGACTTTCCAGCGCGAGAAACGAGCTCACACCATCTAAGAGAGTGTACTGGCCTTGGATCTGGAGTTCTGGGGATTCTCGTCTCTCCGACGCAGTATGTCCGCAGTGGATAACTGTTCTCGCTACCCCAGGCAGCATTTGATGAATATTTCCTTAATGTTGCCTTACACAAGGATAATCACCGATTTATCCAAGTAAATATTATAAACAGCGGACATGCACTCCTCATAATTTTTCATTTTCTTAAATAATTGAGTAATTCGGCTCTATGCACCATTTAAATCAAACCATAAGCTCTGTTAATATCATTGTATTGAAAACTTCTATCGCACGCGAAAGAATAAATTCACTGTTTCATTTTGATATGGATTTATGTTTTATCGACATCAACGTCATTAGAGAAGAGAAAGAAATGGGAAGGAATTTGGCCTTGGCCTTTTGTAAGACAGTCTAAAGAGATTTCGAAAAAAAACATGGAAAACTGACAAGGATTCGAATTCTTCTCCTTTTTCTAACTCTCATTATGGAGTAGAAGGAGAAACTTCTGTTTGGAATCCTGTCTGCGCGATACCGGCCAACATCAATGTTCACATGCTGCTCAGAGACTGCGAGGAAAGAATCTATTATGGCGCAGGCCCCACGAGTTGGCAGATAGAAAACTGCAAAACTTAAATACTAAAATAGGGACGGGATTACTCACAGTTTCTTATAGAATTGTACAGAGAATACAGCGTAAACATAGGATGATGTTCTCCTTACATGAATTTCTGCATCTAGTAGTAGTAAATAAATTTAAATGTTACTGACTGGTGCGGGGCTGTCTGGGCGGTGCCTCTTGGGGGGCGGCTGGCCGGGCTTCTTGCTGAGGTCCGTGGGCCTGAGCTGGTCGTGTGCGAGCAGGTAGTGCTCGGCGAACAGCTTGGCGCTGGGGAAGGCGAGCTGGCATGGCGGGCAGTGCAGGCCGTGCACGGCGGCCGCGTGCTGGCGCAGCGCCGAGGCCGAGGGGAAGCGCATGGTGCACAGCTCACACGGCACCTGCTGCGGCGTGTGCGCCCGCGGGGGGCTGCGCTGCACCGGGGGCGGCGGGGGCGGCGTGCAGCTCGCCGCAGGGCTCGACTGCCGCTGGTACTCCCCGTTCACGATCGAGCCTGCAACACCGGTACAAGCGGGAACTACAGATACATAAACGTTTACGTGAAATTGTGGCATCTGGAATCGCACATCCGTTTAGCACGATTCGCTTTTGAAGGTTCTCAGTGCTCGTACCTGCGATGACTACCACGTCGTGTGAAGCTTTACGCACTTTTATGAAGATGTATTGTTATTCCTAACGTAGCATGCGAATCTGCGATCACCACATGAATCTGTTGATATCTGCTAAACTGTACATTACTGAATTATTAAAAAATTAAAATCAAGGTATCTAACTACTTTTCTTTTGCAATCTTTACTTTTAATTAAACTTGAACCGACCTTCTTTCTTGATGTGGGTCGCAAAGTAGGTTCTGCAGTAGTATTGTGAGAGGAGAAATTTTCGTCACAATAATACTGTTGGTTTATTGACCAGGTCTACAGCGGCAGCTTTTACAATTTCTTATACTACATTTGGTATTATCAGGGTGTTCGCATTTTTATTAGTGACAGTTACAGCGTGAACATTTTTATAATAAATAAATTACGATTATCCAAAGACGTTTTTATGGAGCAATTGCTGAAATACGCCGGATCGGAACAAGCTACCTGCAAGAAGAGGGTAAACATCCAGCAAGTGGAACGGGGAGACGGCCTAGGTCAGTCCTGTTTCTGAATCGAGAAAGGCTGCAGGGTGCTATGCGATTCCTGACAGTTAGCACACTGCAGAGATAGAATTATCAATGCTCGCTGTGACAGTGACATGCGTGGCCAATGGAAATTTAACAGAGTTAATTTATTTTGGACACTTGAAGTCTTTGACAAATAACTAATATTCATCAACGAGCTCACGGTTGGGACTATTTTCGTGCGAGAAGACAACTCTCGAGAGGCGAGAGTAGTTCGAGTTCTTACAGGGTGGAGGAAAGAAACGCAATCAGTCGGCTACTCACCGTGCATGGCGTGTACGTGCAGCTGGAGCGCCTCCATGCTCGTGAAGCTGTCCTTGGTGCAGTACATGCAGGCCAGCTTGGCTGCGGGCGGGAACGGCTGGTCCAGCAGCAGCAGAGACCCGTGCTGCGTCGCCATATGCGACTGACAACACACCACAATCATGCTACTCAATATTCCACATCACGCTAGTCAGCTTATATCGTGCAAAGAAAAAATAAAAGCCATGTAAATTGGATTGTTCAAATAACGCAACTCTTTTTGCTATTTTATACCACGTTTCATATTAAATCCATGTTCACAATCTCATTTCTATTGGTTTTATCTTTCATTTTCCATCTCAACTAAATTCAATGACTTAATATTTTTTTCTTGGTGGTATAAATGATTAATTGCAGCAGACACAATTCACAATGGCTTTTAAAATTACATTTAGTGACAGTCTGCATAAAAACTATGGCACATAGTTAACTTTTTTTTTTTTTTACTGCTTTACATCTCTCAACAGCGAGTTCTTTAGAGACGGGAAAGGATGGGGGCAAGGAATGGGGAGGAATTCAGCCATGGCCTTTTTAAGGAAGCACCCCCGCATTTGCCTGGAGTGATTTGGGAAACCATGGAAAACCCAAATCTGGATGCCCGGACGGGGATTCGAACCGCCGTCCTCCCGAATGCGAGACCAGAATGCTATTCGTTACACCACCACGCTCGGTGGCACATAGTTAGCAAATAAAAATAATAAGAACAAACACCGTTGTTGTTGAGAATAGAAGTTCCAATGTTTGGATTGCCTCGATATTTATTTCGTTGAGACGATATATTTTTGCTGCTGGGTTGTCGAAAGACAAATCGTTCAGTCATGCGCATGATAATAATACGTAAGTACGACGGAGACTATAATGTAGGTATTTACGTTCTATATTGAAGTTGTTATTCCTCACAACTCATTTGCAGTAAGACCACGTGAATCGACCACGACGTTCAAGCAATCTGAACATGACTTCCCTCCAAATGAATCTGCAGTGTCAACAGGCATTTTGTTATTTCAAATCTGTTACGCAAGTTGTAAATGTATATACATAATTCACTAGCTTTGCCCGGCATGCGTTGCAATGCCTTTTTTTTCAGAAGTGTATAAACAAATACAAAACAGACTGTACAAAAAAAAAAGAATGATTTTTATGCATTAAAATAAAAGTAAAAAACTTTATTCTAGTGCTTTTGGATATATAATACTTTTGGTCTTTCGTCTTCTGCAAAAGCAGAGCCGTAGTTTTTATTCGGTTTTGTTAGTACTTAGCACACCTATATTTACAAACAGTTGACTGGTGGCTCAGTGGTGGAGGCTTTTACTTTAAATTCCGGTGGAAGCAAGAATTTTTAAGAGCTGTATATGATCAGTGGCTTCCGCAGGTTCAAACTAGTGGTCTCCAAACTACCGATTTTTCGGTATTTTCTTCCGATGCGGGTTCCGTCCTACCGAACTGTAATGATTTTTTCACGATTTCTGAGATTGCAATAAAATTTTCCAGATTATTTTTTTAACCGATTTTACATTCTAAAGTTGGCAACTCTTTTCGTTTATATTTTACGGGGAATTCATTGATCGATTATATGCTAAGTAGGCACATACGGAGGAATGTTCCCGATATCTTTTGGGGAATCCTCTTGTGCCCTACATTCCACATTTTTAGGGGATTTCCAAGCTAGTGATTGCAAATATGGCCAAAGATTATTGACCGAGCGTGGTGGTGTAACGGATAGCGTTCTGGCCTCGCATTCGGGAGGACGGCGGTTCGAATCCCCGTCCGGGCATCCAGATTTGGGTTTTCCATGGTTTCCCCAAATCACTCCAGGTGAATGCCGGGATGCTTCCTTCAAAAGGCCATGGCCGAATTCCTTCCCATTCCTTGCCCCCATCCTTTCCCGTCTCTAAAGACCACGTTGTTAAAAAGGGACGTTAAACTGTTTAAAAAAAAAAAAAAAAAAAAAAAAAAAAAAAAAAAAAAAAAAAAAAAAAAAAAAAGATTATTGAAAAAAATAGATTTAAGTTTGTACTTCTATTTGATTGAGTTTATATATCTTTTTGTTAAGTAACTCAGTAAACTAATTCTAAATTAGTGTTTTTGTTGTTTTGATTTCTTTATGTTTTAGTAGTATTGACTAGTGCTTATTCATGATATAAAATTTCTATAAAAATTCTCGTATTAATTTTCAATTTATAGTATATCCAGTAAGTTCCTATTATTTGACAAAGATAAAAAGTTTAAAATAATGTAATGAAGTTTTAAATAAACTTAAATGAAATTAAATAACTTGCATTTCATTTTAACTTTATAAATACCCTCACTGTCATCAAATGACTTCGATTTATACTATACGAAAGTAAAAAGTACATAAAAATCAAGCCCAAATTTGAATACAAGTTGGAACCAAAATCTTCCTTTCAACTTTTGGTGACAATTTACCATCCGATTGCGGCAGCATAATTCCAACAATTTCTCAATTTGATGTCAAATTGATAACATTTCTTGGAGTTCCAAGCACCGGTATGGTAGTCAAATTGGTTTCAAACAGATATAAATTCTTGGACAGCAAATCTCGTTCGGCAAATTGTGGATTAATGGGATAGTGTTTTTTTTTTTTTTTTTTTTTTTTTTTTTTTTTTTTACAGATATTGGTGGGCAGCTCTACAGATTTCACATTTTGAAGATCGAGACCACTGGTTCCAACCAACCTTCGGGTTGTGGACTATAAGTATTTTTACTTTGTAACAAAGAAAAAAATACAGTCTACAGCGTTTCCTGCGGGTGGGTATGTAAGTTCTGATGTTTTATCCCTTCTGATCGGATACTCCATCACCATCCACTTTGCCAGATGCAAAAAACGGAAAAGTTATTTGTGTAAATTTGTCTTTAAATGTGTGTAGTGGAAGAGCGAGTGCAGTTTTGTAAACTAAATGTAAGCATCAATTTTCACTTATTTTAAAGCATCTATTCGCAATGATCCTTCAAGATCGGATAAAAACTATAGATTTTTAAATTTCGAGTTCGAATTTCTAGGTCAGCAACTGTTCGATCACAATCATCCCAACGCCGTTTGACAGAAAATGTTATGGGTTCTGAGAATATCACAAATATCCGTATCCACGTTGGCTAATTTCCCTACCATTTTCGAGAAATTTGCTAAAAAACTGAGAAGTTCGAAGTGTAGATTTTTTTAAGGGAAAGTGGTGGGTTTTTGTAAACCAAATACAGACAGTATGTTTCTCTTCGTTTTAAAGTATATGTGTGTAAAGTTCCATCTAAATCGCATACAAACTATGGATTTGTATAACGAGTATTAGAAAAATTAGGGGGTCGGGGAAGGGGTAGAAGGGTTAGATTTTGCAAACCAAGTTAGACAGTATTCTTGCCTTTGGTTTAACGTAAAAAAAGTAACAGTCCACAATCCGAAGGTTGGCTGGATCTAACAACGAAGGGGGCATACTAAACCATTGATCAGATACAACTCTTAATACCTGCTTCAACTGGAATTTGTACCTGGAACCAGACCAATAAACCTTTGAAAGTTAACAACCTGTGCTACCAGCCCGCTCTGTTTTTAAACATATTTGGGCTAAATACTATCAAAATCGGATGAAAATTGGGCTTGTATGGACAATGTTGGCAAAAATTAAGGGAGTGGGCGTAAAGGAGGAGAGGGGTTAGGTTTTTGTAAACTAAACGTATACAGTATTTTTTGTTAAAGTATACGTTTGTAATGTTGCATCAAAATCCGATAAAAACCGTGTGTTTGTATGAAGAACATTGACAAAAGTTAAGCGGGCGGGGTAAAATAGAAGGGCAGACTGATGATAACCAAATGTCTTTGTTTTGTAGTAAAAAACTAACTTAGTCCACAATCCGAAGGTTGGATGAATACTGCCGAAGGCTCTTGTGTCAGAGGCAGGACGATCAGTTTCTTTCCTCTGGGACCTACAGTTTAATGTGGAATCCGAAGCACGGAACGTCCCGGCGTCGCTCAGATGATCAGATGCAGCTCCTAAAAATTCCTGCTCCCGCCGGGATTGGCAGTATTTTTATTTATTTTTTAGTATACGTGTGAAAAATTCAATCGAAATTGGACAAAAACTATGGATTTGTATAAAGAACATTCGGAGAAAATGAAGGGTTTATAGGGGTAGGTATTTTTCGATATATATTTTTAATAGAAACCTTCGCAGGCGCGCACAGAATAACTCACCAAAGTTTCATCGTCATCGGTTGAACGGTATAGGAACGCATAAAAGACGAACAAACAACAATTCATTTTTACATATCAGATAAGTTTGTGACCATGAATAATCATTTACTCGATTGTCATCTCCACCTATTTCTTTACGACACTGAATATAAATAGTTTTAAAAAAATAGTAAGGCGTGCTTATCTCCCAATCATTCAGAGTTTTTACTACTTCCACAATCTTAGTAAAAATTCTTTAAGATTTATAACAGATCACACTAAGAGGGGTAAATGAGAAGCCAAAAATAAGAAACAGCTCCACTAGAGGCTGGAATCTAACCAACCTTTACCACGGACGCCAGTTCTTCATTAAACATGTCCAGCAATACTTCTTTTTGTATCTAACCACCATTCTTCTAGCAAATAATTCTACCCATCAATTTATCTTTTAGAATTTTTGCGGCTATAGGATCCAGAGAGGAGGGGTGGAATAAAATACGTCACTGAATATTAAACTAACCATCCCGGCATTCTCAAATTGATTTTGGGAAACCATGGAAAACTGAAATTAGGATAAAAACTTCGACTTTCAGTTCACCTGAAGAACACAGCGGAGGAAGCTGTCAAAAGGTGGTGTATGGCACAAGAACTTATCCGACAGAACAGGCGGAAAGGATTTTTATCAGCAGTACGCCGGGAAATAATCAATTCTGACATGAAATTAGGATGTCTCCACTAGTGATCGAACCAGGTTCTCCTGACTGCCAGGTCGGAGCGTTGACTATTTACGCACAAGGTTCACACCAGATTAGATCATAATGGAGCCAAATCCCACATCTGTCACGAATTAACCAAGTTTTATCTGGAATTAATTCACGAAGAGAGTCTAACTTGTCTATTTCCGAATTCAAAAGTCCGATTTCAGTCTGGTACTTCCTGTACTTAACCTCAAAACCCCTGCTTTGTGTATGTGAATTACACTAAAACGCTTCCGCGATTCCAATTCAACATAAAACTGCAGAGCGCTATATCCTATTTGAATACCGATAAATAGTATGCGGCTACGACAGAGACGTTTGCGTATCCGGTATAAACTCTTCGATTAGGTTGTTAACACTTCCGAATGAGTAATCCAGTACCCCAATCTTCTAAATGCAGATCTCTCATTCAAATCCTGATGTGGCCGGGTTTTATGGCCTTTGCTTTGATCAGAGGAGTATGCTAGGACTCTCTGCAATCCAGCCACGACAAGCGTGGAACGAACATCAAATTGATATTTTGACACCAGGTCACATGAATTTAATTTTTATCTCAAAGAATTATTTATCTGTGGACATCTTCTTATACCTGCAAATACTATCTTCTCTGTTTTTACAATGTGTGTCGGGGAATTCAAAGTTCCATTCAGAAAAAAAACAAGTGTAACTTTTTTGCAATTTCGAGACTTTTGAAGTGGCGTCTTGCTTTCTCGTACATTTACCTTGTCTCGGCAAATTTCCGTGGTGTAACCCCAGTTACGACAGAGGTGGACAGCGCAGCCAGCAGAAAATATCAACTGATTTATTATTTGACACAGATATATGATATATAAAGGAGTAGAGCGAAAGCCCTCTGAATACGGTTACCACGAAATGTTGCCACTGTTGTGGGGTTTCCAGCCGGACCCGAAAAATTCATCAGATCGTTGCGACCGGACAGGGCAAGGCTTTCGGGGCGTGACGCGGAAAGCAAATTAGCGCGATGAAGACGCACGCCAAATGGCCGGCATCGGATATGTACTTAACCGAGTGACACCAGTGTGCACTCCGTGCCGCACTAATCCGACACAGCGGCTACAGGGGGCCCTTGGCACAACACTGGCCGCGACTTGTCTCGCACTTTTCACGTTATATCTAAGGGATCGGCTCAGAATGTTTGTTACTCAGCGATATGCCCGACATTAATGTATAATAGTACAACCTTAAACAAACCACCCCTACCGTCCAGTTCTTCTTCCCTGAAGAGCAAACTCCGTCGCAAATAACAGAACAGAACTAAATTTCATTTTTACGTATGTAAACATACGATTCAGTTAACATTCACTAGCAAAATAAAACAGAGGTATTCAAATTAACGACAGTATAAGCGACGATTGTGGTGGAAATTATCTCGTAAATAGGTAATTTGCAGAAAGAAACGAATAATTCCAACTGACGGTATTCCGATCTAATAGGCCATTTCTCTATAGTTGATCTCTTGTCAGCCATCTATTTATATATATATATATATATATATATATAACGCAACCAGTGTTCCAGAAAAACTAGTAAGCAGATTTCGATATAGTTTTCGCAGTTTTAAAGCTTAGAATCAGACTTGAAACATGCGGAATTTCTTATAACGCGGGAGCAGTAAATGAAATTAGGAACGTATCGTCATAAACACGAAAGATAACGAACTAGATATTGAATACTTCACAATTCATGAAAATATTACGGATCTACCGCTTCCTTCCTTAATTTTCGGTTATTCAGTCCTTAAACCCCATAATGGCCGTTCTTAATGCGAAGGAGAAATTACGTAAATTAATAATTGCGAAAAAAAATCAGAACTTCGCTGCCGTCGAAGTTTTCAGGCAACAAAGCTACCATCTCTCACTGCCAACAGTAACCTAATCATAACTTCTGCGGCGCACATTTTAATTTTGAACTTCAGCGGCAGATGAATCAGCACAATGAGACACCTAGTGTTTGACTCTGTGACAGACCCGTCAAATTCGATTCAGCAGTTTTTAGGTTATTCCAGATTAACTTCACTTAGTACACAACCAGAAAGCCTTTGACTCTGTGCCACACAACCGCCTTTCAGCGAAGCTACGAGAGTACGGTATATCGGATCAGCTTTGTGAATGGATAAAGGATTTTTTAACAGGTCGGTCGCAGTTTCTCGTCGTTGAAGGAGAACGTTCTTCTAATCTAGATGTTACGTCAGGTGTACCTCAAGGAAGTGTAATAGGACCACTTCTTTTCTTATTTTTATAAACGATCTCGGAGACAAAGTGAAAAGCCTTTTTAGGTTGTTTGCTGATGATGTAGTTATTTATAGGGAAGTAAGGAATTTGGCCGATTGCTTAGAAATTCAGCGTGATCTGGATATTATTTTGGCATGGTGCGCTGAGTGGCAACTTACGCTAAATTGTAAAAAGTGCAAGACAATGAGCATAACTAACAAAAAGAATCCAATTGTTCAGAAATACGAGTTAAACAATTCAGTTATTGATATGGTTGATTTTATGAAATATTTGGGAGTAACAGTACAAAGGAACATGAAATGGGACTTACACATTCTAGGCTGCGATTCATGGGTCGAATCTTGAAAAATTGTAATGAACAAACAAAGAGATAGAGTACAAATCTCTTGTGTGTCCACATTTGGACTATTGTTGTGCCATTTGGATTCCGCTTCGTAAGGGGTTGATCGAAAGTATAGAGAAAGTACAGAGAAGAGCCACTCGATTCGTGACCGCTTGCTACAGTCCTTATGAAATCGTCACAGAACTGATTAGTAGACTAGGCTGGGAGTCTCTGGTAGATAGACGACACACGTTTCGTATTAACTTATTGGTAAACATGTGTACTCCCACTTTCACTTACGAGTGTAGTGAAATACTTCTTCGACCAACCTATTTGAGTCGGAATGACAAGAAAGATAATGTTAGAGAAATAAGGTGCCGCACTGATTCTTATATGAATTCTTTTTTCTCTCGTACCATTAGGGACTGGAATGCACAACAAAGAGATTAGGTTTGGTGCTGAGCACCATCTGTCACCCACATTTTTTTGAATTGAAGAGTATACATGTAGATGTAGATGAAAGAGGCAAAAAAAAGCATTTTAAAATATAAGTCAAATTTTAATTCAGATCCCAAGCTTTGAAACTGTAAAAATCCATTAAAAATGGTATTTTCTGGCCGAGTAAACAAGACACATTCCAGATACATATTTACGCATATGAAACATATTAATGAACGTACACTGTACAGTACAAGTTTCGATTTTCGAACACCACTATTAGTGGATGTTATGATTAAGTTAGAATACATTCTGTAAAATAATATAAACTGACATTCCATATCACAGCATCCAACTTACCCCGTTCTGGGAACTATGTGGGTGAATGGACGTTTTTCATTAATTCCGCAAATGGATGGTGTGAATCTGACAAAACTTCTAACAAATGTTTCTCGCTGGACGACTGAAAATATTTTATGGGTATATCAAATCCAACATAACCCCTTCTGGATTGGGAGTGAATTATATATGATTTATTTAATTCCAGAAATGGCTGATGCCCGTTTATTGAAACTTGGTACACGTCCCTCATCGGGCGGCTGAATATAGTGTACGGGTAAATCAACCCCAACTAGACCGGGCGATGCACTTGATATGATATGATACCATATAACGAAGGATTTTGATGCTGCCAGTAGTCTGCTAGCCTTTGAAGGGCTGTTCAACTGCGATTTGTATCAGAATGTGGAACCTGTTAGGCTAGCAGTTTTGCGATTACAAGAGAACACGGTTTCGAGTCTCTGACACGTTATCCACATTTTATTTTTCCAGGTTCTAGAAATCACTCTGGCGAATACCGAGATGGTTCCATCAAAAAAGGCCATGGCAGAATTCCTTCCCGCTCCTTGAAATAATGTCTCCGGTTCTAATAACCTCAACCAGCTGCAAAATCGTAAGTAAAATAGTTGAAGCGGTGGCTAAGTTTTACCTGCAGCTCGTCGGGCCTGCGGAAGGAGTCTCCGCAGGAGAGACAGCGGAAGCCGCCGGCGGGCTGCTGCAGGCCCGGGCTGGGAGTGTTGGCACCACTGCTACCGCCGCTGTTGCTGCTGCTGTTGCTGCCGTCCTTCTTGTGGTTCTGCATGTGTGACGTCAGCGCCGCCGCAGTGTTGTAGCCGCGGTTGCACACTGTGCACTGGAACGGCTTCTGGTTGTCGTGTGTCTTCATGTGGATCTTCAGGTGGTCGCTATAGGCACACAAACCATTACATTACTAATTTCACGTGTGGCATGACAGTATTCGCAAAGTAGTAAATCGCGAACGGCAGAGCTGTCAGGTTTAATGCAGACTATTTGTAAGTAGTTTACTCAGGGACTTCAGGCCCGTTAGCTTAGCGGTTGATCCAGTCAGGACCTTCGTGATGGAATGAAGTGCGCGTAATGTGGTTGGTTCTTTGCACTGCTTTCTTCTAAAAATCTCACGACGTATTTTATTAATATTTTTCATTTGTTTTAATTCTTCAAATTAAGTAAAAATGAAATTAAATCGCACGAAAATGTCCATTATGTAGACGAAATTACGATAGCCTGGGGCGATCCATGGACCAAAGATACTGGAAAAGTAGTTAATCTGGAATAATAACTATGCAACGTTTGTCAACTCTCCAACGAAATTGCCAGCAGTGAGGACTAACTTATGATTTTTGACTGATATCTATGTGAATGCTTCGATCATTTTACCATCAAGGAATTTCTTTGACAGAAGGCAGATCAAGTCTTGAGACATTCGGATCTGGCATTCATGACGACGTGGGTTCAAATCCCCGTTGAGCCTGGATCGAAGTCAGACAAAACTAGTAATTTTCATTGTTTGAAGTTTAGATGATTGTAACTAACGGATGGAATCACTTTCAGGAATCAAAAAATGAAATTTAATTAAAATATTCAAGTATCGAAAACTATAATTTTTTGATTATGTGAATATTAATGGAAATTAGTATTACTTTTTATTCCCTGTATTTGCGACTCTGCTCGAAAGGTGTCTGTAGATATCACCTAAAAACTGTATCTTTAGGCAAAAACTGAGATGCGCCACCTACAGCTTGACATAACCGAGTAAATTGTGGCCCATCCGATGTTAGCGAGAACAGTAGAGGGAATTGTAAACGGTGGAGTCCGGGCCGTTATTCTCGTTGTGTTGTGACCTGAGGACTCGGCCCTCCATAATCCACGGTGCGCGCGCCTCCAGCCACGCGTGTCTGCAGTGGCGACGGAACAAAAGACTGCCGGCCAGACAGAACTAAGTGCGCTCTTCCTCGGGCACGACCCCGCACACAACTGGGAGTGTGCCATATTAATATGTTCACAAAATAGTGGTCACATATTAGCAATTAATATCCCCAAGAATTCCCCACCCAGGCGCCCAGATATAGTATTATTTTCATGGCCAAGCAGCTTATCAGCGTCATTAAAACTGAATGACTACTGTGCGCTAGAAACTACAAGAAATTTGGCAATGGCCTTTTGTAGGAATCATCTCGCCACTTAACAGCAGCGATTTCGGGAAACCATGGCAAAACGAGATCAGCATAACCAGACCGAAAATTGAACAAATGTACTCCAGGTTCCAGATACCGGTTTTCTACTGTTTCTCGAAAGCACAACAAGTAAATGGCGCGACTGTTTGGTCATAGCTGATTTCACTCCCGTCCCTTGTACATTACCTTCTCGCAGTTCTGTTAGTTAGTTAGTTTACCAATTAGCGCTATATTTATCCCACTGATAAAGATACATACCTGCTGATAATGAGAGGAACAAAATTCAACTTCCATAGTTAAAAACGTATCTGTTGTGGAGTAAACAATCACAGATATGTACATTAATAACATTCCTGACAACTCAGACTGATATAAAAAGAAAATTTCTTTTGCTATGATATTTGTTACTATCATCATGGCGTTACTTTTCTTACGCGAAGGACATTAGAAGAACTCCCTGCTGCGAATCCAGTGTTTTTTTCCATTAATCGGTCTCTACTTTACGATTCGAGCACGTCGAGGTCTGTGGAGACTTTCGTCAGCAAGAAACTAGAAAGAAACCGAGCGTACGCTTTTGAAAGAACCATCCTGATCTGGGTTTTCCATGGTTTTCCCAGACCACTCCAGGCCATATCCCGTATATCCCTTCCAAATTATTACACTTTCGAATAGGTGCAATGCACCCTCAGTCACACACTTTTAGTGAATCGCGTAGTAATAATAATAATAATTCTGCTATTCGCCCGGAGTGGTTTCGAGAAACAAAGCAAAAAATAAATCTAGATGACCGGAGTGGGTATCGAACGCGCATCCACACGAATGCGAGTTCCGATCGTTACAGCTTACCGACTAGACTCGGTAGATTCGGTTGTGGTATTTACAGCTAACCGTATGGGTAGATCCATGCATAAATCATAAAGATTAATTTCGGGTAAAATCAAACTGTAATCGTCAGATCGAGGACTATCAACTCAGATCGAATGTCAGACACAAACTTTCTGCTGCTAGATTGTTAATTGTCTTCGTGTACGTATTCAAGCAATTCCAGTATTTACTGCAAAGTACATGAAATGATTTTGACGGAAGTTCCCACTGCGCCTGAGAGAGGCAGACACCAAGTCTCGCCGATTGTGCGGGTAGCTTCAACAAAGCAGCAGGCGCACTCGCACGATGTTCGTCGCATTTGTATGGCTTTTCCCCTCTAGGTGAAATACTGAATCCAGGCCACGACGATATCAGCCAAAATAGAGTCCTTTAAAGATTTTGTAATAACTTTTGGATTTATATTCAACCTGTTCTGCTAACTTGGTGTATAGCTGAAGGGAAAAACTGTTGTATGCGTGATTTTCCTAAGACACACATTATTAAAAATATTCATTCAACAGTAATCCGGTCATTTAAGCCAGTTTGACTATCAATACATAGTCCCTTATTATGACCTTCTGTTTCAACAAGTAAATTCACGAAGTTGGAAGGAGAAAAACTGGTTTATAAAGCGAAGATGATATAATCTTTCAGTTTTTGTAAGAATATGTAATTAAGAAGAAAAATGTTGTGGAATCCTTAAAATCGTCCAGCACATGTTCTAAACGCTTAAATAATAACGATGACAAATATTGATTGTGGAAGCTACTCATACTGTAAACACGCGATTGCCATGAAGCTTCTGTCACTATATCGACTCGTACATTTATTTAAAGCCTTGTTTTACAATTCCCTCTCAACTTTTGCATCTTACGTTCATACTTTTCACACCCGATTTAAAGTTATCATTTGAGAGGACTAATGAGATTAGCGATTGTAGCACTCCGAATTACGATTCTTGACCTTCGATGTCAGGGAGAAGGTGACTAATTTAGTGCCATGCTACGGCCAACTTCGAGAAGTTTCCTCCCGTGTACTCATTGGCTGGCACTGGGAAGCCGTTCTGAATGTTCAGTTTCGAATAAAGCTCTTCGTTTTCATCAGGGCTGAAGTCTGATCGTCCAGACAGCAGCAGTCATTGTACCGACTCGCATTCCAATTTCAAAACTGAGGACAATATATATTTATATATATTTTGGGGGGGGGGGATTATGGATGCATGCGCCTAAGCAAATATGAGACCGTCTAGAAACGGAAATTAATATGGTCGTTTAATAAGGAGTCAAGTTAAGCGATGTAACCAGCGCATTTTTATTTGCGCGAATCGATTTTTGGCTCTTCACAGAACCATCAGTTTGACTGATTGTATTGAAGTCTATATCTAAGTGAGTGTTACTGTAATGACGCAGGGAAATTAATGCGATACTTATTATACATCTTGTTTCTTACTGCTTCAGAACTAGAATAACGCTCAAAAATGTTTTCCAGATTGAAGTTCGTTTTTGGGTGCTTTGACTATAGAGTACAAAGATTTACAACACATCTGGCACGAGATTTGGCGATACAAGACTAAGGGTAAAATCGTTTAGCGTTAATCCGCAGTAAAAGGCGTTAGAATGAAAAGTAGGTGGTGTTGTACCTGCGAGAGAAGGCCGCCTCGCAGTGGGTGCAGCGGTACTTCTTGTCTCCGGTGTGCAACTTGATGTGGCGGTCTCGCGAGCGCTTGTGCTTGAACAGTCGACTGCAGAACTCGCACCGGAACGGCATCTGGTCACTGTGCGTCTGCGAACAACACAAAGTCACACCAGTCAGCACTCTGGCTGTGTCAACTCTCTACTTTTCTAACCGACGTTCCCATCTCTACGTGCTGAAACTGCAACAGATTGACCCATGACCAGTTTTCAGATTATAGGAAAACTTGGCTCTATTTTTTTTCTAGCACAGTGTGTGCGCTGCTCCAGAGATACTAAGAATAATTTTTGCGCTCTATGGCAAAACGACTTTATTACATTTGTACGTTGCGTTTATCTGCATGTGTACATTTCCAAGTCAGACTCAGTTTAATACGCCCATATTTGTTCAAATCATTGGGATATATAAAAACTTCAATAATTTAAAGAAACAGATCAGGCCGCGAAGTCCTTCAATCGAAAAATCTGACATCTCCCAGGCGCCACTCCGCAATCAGCGCCCAGGGGAAAATCAACAGACACCGCAGTAACAGTCACATTCAGCTCGGACAGCACAGTCACATGCAGTCAGCGTCATACAGACATCCTGGTCACAGATATATTTTGTAAAGGTTCTCCACTGTACACACACGTATGTTTACAGTGCTTTAATTTAGTCTTCCATAAATAGTAAAAAATAAAAAATGTGTCAGCGAAATGTTAGAACCCTGATGTAGTTCACACAAATTAAAAACAGAAAATAGCTATCATTAGCATTTAATCACAACATTGCAGAAATTATCCGTTCTGCTCTATTCTCAATGTTACCTTCGATTTTTTCATATGTTAAGTATCCAACATGTCAAATTAATTCATCTGTGTGTCTTGGCGTACTAGTGTCGTATGTATGGCCTATGTCCAATTAACTGAATCCTTCTTGTTGGAGTCTTTCTTTCACCTTCTCTTCTTGACACGATAGCTTAATAGGCCTCCTTCGGGAGGATCCAACCAACCTTCAGGTTGTGAAATAACTAATTTTTAAGCACAAAATTTCTATGGCTTAACTATGGAGCAGTTTACGTATCATTTTAATATACTAGGACATTTTTTTGTAAAGATTTTTCTTATTATAAAACGGTCTAGCATACACAAGTGATCTCATATACAATTAAGATTGAAACCACTTGTTTTATTCATAATCAACTAACTGGTGCCCACGACCTCGTGTTTGACAAGAATTTTGAAGATTTTTTCAACTTGTTCTGAGACGATAAGAGTTTTTATTTCAACTGATAAAAAAACAATGTTTCCTATTTAGAGAACTAAAGCCTTACAACATGGTTTCAAATTGCTGTGCATTCCGCCTTTGTGGCGCCTGGACATGCAATTTAATATGGAATCCGGACCACGGAGCGTTCTAACATAGGAGGTCAGGTTAAGTATCCGAAGAAAATTGCTTGCCTGACCGAGATTCGAACCCAGGTCCCAGAGTTTTTTTTTCTTCTTCTTCTTCTTAGAGCTATAAGCCTTGTTGTCATCGTATAGCTGGAAAGGATTGGAGGAAGGGCAAGGAATGGGAAGGAATTGGAAGGAATTCAACCACGGCCTTTTCAAGGGACCATCCCAGCATTTGCCTGGAGTCGTCTCTGAAAACCATAGAAAACCGAAATCTGTGTGGCCGGACGGGTATTTGAACCAGCGAGATTTCAAGGTCGACAATTTAACCACGCCGCTCACTTAGAGGATTAATTATCTTTCTACACAAGTGGAAAAGTGAAAGGTCAATTATGGATAGCGGGAGGTATCAACCAGATCATTACGTGTGCTTTTGGGACCTCTAACAACGGCTCACTTGTCCAATCCTTTAATAAGTGATACGTAGGCAGACATGGCGCAATGTAAATTCAACAGTAATAAAATGAACTCTTTTCTGGCAAACCAATATTCAGTGCCTGCTCTAGTAACGAACCTGCTTTGCCCCGGTTCTTGTTCATATTCCCGTATCCGATATCTCTTTTCTTTTGTTCGTTTGGTTTGGTCAGGAATAACTCGATAACCTTGCACCGGGCAGAGCACTGTTGGCGGATTTGGTTTGCACTTTCTTGGTGCTGATCGGACAAGTGCACGTAGAGCAATTCGGTGCGGGGGCGGGGCCGAGAAGTTTTTGCGTGCTCCTCGGTGGGGCGTGAGAGTCTGTACTGTTCCTACAGGCCGGTAGACGCTCAGTCAAATGGGTGCGTCCCAACCAACTTACTTTCTAGGGCGCCTTAACACTTAACCATGTAAATGGAATCGAGTATCTCACGTAGAAGATATGTCTTCTTAGCTTAAACTGGAGATATATCATTCTACTAAGTTCTGCTAGGTTCGCATTTTCATCTGTTGGTATTTTTGACCCAACTTTGTGTCAACGACTTTTTCTGCCGTTTTTTAATTCTAAAGGCTGCCCAGGAAATGATATTGTATTTGTTTTAACATGAAAAATTAAACCGTACAAAGACCTAAGTTTTACAACATTGTAGACAACCCAATAGATCTTTCAGTCTTCACTATTCCATATTGCGTAGCAATTAGTTCAAGACGGGTGACAAAAAATAACAATATAACAGGACTTAAATGCAATAAAAAATAAATAAAAAAAAATAAAGGAACTTTTCACTGAAATGCCAACTTGGTGTTCAATTCCAGTTGGGATGGTCTTGACAATACGTTTGATTATTTACAGTTTAATACGCAAGGCTCAGTGTTGCACAGTCGAGATATTAACTTTTGTGATCAGCATCTTTGAGGAGTCCTTAATGAAAAAAAAAAAAAAATTACTGGAAAAAACTACAACTGTAATGTAACTAGGAGTATGAATCGTTGAGACTTGATACGTGCGTAAGGTAATAAATAATATCGCAGTTTGACTTAACGGTGGTCACATTGAAGTACTGATTCATTGAGGACAATTCAGAGGTAACTAAATTTTTCTTTATAACTGTTGCAATTAAGATTTAAAACAAATACAAATGCTAAATTATTTTGTGGGTAAACATAAAAAAAGGATTCGAAAAACAATCGACATCTTTTTCAGTTCCTTTATCTGATCGATTGTGCTGCAAAAAAATGGTATCAACTTTTAGAAAATTATCTTTTTGTTAGGGCAATACGTTGAACAACAAATTTCCGTTTGAACTAAAAACAGTTTCACTGGCAGCCCGAGAACTTTTTACCTTGCCGTCAGATCTTTCTGTAGACCAGATAAATACCGAAATCATTCTAGGATATTCCGAAACGTCAGGAGCTTTTTAAATTAGTAAGTTTAGAACCAGTGTTATACAGCTGTGGAAAAAGTAAAACTGTATATGGGGTGGAAATGGAAGGAAATAAAAAAGTAAAAGAACGGATTAAGGAAAAAATAAAGAAAGCCAATAAGAGGAATATAAGGAAGTAAGAACATCGAGTAGGGAGGATGTGAGAGGAAGGTTGTGTGTAGTGGGTGTGATGGTATCTGCCGCACTTGTCGGCGGTAGTCTTTGTTGTCGGGTGACCGCTAGATTCATCGCTCGCAGTGTGCCAACGCCCCCGTCAGCAACCACTGCGCTGCCTCTCTTCACAGATCATGTACTCCTCTCCGACCTTCACAATATAAGCCCGATATCTCTAGAAAAAAATCCATTAATCCACTATTACGCTCAGTGGTTGCTGAAATGGCTCCTGTAGTTTGCATACAGCAAGATGCGCTGGCCGCCAGTTCTACTTGCTGGTTGCTTCACACTACTCGTTTCACAGGTGTAATAATGCAAGACACAAAGAACAAAACAGATGGCAGCACTCGCTACCCACCATTAGGCGAGATCGTCCACACCTAAAACAACATTCATTTTACGTAATAACCCAAGATCACAAAGCTTTAGGATGTTTCGAACAGCACATCAATACTTCCAGCAAGCCTGGAGATCGATATTTGTTTAACTACAAGTAAAACGATTCTTTCTGAATTTTCATAACAAAATGAACAGCCGAATAATAACGACATTGGCATCTCTTCTAATGTCGCTGTTTCTCTGGTAAAACTTCCCCCTCTATTCGATGATATAATTTCGCCTGGATGGATTTCAACACTTTTCATAAGTAAAGTCTATTTCCATACAATACTGCACACTGATTTCTTTTTTTGCCTCATCTTTCAACAAGAGGTGAATTAAATTATTTAAATAACTACACAAGCATCTATATATAAAAAAAAATTGTCATATGAACTATGCAGAGTTCGCGGCTAGACTAATTCAAGCGTCAAACACAAGGCCACGCCACCGCATATCTCCGTACCCGCCACCTGCCTTTCCACCGCTCTAGAGGCCCATTCACACTCCAACTTGCAGGACCTACGATGTTCCGATTTTCCGATAAAGGACTCTTGAAAGGGGTTGTAGGAATATATGGAGGACGTGTTGGATGTTGTTGATCTCCCAGGCAACCAACACGGGTCCTTGCCGTCCAACAAACTATGGCGTTGGATCATGATTGGAGGATATATCCTGCGAGTATGACGATAAGGACACTGGTGTGCGGCGAGAAAGTACGAGTGGAAAGGATTGCTTGGAACAATTATTTGGACCCTTCTAGTAGCGTTAATGTGTCAGTGCATCCTACACGGATGTCCTATAAGTTGGACCGTGAATAGGCCGCTTTACTTTACATGCAAGTTCAAACATGTAAATTTTTCGCTTAGGAGATAACACAGTTCAATTCATTGTTGCTGTTATTACAAAATCGTAAGAAAAAAAAGAACCACGTCGTTAGCTAAGCGACGATGGGCAGAATCTCGTATAAAGAGAAAAGAATAAACAAAACATCCGTTATACCCTCGCAATTAAAAATGCGGGAGCTGAGGTAGGATTTCACGCGAAAGTTCCGCCTATGCGGACGTGGAGCTCCGTTACATCCCTCGTACATATCACTAGAAATTCTCAAATCAAGTTTAGCTGTAGTTAAGTTCCAGCGGATTGTCTTGAATTCATTTAGTCGCACTCTTGACTTGAACCAAAAGCTGTGTAGCAGTTTTATTACAGGTCCGCTTGCTAAAAGGAATCAGAATTATCACACATAGGTGAAATGAAGGAACGTTCTTAAGCACTGTGGGGCATGGGATTCCCACGGTATCTGAAACAAGTAACTAAAGTCTAATCCAACACTGAGTCTTCTAATGGCACAGCATACCGCTGAAGATTACTGCATTTACGTCTTCCAACTGGAAAGCGGTTGCAATCGGAGCTTCATGTGAACAGCTGTAGCCGATCTAGATCTCTCCTCCAAACTGCGTTCCACGGAATCATAGGCCAATACTTATTTATATAGCGGATCGCTGCTTACATAAATAACAAAAGCTAACTTAACAAAATAGTTGAGTACAATCAAGAAGAAGAACAACATATGCATGCAAAGAGGAGCCAGGAATAACACAACTGAAATGCTATTACATATCAAAGCAAGAGCTGATAAAATACCAAAAGATCCGCCATGAAGGACTATATATGACTGATATGGATAACACCCTCCGAAATAACAGTACTCTTTCTAATCCATTCAGTCACGAAGAAGTTGAGAAAACCATCAAAATGTTAAAAATGAGGAAGACTGCAGATTTAAATGGCGTTTTCCCAGAATTCGTAAGATATCATGGGAAGCAGGGAAAAACATAGCTCAAGAACTTGTTTAGTGATATCCTGGACAGCGGGATCACTCGTTACGCTAATTCCCTACTACGCCCAAACAAGTTTCGCTTCAACTAGAAGTTCATCGCATTAACACGGATTAACTGAGGAAATTGTTTTGATTCGAAGCAGAACAGTGAGCTTTTCTCTACTCGAAGCTACAGTGAGCACTGAATGAGTTGATGAAATTTACGAGAAATTAAATCCGCTACCATCACCACATGAATATATATATTAAATTTTTGTTTATCTCTTTTCGGTCACATCGCAGAATACAGCACCACCCGATACTTTGATTAGTAGGATATTTTTATAAAAATCAGAAATTAACGAAACCAAGGGACAAAGAGTGTCAGCACTAATAGACAATAGTTTTGTGTCATGCTGTGCAGCTGGAGTTGTGGAGCGGACTAGAAAGCGAGAGCCAGCGCCACTCCCAAAGCGAAAAACTATGCAGCTCCTCTCCGGAGAGCAATCCTCACTGCAACACCCCGGTAGCATTTCCAGCTCTCAGACGTCAACCAGCAGAAAATTTACTATCCAACTTAAAGAGAGAAATTTTATTTCATACCATACGATTACCACTTTCCATTTTGTTTTTAATTATAACTTTACATATCGTCACCCTGAGATCATGTACTGGGAGAGGAATGAAGCAAGGAATAGGAAGGAATTCGTTCATGGCTTTCTGGGAAACCGTGAAAAACCGAAAGACAGGATTCGAGCCTCGAGCGTTCATCACTCATTCTCCGGGCTCGATGTTAGTGTCAGCAAGGGGCCGTTGTGAAAGGATGAAAGAGTAAATTGGTCTTGAGGGCTACACAGCCAAATGGACCTTAAATTAATCTTGTGTTCAAAGCTTGATACTCAGCGATTACCAGCGATAACACGAAGACTAAGCCGGTTGAATAGTCAACATGATGACGTACACGCCCATCCTCTGTTTTCCCCTCGAGGGTTCGTGTAACCCACTGACTTCCGATGGTCGCTGTGAACGGATCAAAATATCCGATCTTCCCAAAACAGGTGTCAATTTATAGCAAGTAGTACCAGTAAGAAATGAAATCGAGTAAAACGACATATTTCATGATTCGTGAACATCAAGTGGAGAAAAAATTTTTACACAAGTTTCCGTCATTTGGCGCAAAATCCGCGTTAAAAAGAATGCAAGAATCCTCTTAAACACCACGGGCGGAAATATGTATTCACGTACAACCCTTACGGCAATGTATATAGACATATCCCTAACAGAATTTTAGTTTTTCTTGTGAGAAGAAACGTATTTTCATTGAATGTTAAACAACTCGACAGTTTCGTAAACATTTAAATCTCACAGCACTGTGCTTATCTTGCGGGCTTCACTTTACTTCGACTCCCACTTCTGAGATTGGCGGTTTTCGCTAACAGTTCTGCTGGTTGTGCGTCGTTCTAAGTGTGGTATGAAATTACCACACGAAACCAGCCGAATAGTTAATCTTACGGTAAAAAGCTTTGGAATCCACTCCAATCAGCCTACACGAAAATTATATCGGCAACGAGACAGATTCTGAAAGCTATGGCCACTGGAATTTCAATGTCACCTCAGTTCAACGTTGCATTCCGCAGGACGATGATGATCTGGAATAATAGGGGTGGTATTACAACAGATTCATCGTTGTTCTAGCCAATTCGTGGTATAGGGTTCGAAACAAGGTACGTTCAAGAATTTTTTTACGTGCTTTGGAAAGTCATAGCAAAACTCGCGAGAGCAAATTACAGTCGAATTCCACGTTAAACTGCAGGTAGAGTCACGGCAGAGGCGGAATGCTCGGAAAGTTGAAACCTAACTACCAGAAGCTATGACGTCATAATTTTCAGTGTTCCGTACCTACTGAATGAATGATTTCAGTCTGTTACAGTCTTATAATATCCTCAAACTTTTAGCATAGAAATTACAGTTAGACAATTATTTAAGTTTATTTATAAACGTTTCTCGGGAAACAAACCGAGTGATGTTGTTAATGCACAATATTTCGGCGACTTTATTCTCCGTCGCCATCTTCAGGTGCAGTTGCAAGTCTTGAAGTCTGCCTTGAAGATGGCGACGGAGAATAAAGTCGCCGAAATATTGTGCATTAACAACAACATCACTCGGTTTGTTTCCCGAGAAATGTTTATAAATAAACAACGCCGAGAAAGATTACATTCATTCATTTATAATTATTTAAGTGTTAATTAATTTTAGCAATATTATATTGTAAAATTTGGAAAAACTTTTGGGTTAGTTACAACTACAGGGATCCTAGAACGGGTCGAAGAAAAACATTATCCTCAGACAATCATCATCGGATTGAAATCTGGATACAATAATTTTTTTCCTCTTTTCACAGTTTCGACAATTTTTTGGTGAAAAACCATAAAAATCTAATTCCTCCCTTTATTTTCAAAAGTGATAATCCAAAAACTGTTTCAAATTTTAGTCTTTTAAGTAGGCTTTTGGATAATACAGGAAAACATTACAAGCTTTTCTGGAGTTAAGGAAGTAAGTGAACTTTAACAGATTTGATACTTCAGTTGGCCTATAGATTTTTTCTAACAGTACCATATTTTTTTTCAATTGAATTTCTTTTGTTTGGTTTGTATGTATAATTTGAAAGAAAATTTCTCAAAACAAATAATGAAGTGTGTTTTAAAATAACTAGCTACTAATTTTTTTTAAAATTTATTTGATTTAATACACAATGTGTGTGCGGAATCGTCAATATGCGAGAACAGTAAGCAGAAGTTGATGTCGACGAGGTCATTGTCCGGGAGGATTCGCAGTGGTAACTGTATCCGACCATCCGTCATGCGACACATGCGGACGGCCACGCGTTTTTGTTAATTATCGCTCAGCTGTCTCTAGCAAAGGACAACACCACCGCCGGCCCTAGCAATGGAGGTACGTAAAGGGCTGCGATTCACCCTCCTGTATCTTGCACGCATTAACTCTCAACTATACATCCAGCATCCGTGACGGATCTACAAATAAAACTAAGATTTTCACCTCTTCAGATATTATTTTGCCGCTCGCATAGCATTTACCACCCGGGCCAAGTAACAACAATTATAATTTATTCAAAATGTGACAGAAAATAAACAATTTGCTTTTTCAGTAAGGCCTTCCATTTTTTGAATCTATCCGATACATTATGCATTACCTTCAGCTAAACTTTTTATTGTTTGATAGCGGACGTTTGGCGAGCAAGGAACGGGAACTAATTCCGCCGTAGCTTCCTGAAGGAATAATTTCGGAATTCGCCTGAAGTTATTTGGTGGAACTGGAGATCACCGTACCGGGTTCGAACCAGATTCCGTCCTGACGCCGAAAGAGCGCTTCATATCTAATAACATTGGCTCGAGAAACTTAGACTCGGCGGAGGTGAAGGTAAAGGTAAATTTTAAAAGCTCGTCTTCCGGCAGAGAACGAGATTCGAACTGGGAAAATATCCAGCAGCAATAAGGCGCTCTCTTGCGCAACAGAGCTGTAGCATACCACACGCATTCGTTACTGAGTAACGAGTACATCGCCCGACTCGAAGTACCGAATCGTTACTCACAAATTCATTTCGTTACTCCCATTTGTCGTATGGATGTCAGTTTGATTCGATAAGAGAACAAATACGATGCGGAACAAATACGATTCGCCCAGCGACTAAATAATTCTCAATGAGAGGATGAATATTTGAACATCGTGCGTCGCGATTTCTGGGAATTTTGATTTGGATTCGTTTCCTTACAAATGAAAATGTGCAAGTAGGCTACAAACCTGTTGCGCGTACATTATTTTAACATAATTAATATTATTTTCTGTTAAGTGTTGACATTTTTAACGAGGTAAGTAATTTTGACAACAAAGAGTTATAGTGTAGTTTTGATTTTGTTTAACATTAAAATTTACAGAGCATAATTTGTAAATAGAAAATTTGGATAGGTAATTTGAGATGGTTATTATTTCTTTATTTCAAAAATTTATGAATTGCGTTTAGATTTGATTGATTTCAAACATTTATGGAATGCGTTTTTTTAAAAATGCGATATTCTGACTTCTATTTTGTTTTACAGTGTAAATTTTGCCTAACTTGCTTTACTAAACGAACAATTTAATTAAACTTTACAAACTACGAACGAAGTCATCCCGTAACCCTTAAGCGATGTGACTCGATACGATGCTTCATACTAGTGGTCGATTGTGTCAAAAATAACGGGTAAAGAAACGATACGATAGTAACGAAGTCGTCCCGTACGCGGCGTGACTCGACACTTCATGCTAGCGCTCGATTGTACCAAAAGTAACGAATAACGATACTATAGTAACGAGTACCGATTGCTTTAGTAACGCATACACACGGTACACAATTTCTCGTTACTTTTACAGATCTATTGCGCAATAAATTTAATAGTAGATAGTGCGTTCACTGTTCATTGCATTTCCACTTGACTCATATCTGAATGTTGCACAACTGAAATAAGTAGGCCTATTTACTTCAATAGACAGCATTATCTACTTCCGTCATTCCTTTCTTTTGCGATGCACTATCCAATTTCTGATATAAATGTTGCTCCTGTAACTTCACAAGGAGAATATGCTGCTTCGAGTTTTATAACATGGCAGGCTTGCACCTTTCACTTTTTATACCGGTAGAATAACAATGCTCTGGGTTTAGAAACTTTGTTTTTTTAACTTGGGGCGAAGGAGTTTATTCACGCGGACAGCCCTTACTCATCTAACGCTAAAGAAATCTGACAGATAGTGACATGTCACTTGGTCTCCCGCTTAACAAGTTTAGTCATCAACACAGTCTCAGTTCGCTCCATATTCTTTTTTGTGCAGCCCCAATTTACAGTTTTTTGTTTTGTTGTGACTTCACAATTCGTCGACGTTGAGGTCATTACAGGCGAAAGAGAATTAGGGGAAAGAATGTTAGAGAAATCGGTCATGAACTTTTGAAGGAATCATCCCAGCATTCGCGAGTAGTGACTGTGGGCAAGTAATTGAAAACCGAAAAAATCTGGATGGCCGGATCAGAAAACTAACCCACTTCCTCTGAAATGCGAGCCCGGATAGTCAGTCGTTTAACCAGTGTGTTTTCATGGGATGAAGGCAAACATTCATGGCATATAACCACAGGAAGCCAGAAAACCGTTAATCGTTAACTAACGAAGTTAAAATTGTAGATAGTAACTTTTAAGTTGACCTAAAAAATTATTAACGGTCTTCTTAACTTCCGTTAAATTGAACTTCCTTTAACTTCAGTGCGTTAGATTGCTTGTTGACGTCACTTCGTTTGTTTGAATCAAAGAAGTTTGAATATTATACACTAGAAGGAGCAACGGCGCTAGTGTTCCTTAGCAAATTGAACGATGCGCCTGCCGCCATTTTGGGGGCAACCGGGAACTTTCAGTGTATACTTTTATACAGTTGATACGTGGCGTTGCGATCGAGTGCTCGTATTTTTTTGGCTTACAAGTGTTTTCTGCAATGGTTAAGTCTTGCGCTGCATATAACTGCACCAACTGAGCTACAAGAGGCACAAATTTGTCGTTTCACAAGTAAGTATGCATTTAAATAAGTTCACAATCTTCTACTATCTTAACGCCTGGATGTGCTGATCACATGTTGAATACTTTCTTTCGATACAGATTTCCGCTCCGATATTTGAATAAATTGAGGGAGAGGTTAGCTAAAACTTTCGGATCCTGAAAATCATGTTATCCTACTTTCAAAGAAAATGATGTATTTGTTTGTCATGCTGAGATTTATCATTTTGGAAAAATGCACAATAAAAAGCAGAAGCTGTCAATCAGACAGAATTTAAACAAAACTGTGTTGTTTTATAATGAATAAAAGAAGTAGACAAGTTCATTTCTTGTATTTACTTCCCTTATATTCTCATATGAATGATATGATTGTTATTAATTTCGTAATTTTACTCTCCAGATATTGCATTAAAGGTGGTATAAAATTAATGTAGACATTTGCACCTTGCCAGCTAAACTTTGGGTAGTCTCTGGAGTATACAAAAATGTGGGGAAAAATAGAATGGAAAGTGACTTTGATATACAAGGTTATAATTTAAAACCCGGTGGTCCACTTGCATTCAAGCAATATGTAATATGAAAAATGCACTTTAATATATTTTGTTGGCCTTGACAAAATCTGATTAGCAAGGAGTATCATGCTTAGATTTCCTGGACCCGCGTGCTGAGTTGCTAAGTCTTTAGAAGTGAAAGATTTTGGCATAACAATGAACAAAAAAGATAAAAATAGTTACAATAGAAATGCTAAACTTTTCCTTCTTCGGTTGCCTTTGATTGTGTCGGATTGAAAATTCAGTGAATTATTTTTTTTTTTTTTTTTTTTTTTTGTTGCGTACTAATCTTCTCTCCGAAGGAAGGTGGCGAAGAAATAACTTCAGATATATTCCATCATTACACATGCTGATTACAGAGTAGAAGGCGATTCGAGGTAACGATTTGAAAGCTGTGGGCGATTGGTGAGGAATGATATGTATTCGGCGCATGTCTCTCCTATCTCACAACTGGATTGGCCACTTGTTCCGGCCATGGGTGACCTAGCCTAGACAACAGTACAGTGCCATCTGAGGACGCCATAAATCGAACGTAATGAACACAGGCACAGGGACTGAATTCTAACTTATAGAATGGATAACACTTTTCACATCTCTCTCAAATATTCGTAGTGAGCCTGGTGGATATGCTCAGGCACTGTCGAAGCCACTGCTGGAATGGCCAGCCCGTTTCTGCAAACATCTCCAGGCTAATGCGACGACAGTTCACTCAAAGGATCCTCTAATGACTTCGTCGTCGACCAGCCCGGAAGCTCCAATTATAAAAGGCGTGTTTGTGTGTGTTTTGTTCAAGTGAAACTTATTTACACAATCGTAAATGATAAATAATACAAAATTGAATAACGACACGCGATTGACAAGAAGGGTCGAGTAATAAAACATTTTTAATAAAACACACACGCACACAAACGTTTCATTGTCCAAACAAACACAAAAACGAGTGTTGGTCGCAAAGGGCAAAGCTTTTATTACATGTATAAATACTGCACATGAACGAGTTAAAAATTATGAATATAATAAACCTTTGAATTGATAAAAGAAAATGAACAACTGCTCAGTTGTAAGGAATACAATATTTAAACAAATAATGTACCTCAGTTTCTGACAACTAAAAGTTTTCTTAAATGTACAAATTACATATACGAACTCCTGAATATAATAACGTCAAATTGATAAAATAATAATCTCAATATAAACGCCACAAATCCATATGTTTTGCTCGGTATATTACTGGTTTCTTGCCTATACAGCCTGTATATCCAAGTTCGTATTTGTTTATATTTACGACAATTACCCTAGACACACAATCAAAATACAATATACCAAATTACACATTACATATTCAGTTACTTTCAGATTCTAGTCTTCCTAAAAACATGTCAAATTTCAGCTTAAGTATTCCGATAGTGTTAACAGTGTCGTGATCTGGAATGGTCCCACACAGCCAAGTAGTGTAGTCGCTCCAGGAGCTGGTCAGTTTGTTTTCTTCTCCTCTGGAATCCTATTATCAGATGGTTTATCTTCTTCCTCTGCACATTCGCAGTTTGGCGAACCACGAGTTCCAATCATGTCTTAGTATTTTCTGAATGCATCGTGCTTATATTTCAACCGAGTGTTGCGTGTAGTAGATGCGAAGTTATTGCCTTTGTGGTTCATTGCTTGGAGATGTCACAATTTTCGTGACAATTTTCCAAATTAATGGTAAGGTGAATGAAGTGTCACTGACGGTAAAAGAAAGAGGTGGCCGCAGGAATCACTAGGTGGAGCAGATGGATAGCCGGGATTCGATCACCGACGAAGGCGAATTTTTTCCCCTAAGATTGCTACATTCAGTGTTCGGAATTTGCTAAACAGTCCTAGGAACATACACAGGGAGCACCCTTTACCCGACAACACGTAGTATACCAGTTCTCATCTTAGCGCAGTACAGTCAATTGCGTAATGGGAGTGATTTGTTTTCAGTAAATACACACACCGTCTCTGACGCAATACCCGCCTTTTTGGCTAGGTCCTTACGTCTCTTCCAGATCATTAGAGTATAGTGATTTTTCCATGGTCTTTTGAAGGAAGCAACCCGTCTTTCGGCTCGAGTGATTTCGGTCAACTACGGATAACCGAAATCTGCATGGAAAGACCAGGGATCGATCTTGCGTCGTCTACAATCAGTGTTGCCACCTTAAGAAAACAAAAGTCGCTAGATCTGATCTCAAAACTCGCTAGATTGCGGGATATTTAGAATTAAAAGATTCGCTAGAAATCGCTAAATAAAATAAAGGAAAATGGTAAGGCAAGTAATATAAATATTTTAATAATTAGTATTTTCATATTTTCATTAAAGTATAACATTGTATTAAAAATCAACATCAAATTTCTTCAATCGGTATTTCTTCTTCATCATCTTGCTGTATCGTTGGAGTTACAGAACTTGCAGATGTGTAAGGATGAGATGAATCGTCAGTCTTAGATTTGAAAGAATATTTAACATCTTTACCAACTGCAGCAATCACATCAGACGGAAGCTCGTAACTGTAGCAGTTCCCCCTCCCCCCCCATTTTTAACCGATTCCATATAAAAAGAATGCTAGAGTATTTACAGCTATCACATTTCTCAAATTGTTTTTAAGAATGTTCATTGTACTGTAAATCCTTTCTACTGCGACATTTGAGCGAGAAAATGATAGGATATGCCTAAATCATATAACTCCAGAAAGATATTTATTCCAGCAGCATTCTTGTATTGGGCAAACCTTATTCCGTTTTCAATATATTAGGTACGCAATTATTTATCCGAGTCATTACAGAGGCATTACATACCCCAATTCCAATCCAGTTCTTCGAAACCCTCTGGAAGGTTGATTATCACTAAATATCACCAAATTTTTTTTTAGCGATAACATATTTTAGAATATCGCTTTCGATCTTCAAAATTCACTAAATCTAGCGACAAAATCGCTAAGGTGACAACATTGTCTACAATGGAAGACCCAAATGCTAACCGCTTTCCCACCAGGCTCGGTCAAAATGTGTGCCATCTCCAGTGCCAAATTATTATCTTCATGTTAAAGCAGATAGATACAAAGCGCTGTGTGGTGACTGTGATAGTGCCTGTAATCTCTCTCCGTTAGCGGGATTTTGCTGTTCAGTGGAGTATTGTTGAAGAAGACTGAAGGATCTGAGCTAAATGAATGTTCACGTTCGCCTCCTGCGACAGAGCAAAATATCTTGTTGATGGACAGTACCTTTTACAGTCATTCATCTATAATCTTCAATATTTTAATATTGTCGCATCTGAATTCTGAACCAACTAATAAATATTTCTTCCACAGCACCGAGATGTATCTCAGGAGAGCGTGTGGTATAAAAATCACCAACTAAAAATAACTAAAAGCAAATCAATCGAAGCAACGGTGACCGTTGCCATAACTGTAAGTGGTTCTCCAGCGTTGTTAGGACGGTTTAACGTCCTCTGAAAGTGGGAACCTGTGAGTCTAACCGGGGAGGCACTAGACCGCTGAAGGAGAAAATAAAACGTTGAAGTTAACAGTGAAAACCGTGTCACCAGGCAGGCAGTGTGTTTTGTGGACCGGCTAATTCGCGCTCAGGGAGAAAGCAACCAGCGCTCTGGGTGGAGGCTGCCGCCGACAAAGGAGATCATTAATCGCAGCCTGGGTGTGGACTGCCCTGTGCCAATCAACACGGCGGAATCGCAAGAGAAGCATGAAGCCGCATACACCAGTATCTCGACTGGTTTGATGCAATCCTCTACCTTTTCCCATCTTGAGCCAATCTCAGGGCACCCATTACAACAAACGTTTTCGATCTCCTTCACATATTCTAACCTTTGTCTTCCTCTACACATCTTTCCCTTGACAACCCCCTCTAATAAATTAACCAATTCCGTGTGTATTGAAATTTGGCTAATCATTCTTTTCTTTTTGATGATACTATTGTCTAATCTTTGACACTTTTAGAAATTTTACAAGAAGAAAGGGAATAAATATCTGCTCAAAGATGTTTAAAGAGAGCGATAAAAAATCTGCTGTGTTAACTAACCGAGTACCATTGGGACATTTGCATTATTTGCCTGGAGACTGACGCAACTGACTGTCGAAACCTACACATAATGAGCAATATACGAGACGGAAACAGAGGAATAAGCACTGCGACTAAAAGAACTACTTTCTTTTTTTTTTACCTCTATAAACATGTATTCGTGTCAACTAGCGGCCGGACCTAACATAACATAAACTTTTTTTTTTTTTTTTTTTGTTATTACCACTCGTCGATAACTGAATAGTTAGGATTTGGAAATGACGGTTTGCCTTTGCCTTAAATGAACGGGATATACAGATATCTCCAACTATTTTTAACTTATTCCATCTCGTGACAAGCGCCCTCCATTCTCCTGTTCACGCTCATTTAATTCGCGCGTTGGGAGAACGTTTAGACTCTCCAAATCCTTTTAATAGCAAACGTCCTCTACGTAATTGGATTCCAGTTCACTTCATTATTCTGTTCTTCTCGTATTTCATAGCATTCTTTCTTCACCGTCTCTTCTAACTCCCATACTACTTTCCCATACTTCTCTGCATCCACATCTCTAATGCTTTCATTCTACGCTCGTGTTCCCCCATTAATCTTCATTCTTCAGCTGCTTTCAATGCAACACTACACGCTAAACACCTACCGTGGTTTTTCCTTATGCGATGTCGTATCAAGGACTGTAGGATTGAAATTACTTTTGTTTAAAATACAGAAATGCAGCCTATCTAGTTGCTCAGTATTAACGCGACCTGATAGCATTTTAGAGACCGCAAGTTCAGAATCTTGGTTACGGCAGCAAATTTTACAGGCCCGGAACATCTGGAAACTCCTTTTTTTGTGAATGAATCATCCGTGGTTCGGAATCATCATTAAAGCAAGGAAGTGGCCATACTATCTTTCGGATTTCTTCCCGCGGCAGTTTCAGAAATCCACCAACTGAGTTTTAAGTATTTTTTTGAGGGGGGGGGGGGGAAAGAGGCATCATATCAGAAATCAAAATATAAGGATGGTTATGGCCAAAGAAACATCTAGTAGAAAATCTAAAATGGCAGCGGGACATAGGGCTAAGGCGAAGTGGTACGAAAGTTTACTTGTCTTTCAGAAAGCAATAAATATTCATTCCGTTAGATCAAAAAATCTGTGCTTGTAGAGAACGAAGGAAAGAGAGACAATGGTTCTTCAAGATAAAATACACTGGCGGAAATTAACAGTGCATCACCCAGACAGGAATGGTGGAATTTTATTTTATTTTTACTTATGGGTTAACGCCTTGTCGACGCAGACATCATTAGAAGCGGGATGGGACTGGTGGACACGGAACGGGAAGGAATTCGGCCATGGCCTTTTGAAGGAAGCATCCCGGTATTCGCCTATTAAGTGATCTGGGGAAACCATGGAAAACCTAAAGCTGGATACCCGGTACTGGGGATTCGAACCGGCGTCCTCTCGAATGCGAGATCAGAGCGTTAATGTAGAATTTTAGGAAACTTTGTAGATATATCCAGGGTTATACGCAGAAGAAATGGTGACAAACTGAAATGGATCAGGTTAAGTTTATTACCTTTAGATACAGTTGTCAGTTAGAAGTGCGCACCTATAGCTTCGAGAATCCTTGGCATCATTGAATCAAAAATGTTCGGATGTCTTCTCTCTCCGACTGCATGTCATGTGCAGTCAGTTGCTGCACAGTTTGTGCTGGGTGACCATATGATCTAATTGAGTCTATTCCTGGTATCCCAGACATGCTCTATAGAGGACAAATCTGGGGACCGTGCGGTCCAAATTGTGATCGTAATCCCCTGCAAGGCTTGTGTTGTGATGGCCACAGTATTAGAAGGGACATTATCCTGTTGGAAGATGTGATTTGGACATGAAGGGTATCACAATGGGGTGCAGCAACCCGTCCATATAGGGATGGGCAGTCATTGTGCCTTCAGCACCAACAAATTCAGTCCTGCTATCGAAACTGATGGTCCCCAAAACCATGATACCAGTGGCTAGACCTGTGTGACGTTCTGAAATCACAGAAGAGTAAACAGCATCTCCTATGTCTACATTGTCGATTATCACTTTACTACAGACAGAATCGAGACTCTTCGTTAAATACAAATGTATGCTATTCACGTGTTTATTTGCGTTCCGCATTACACATCCTTTTTTTTTTTTTACCTATTGCTTTACGCATCGTCGACGGCTAAGATCATTAGATCCGGGATGGGACTGGGGACAAGGAACGGGAAGGAATTCGACCATGGCCTTTTTGAAGGAAGCATCCCGGCATTCGCCTGGAGTGATTTGGGGAAACCATGGAAAACCCAAATCTGGATGCCCGGACGGGGATTCAAACCCGCGTTCTCATAATGCGAGGCCGGAACGTTAACCGTTCACCCACCACGCTCGGTCGCATTACACAATGTTAAACGATGTTGGCAATGAAATCACGTTAACGGAACATACTGCATAGCGGTCAAAGAGTTAAAGCCAGCTTCAAGTAATTGGTTTACAATCGTTCGGGGGTAACTCTCTGTAACCACTGCTTGGATCTGGCTTGCAGTCACGCATCTACCAGCTACAGCTACAGCCACAGCCACCCTTCTGTATCGACCTATGCCTCCTCTAGGAGTACTAGAGCCTTCTTTCATCCACTGTATAACAATTCTTTATTTTGACATTGAACTACGACCAATCCTTCCGGAGATTTCACGATATGACGCACCCATTTCAAACACGCGAATTCTCCGTCCTCCCTCACAGACGTTTGGGTGTAGAGGGTTGTCACTGTTGGTCTGGGTACGTTTGATCAAGAATTTGTGGACAAAAAAGTGTCGTGTTACACCGCACTGCTCACCACTTATGAAAAACACGTAACAATTCTGCATAATGAATAGCCCCCTAATTCTCATACTATCACACGTAAAATATTACATTTTTAAACATTTAATATTCTTCATATTGGATACTTATGACCAAATTCCATTCATTTATCACAACTCCGTCTAGGTGTTCGAGGTAAAACGACGACGTCAGGAGGAAGAGGTGAAATTTGGGACTGGAATAGAGTAGTGTGGAATTGTCTGTGTGAGCTCACAAAGGATGCCGCCTCTATTGTTCTAATTGGATACATTGTATCATTCTATTGTTCTCCCCCTCCCACCTGTCAATCATTTTCACAAGAGCAATAGAATCGACAGCTGGTACTAGGGTGGTGAAGCTGAGGTTACCTCTGGTTCGAACCCCCGTCTGAGCATCCATATTCTCGTTGTTTCCTAAAATCACTCTAGGCGAATATGGACTGGCAAAAGAGCAATAGAATCGACAGCTGGTACTAGGGTGGTGAAGCTGGGGTTAGTGTAGGAGAGGGGGGGAGGGAGGGGGAGGGGAGGAAAAGGGGGCGTGGTCAAGGACAATAGGGGTGTAACTGAGGTTAGTCAAGTGGCCCTCAAGTCAAGTGGTTAGTCAAGTGGCCCTCAAGTCAAGTGGTTAGTCAAGTGGGAGGGGGGAGGGGGGAGAACAATAGAATGATACAATGTATCCAATTAGAACAATAGAGGCGGCATCCTTTGTGAGCTCACACAGACAATTCCACACTACTGAATAGTTCTTTAAAGTCAATCCGCCGAGGAAGATGACTTAACACTGCGTTTTTCTTAGTTCATGAATAGAAGTGCCACAACAATGGCTTTTCGTGATATTTGGATGATCCCCGAAGCTGAAAAATGTGACGAATGAACGTGAAAATCTGCTAGCCAGTTTACTCCAGTGCCAAACTCTTTCAATGGAGTCAAATGTGCACAGCGTTAGGGATTATAGTTTCCATGTGCGTCTCAGTAAGTACTGCCCGTGGTTGGGCAGGTGGAATGTTGTGGGTGCAGGCTGTCGTGTGTTCCCACGGCGCTGCAATTAGGCCGAGTACGCGATAGGCATCGCCAGCTCCATTGTACGCTATCTCGGAATGCGAGCAGGATGTGAGAGGAAGGGCACCCACAGCTAGTGAATGGCCACCACTCGACGGAAGCGGCCAACCACACTGCCAGCGGAGACCAAGTAAATTCCAAAACTCCCAGTCACAGAGTTTCCAGCCACTGTCGTAGATAGACAGTTTTCACGTGAAGCTTATATAGCAAACTGCAAATCCACGAAACAAGCTTTCTCTACTATAGAAAACACAGCAGTAGTCGGAGTTCGAACCAAGGACCATAATCCATGGACCATTACACTGTCTCAGAGATAAGACCGCTCAAATTTAACCTGCAGGGAGATTCGAACTCCCGTCGTCTATTTATAAAATCGGTCATTCTAGCCACGAGACAATTGAATACTAATGTCATATTACCAATACATAAACTCGAGCCAAATCTTTGAGAACTTTTCGGTCGATTTTCCCGAGAATGGTTCAGAGGTGCAACTCAGCTCTGCTCCACTTTTTTTTTTTACTTATGACTTTACGCCTCGTCGACGTCGAGGTCATTAGAGCCAGGATAGGACTGGGGACAAGGAACTGGAAGGAATTCGGCCATGGTATTTTGAAGGAAGCGTCCCGGCATTCACCTGGAGTGATTTGAGGAAACCATGGAAAACCCAAATCTGGATGCCCGGAAGGGATTCTAACCGACGTCCTCCCGAATGTGCTTTGCTCCACAGTATTACCCTCGAGTTCTGCCACACGACCGTAAAAAATATGAGATACTTAAATTGCGGTGGAGCGCACGCACCGTTGGCAATTTCCCTAATCATCAAATTACACGTTCCTTAGTATTTATTATTATTATCATCATCATTTTATAAACTTTCAATGTTAAATTCCACCCCCGTCTACTTTTGTGATTTACGAATTTTAAATACCTTCATCACTTTTGGCAAATTATTCATCACTTCCCTTGGTAACTTCTTCCAATCCTTGACCCCCTTACCCACAAAAAAAAACACTCCCTTGTGTATAAATTCCATTTCCAGCTTGTGATCATTGTCATCTTTTCCCTTAATTCTTTTTAAAATATCCTTCCAAGTCCCATCACCCACATACGCCTTGTATATTACCAGCAAAAAAAAAAAAAAAAAAACACTAATGTACCTAGTAGGAACTAGTGAGCCGTACACGATAGTAAAGACGGGACAGAAGGAACGGTACAGTCTACATGGCGGATATTCTAGGTTGCACTTAAAATGGAGAACTTGTAAAGTAGGGTCCGTGCGATAACCTGTACGTGCTGGATCCATTTCATTCCAGTCCGACAGTAAAGAGGAAGCGATACCTTGTGTGCTATTTGCAGAGTACTGCGACCACCTGGCAGGCGATTGGATCGCAGAAGGCATGCGTCGTTATAAGAGGCACGGCGTGGACTACAATGACTGTGAAAGGTGCCGAGTGGGTCCTATCAGCAGGTTATAAATGACTGCGCCCGAGAATTCCCGCTTCTGCACACGCAGCTGGCATTGTCCGAGTGGAAAGATGCTATCGTTAATTACCGTGGCGATAGGGACTGGCAGATATATCAGCGCCCAAGAGTAATGAAGCTGCTTGCTGGCTCTAAGCGGCAATTGGGCCACCTCTACAGAGGTATAACGCAGTGTGCTGTTCTCTCCAACTACACAATAGAGGAAACTTAAATGGCATCTGCTGGCAGCACTTAGTTGGTTTCAAGCTGAAAACACGCATCATTGGGGGAACAATCACTAGCAGGTCACTTTATCAGAAAAATATACAACTGCGATATTAAATGAGACGCTTTGTTAGCAGCCGCCACCAGTTAATATCGGTTTAAAGGAAATCTTGTGAGACCATCCAAATTTTTTGACGTGTCAAATAGATGAAAAGAGTAGACTACAAAGATTCGGTAAACATAAGACATTCTTGTAAACATAATTTAAGATGATGATATCAGTTTTGATGAAACTGAAGGCAATTCAATGAATAAAAAAAAATATTATTTAACGTTATTGTTGAAACTAGTGCTCGTCCACACGCACAGTTATCAAATGTGATTACCCTTCAACCGAATCCTATAATTCACACTAAGAAATAACTGCAAGTAAACTCTTGTTTATGATAGTTAAACGACTGCACTATATGAACAATTCTAGTGTCGTTATTGAATGCGGCAATCAAGCGCCTGGTTCAAACTAGTTACTGCAACCAGTGGACGCTCTCAGTGGCTAGGCGCAGTGTCTACGCCTAATTTGTTCGTGCAATGTGGTTGAGAAGGAAGTTATCACCCAACAATCGACTAGATGCAATCTCATCAACTTAGGCAGTTACTGGTACAATCTTGTTAGCGTAACAATGGCTCTAACTTGTTTATGGCTTTACGCCTCGTCGACGTCGAGGCCATTGGAGACGAGAAAGGGCAGGGGGGCAAGCAACGATAAGGAATTCGGCCATGGCCTTTTTTAGGAACCATCCCAGTATTCGCCTAGAGTGATTTCGGGAAACCATGGATAACCCAAATCTGGATGGCCGGACGGTGAATCGAATAGCGTCCTCCCGTATGAGAGGGGGGGGGGTTTCCCTGAATCACTATCATCTTAGCATATTACCACAGCTTCACACGGTTGTTGGAATCTGGTTAGCGTAGGCAATAACCCGTCCTCGAACCCAAATATTTGGTCAGCATAAACAAACTCTAGCCCCCAATAGCTTCGTGCAAATACGGCTAGCTTTCTGGCCAATTACTGTCTCTCCTCTGTGCAAAATAATATTTTTGAGTGGTCTGATTAGCTTATGCAACTGTCACTCGTGGAACAATTGGTACATTGTTATCATAAACAAACGCTGCCTGCCCTTTAACCCAAACTGTCTGGTAAATTTAGTTGGCTTAACCCATTTTTAGACATTGGTGCAAGAAAGTTAGGCTAGGGAATAGGCAGCCATTATCAAACATTTGGTACTATCTAGCTAGCGACAACGGCTAAGTTGCAATAGCTTAGTGCAGTTTGATTAGCTTCGTCTATTACCAACCCTCAGATGTTTTATAATCTAATTACCGTAGCCAGTAAAGAGCAATTCACCTGCCAAAGAAAACGTCTGAACCGCCAAGAATAATCACTCCTCGAAATCTTAGCACATAAGCAATTATCGTGAACTCAAAAACTCTGTGCAATCTTGTTATCGTATTTAATAAGCACTCCCACCCTTCATTTAAGTTAGTTTCATCAGTTTAGAGTCATGTAGCTCACGACACAGAGTTGACCATACGTTTGACAGTTTATATGTATATATAAAGTTTAGTTTTCTTCAGACGCGTAGCGGGAAGGTTAAAAGAAGCGACAAATCACCAGCTGTGTGAATTAAGCCATCGGTGGGCCGTCCATAGAGCTCGGAACAACAAAGGGCGCTACGGAGCAGCGCGGGAGAAAAAGTTGGCATCCTGCCACTACCATCGGACACGCTTCACACAGATTTGCAACCGTACAAACCGAAGAAACGCCATTGCTTTCGCCATAAAGAGCTGCACACAGAAAGAACACTAATCAACCAGGTATTCTGTGGATACGTTTTTGCTGTCTCTCGACAAGTTTATTTACGTGTGCAGGACTTGTGCAGAACTCCAAGCTTTGTAAAACAGTTATGAGGATGTAGTCCGGATAGTAATGTTGCAAGTTTGCTTCTAATTAATTTCTGAATAGTCAAAATTCGTTAAATAACGAAAATTAAATTGTTTGAAATTATATTTGGCAGAGTTGTAGACATCCCTCTGTATCACATAAAACGTGCAGAAAAAAATAAGTTTGTTTTCTCAGTGCTCGGTTATGGTGGATGAATGATTTAGACAATACTGAAAACAACTGTAGGAAATGACATTTTAGTTTTTCCCGGCGTATTGTTGAAACTTCACACAATGCATCGTGATATTGGTACAGCATATCGATACAGTTTGATCAAGCAAAGCTCTTTGTCTCGAGAAGTAGAGGCTGTATCTCGGAACCCGCGAGTATACGAACTTAAACAGTCAAAAAACTATACTATCAGCGGAAGTTGCTACATTATCAAGCGAAAAGTCGAAGATCTCATCGTCTACGCAGTAACTGCGTTCAGAAGAAAATATTTAAGTAATGCTACTGTACTGATCTTTTAGATTAAAAAATAGCCATAGGTTATTTGGGGGCATTTTTTAATCACGTATACTTGTTTCTGATACGGGAGAAATTAAACAAAACTAACATTAAACTAATTAAGCCCACGTCAACTTCTTAAAGAACCTGACTATATACAGACTTTAACAAAGTGAATTGAAAATTCTTTCGGACATTCATAAAAGTTTCCTTTAAACGGAATACTAATAACTTTTTATAAAAAAAACCTTGAGGTCAAAGTAATGACAACATTATCAATTTCCAATATACGAACCTATCAACTCAACAAAAACTATTAAAAATAAAGAGCTCTTCAATATTAGTGATTGTAATTGCTGAAAGTAATGAATAAATATTCCCGGCAATATGTTACAACAGAAACACCGACAACTATTGGTTTGTGGAAGGAGGGAATTTAGATTATTCTGTAGCACAGCGTACGGATATTATCTACATACCTACATTCAGTACTCGCCTGCAACGTTTCTTAAGCAATTTATATTATGGCTGTATAATCTAATAGCTGTCTGTATTCCTGTTACTATGAATAAATATTCGTTCCATTATACTACAACAAATTTCATCAATTACTAGCGTTAATGATGAAGTGTTTGTTTTTAACCTTTCAGACTTTTTTCACAGTACGATTTTTTAAATTGTTAATAAGTTATTATTCTTTTTAGTTTTACAAGATATATTTATTACCTGGATGTTATGGATCATTTTCCTCAATTGCTGATAATATTAATAAATAAATTACGCCAAAGCAATTGACTTTTTAGTATTTATTGGTCTCGCGTACGCGTACACAACATAACATGCTTACAACTTTTGTACATAATTAACAGAAAAAAACCAGCTGAAGATGCTTCTGCAAAAGAAGTGAAACGCGAACGGGAGACCAATAAATACTAAAAAGTCAATTGCTTTGGCGTAATTTATTTATTAATATATTTATTACATTTGGCCAGCTGTTATACTAATCATAATTTTTAGTGGGGCATAATGCTAAAACATTCTCATCTTTTGGGGCGTTCATTAGGTGTACGATGTGATTCGCTTGAAATTTACAAGTCCTGAGACGTGCCCTTATAGTTATTGGCAAAATATCGTTTTAGAAATGAAGAATAAAAACTACTTGAGCAAATTAGTATAAAAAATAAAAACACCAAGACATTTTAACAACTGAATGGAAAATACCTGCAAGAAGGAGAGAGACTTCATAGCTGAAAGCCTTTGCACCTGAGGAGGTGATTCAAGGAATATTGAGAGAAAGTTAAAAAACAATAGGAACAAACGTGGACAGCATTTAAGTGCTCACTGCCACTCGCTTGCCATCGCAGTGTCATGCAGCAGGTAAATTTAAATTCATCTCATTGATGTAACACACTACAGCAATTTATATATTGTTGGAATCATCTCTGTAATTTATTTAAAACTAGTGCAAGCGCGTGACTGTTTTTTGCGTATCGTCACTTGTCTAGAATAGTTACAGTTTTTAGTGTCGAAGATTGTGAAAGGTTGGCCTGATCTGACCAAATACGAACTTGACCCGTGTTTCGCCCTCAGGGTGAATAAAATCCCTTGAGCTTGAAGAACTAAGATGTATTAATAGACGTAGGTATTAAACACGGACAGGGACGATCGAGCTATCGTATAATTGTTTCAAAAGTCGTAGACTCGAACTTGCTGAAATACAAACTTTACTTGTATTAGACCCTTAAAGTTCACTCTGCAAAATTTAAAGAATTCCTGTTACTTTGAAAGCCTCACAATGTTTTTTTTTCTTTTTTAATTGAGGCTGGGAAAACGTTCATATTGTAATCGTTGGTCGTAGTGTTTGTAACGGCCAGAGAACTTAATGCAGGTTGCAGATTATCAAACAGTTGAGAAACTCCGAAGAAAAGAATTGCCAGAATACTCGATTCGTGTCTGATGTCCTCTTTAAACAACCTAATAACTCGGGTACAGCGAACATGAAAAACGACCATTAACGAAAGTGTTCAGTAAAATACGTAAAAAGTAAATAAATTGTAATTTATAAACCTTGGTCAAGCAACAACATTAGCAAAAGTTTTACTGAGCGTGATGGTGTAACGGTTAATGTTCTGGACTCGCATTCGGGAGGACGGCGGTTCGAATCCCCGTCCGGGCATCAAGATTCGGGTTTTCCATGGCTTCCCAAATCACTCCAGGCAAATTCCGGGATGCTTCCTTCAAAAGGCTATGGCCGAATTCCTTCCCATTCCTTGCCCCCCCATCGTTTCCCGTCTCTAAAGACCTCGATGTTGAGAGGTTAAGCAGTAAAAAAAAAAAAAAAACAGCTTTAATTAAATTGAAATTCGTGGTTACAGCAGAGACCATGAGTAATTTGCGTTTTTTATGTTGCTTTCTTTAACAACATGTTACTGAATAGTTAGTTCCACGTTTTTTTCAAGTTCACCGATATTTTTTTAACTGTAAAATGCTACGAAAAGCAAACTACTTTAATGTACAGCGTGTATCAAAAAGAATCATCCGATTTGGCAAGTCTATATTTCTGAAATTAATAAACATATACAATGATTTTATTTTCTGATGAACGGGAAACTCAAAAAGTGCTTTTTTCCATACCTTTTCATAGGTGTTCAGTATGCCCCCCTTGAGATGCACGGCATATGTCAATGCGGTATTCAAATACTTCCCACACTGCAGCGAGCATGTCTTGAGTGACAGCTTCCACAGCTGCTGTTATGCGATGTCTCAGTTCATTCAGTGTTGTTGTTGTTGTTGTTGTTGTTGGTAACGGAGACACATAAACAGTCTTTTATAAACTTCCACAAGAAATAATCACATACAGTCAGGTCCGGTGACCTTGGAGGCCAGCAATGTAAGGCTGAATTGTTTGGTCCAGTGCGACCGATCCATCGTTCAGTAATCCTTTGATTTAAAAATTCCCGCACTTCCAGATGCCAGCGTGGCGGTGCTCCGTCCTGTTGGTAAATGAAGTTGTTCGAATCAGTCTCCAGCTGTAGCGAAAAAAGTGAATGTATGGCGGATGCGTTCAACGTCTGCATCAGACACTCGCGGGCGGCCCGGCGATTTGCCTTTACACAAACAACCTGTTTCTCGGAATTGTTCATGCCATCGTCTAATGCTCTGTGGTGTAGGAGTCCCCAGGGGTCTGCGTCCATACACTCAATTTTCCATCGAGATGGCCAGATATGTCTTTGGCGCACCCAGGTCCTGAGACACCCCCCCCCCCCCCACGACTTACTGTTTTGTATCCCAAGTGGGTACAAGCTTAGTGTTGAGGGACAGGACGTGTGGACTAGCTTGGGTGTCACGTAAGTCCGCAGACTCCACTAGAACGCCCGTAAAGTTCGAGCTTAGCTTCCCAATTCCGTGTAGAATCGGGTAAAGAATGCGGCATCGTTCAAATAGATGTGGAGTAGAGGTTCGGCGAAAGCCTCCTCGAGCATGACTCAGCTCGCGGAGAACGGGAACCTTCTCAACATGAGGAAGGGATTGTGACTCCCTGAACGGGTAAAAGGCGGGGAGGTGAGTGAAGGAGCGGCCGCTGGGCAATGATCCGGCGTGTCGGGACTGATGCGCCCCCCCCCCCCTCCCCGGTTCAGACTTCACGGCTTTTACCCGTAAAGCTGGAGAAGTTGCTACCCAATCCCGACTTAGGTCGGGTAACGGATGCATGCTTCAGCAAAAGAAGTTGGAGTAGAGGAATCACGTAAGTGACCTCGGCCGTTGCTCATCAGGTGGCGAGGGAAGCCCTGCCAACATGGGCTTGAAGCTTGGACGAGTATGTGGGAACTCGTGCGGGAACACACACTAGGAGCTTGCCCTGTAGCGCGTGGCCCTGTAGCCGGCGGGTGGCATCGCGCTGGGCCGGTCGGTAGCCGGGACGCATGCGAGAAGGGCAATCCGCGTTGTTGCTCGGTTTGCTGCGGCTTCCGCCTTACCCCTTCGGATGCGGGTGGGGGCCGGGCGCACGTGGGAATAGCAGAGATGCTTAAGCTACACGGCCTAGTTCGTGCCGGGCGCTGGTTCCTCGTACCGGCCCGCGGGCACCCTTTATCGGTGGCGAAACGCGCCTTGCTCACTGTCCTCGCTGTAATGGCAGGTAGTTCGGAAGAGCTCGTCCATGCGGTGGAGGCAGGTTCTGCGAGGGCCTGATGCCCGTAGACCGGATTTTAATCCCTGGAGCGTCGTTGTGTTGTAGGAGGATCCACACCATACCTAGTACGAAAGCAATTGCTACTAACCCGCACTGCGCAAAACGTAAAACATAAAACGCTTTCTGATATCCCGACGCCATTTTTACTAGAACTGAAGTGGGCGCACACTGCTGCCACATAGCGGGAACCATGTAAAATTTGAGAGATTGCTCTTTACAACAGTACGTTGTCCACGCACATATCTCAAACAACATAATAGTTATGATTTTATTTAATCGGGTGATTCTTTTTGATACACCCTGTATTATGGCGATTAATTTGGTAGCAGTGGCTTAGCTTTTAAATTGTGAACATAACCTCGAATTTCTTCTAATGATATCCTTAATGGCTGTTAATTTGCGAACGAAGGCTGACACGTGACACCGTTCTCCAGCCAATATCAATCGAGGTTAGTGAGTGACCTTCAGAAATTACAATATATAGTAGATTATACTCAAAACGATGGGCTCATTGTATATATTATCTGCCATATTGGAATAATGGTAAAACCAGAAAGCCTATGACACTTGTAGCCTCATGAAGAATCAAAAGACATCGCGTAGATCTAATTCCATCAAGCTGTTTAGCCTACAGGAGGAAACTAAGAAATATACATACATACTTTCGAAAAACATAACCCTCCTATTGTACTCTGGTAAAATTATAACCTGCTCGCCTGAAAATGCTGCAACCAGTGCGATTTGGTGTGGCGACTGTTGGTACTATTCAAGATATGGATTAAAGTGCAGCGATAAATACAAGAGCCTTACACGAACTAAAAACACTAAAAATGCATCTTCCTACTATTAAAAGTCCTATAACATAAAAAATAGTTAACTTCTAATATCTCTATTTTGTTAAAACACGATGAAGCCACATTCAGCGAATTCAAGTAGCCAAACATTCACATGGTGATTAGAAAGAATGGTTATGCTCTCACTGATACACGTTGACGACAATTTGCTTCTATTGATAGAAGTGAAATTACCAAGAATGGCAACATCTAACACTATACATTAAAAAGTGGAGATAAGTATGCATAAAATATCAGCGCGCCATCAATACAGTGGACAAAAACCAACTAACTTTCGACATACATTAGTGAACTGGCCATTTAACTAACGATTGTACAAATACAGTCGGCACTGCCATAAATAAATTCCTAACAAACGCGCGGCTGACGCGTACAACAATAACAACTAGTGTCGTGTAAACTCTCTAACTACCTCGTTTATTCCTGTACCCGGTCCGCTCTACTCGGACGAGCCGTGGCCGCTGGAGCTTCCCCCGGCTCGGTAAACAAAGAAAAGAAGGTTCCGCAATGCAGAAATACCGCTCTGTGTCTTCCCCGCGCGTGGAGATCAGAGAAAATGGGACAAGATTGTACGGAAGAGGCAGTCTCGAAGCTATAGTATATCAATTACTACTATCAATATTTTGGGTATGTTCTGCCAACTGAGCAGCCGTAGATATAATGTGTAACGTGTACGTGTTTGATAAATAAATGTAACGAAAGTTTGCAAACCGCGAAATCAATCAAGGTAATGAAAACTTTGGCATAAATAAGTTGTCTACAGTTACTGACATACACAAAGTATATCCTGGATCAACATACGGAGGCCTCAAATGTATGTGACGTTTTTCGTCCTGAGCATTTTCTGCTTTATCTCTTTAAGCAGTTTATTGCGAAGGGTTTGTCTGTTGACACTTCCTTCAAACGTTAAAAGGTCAGTTGCATTACTTTTGGTGTGTCTTTTGGTTTGCTCGGTTCTATTTTTAGTTTTATGTCAATATTGACAGCGGTCTCTTGTGCTTGTCATATATTGTGTAGTATTGCCCTAAGTTGGCAATTAAGGGATTGTTTGAGTTTCTGGATGGTCGGTAGAAAGATCTTGTAATCTGTGCGATTCTTTCTTCAAGCATCGGGATACCTGCGGCTTCATGCAGGTCAGCTGTAGGAAACCGGGGAGGCACATGTAGTGCTCGCCGAAGCGCACGATTCTGCATTGTCTGCAGCCTTTTTATCGAGGACCTGGAGGCGTAGCCCCATACGGGACACGCGTACTCAATTACCGGTCTTATCAGGCTGCAATATACGCTCACTCCGGTATTGGCTGCCAGTGCACTGTCCGTATTTAGAATAGGGTACAGCTCCCTCAGCCTCGTTGCGGCTTTGAGTCGGGTCTCCTCAATGTGACGCTTCCATGTGAGCCTGGAGTCAAGCGTCACACCCAGGTATTTTACAGTGGTTGACCACTCGATGTCCTCTCCGTGGAGTCGTAGTTTTGGTGTCTGGTTGCGCTGGCGATCACGTTTCCCCAGACGTCTCGTCAGCATTATTGCTTGGGTCTTGGTCGAGTTTATGGTAATCCTCCACCGCCTGGCCCAGGCTTCAGTTTGTTGAAGTACTTGTTGTAGACGCCGAATGGCAGCAGCTTTACATCTATGCGCGGTGAAGAAGGCCGTGTCGTCCGCGTATAGGGCTGTGCGAACCGTTGCTGGAGCAGGGATGTCGGCAGTATACAGGTTGTACAGTACCGGCCCTAGTACTGACCCTTGTGGCACACCTGCATTGATTGGGCGGCGAGAAGATAGTTCATTCCCAACTCTCACTCTGAAGGATCTTCCAGTGATGTAACTCTTAATTAGCTTCACAAGCGGGCCGGGGAGTCCCTGATTGTAAAGCTTATAAAGTAGTCCGCTGTGCCAACGGAGTCAAATGCTCGTGCCACATCTAGCAGGACTAGCGGACAGTAGCTCCGATGGTTGAATGCGGTCGTGGCGCGCTCAACTATGCGCATGATCTGCTGGGTGGCGGAGTGACCCCTCTGGAAGCCGAACTGGAACTCCGGGATGATGTTCTCTCTGCGGATGTGTTCTTCCATCCTCTTCAGAAGGAGCCTCTCAAAAAACCTTGCTTAGGGACGGGAGGAGGCTTATGGGCCTGTAGTTTTGGGGGAAAGTTCCGTTCTTCCCTGGCTTATGGACTCCGATCACCGTTGCCTGCTTCCAGCATCGGGGGTAGTGCTGAGTGCGTAATATACAGTTGAAAAGCTCGGTTATGCGTTCTACTGCTGGAGCTGGAAGGTTTTTCAGCAGCCTATTTCCCAAGTTATCATTTCCAGGTGCCTTTTTGATGTTTAATCTGGAGATGATTTCAGCGAACTTCTTCTGCAGAGATCTCGTCGATCTGGTAGCCGTCGTCATCAGCGGCAAGGAAGCGCCGCAGTCTCTGCGGATATCCGCAGATTCTTCCTCGTCATCGTCCTGCGCAGGCCGAAACTGCTTCTCAAAGTGATCGGCGAGGGCATTGGCCTTGTCTTTATCGCTGAACACTAGTCCCCTCTCACCATGTAGCGGGGGCAATCTTGTTCGCTTCTTGGTGAACCGCCGGGTCTCGACCCACAGATTACCGTCGGTGACGTTCAGCGACGCCAGGCGAGCGGCCCACTCTCCGTTGCGGTGTTCCTGGAGAACTGACCTTCAGCTCACGCTGCAGGCGATTTAGGAAGGCGCCTGGTGTTGGGCTGTCTTGTAAGCCTCCACTCCTTAGCCACTCTGTTCTTGTGTCTAATCTGAGCCAACAGATGTGGCGGTAATTGACGTGACTGTTGTCTTGTCACCGGAGGGGGCGTTGCAGAAATTCGCTGCGTCAAGGATGACAGATGAGACTTGTTTTATCGCCGCCTCAATTTGTCTCTCGTCCAGTGGGCGCAGACGCTGGAGGGATTCTGAGACTTCCTCACGGAACCGTTCCCAGTTTGTCCGGTTATAATTAATTTCATTTGGAACAATTCGTCTCCATGATCCAACGTCAATATTCATCATGACCGGAGAGTGGTCTGATGAGAGCCTGTTCATGGTGGTGGCGGAGACGAAGCCAACGATGCCTCTGGTGATTACTATGTCAAGGACATCAGGGCGGTTGCCGCTCCAGGGATGGTGGGTCGGCTCGTCCGGGCCCCAGACCTGGAGATTGTTTCTGGCACTCATTCTGTATAGCTGGTTTCCCGCTGGATTGCTGACTCTTGACTTCCATGCTGGATGTTTTGCGTTGAAGTCTCCTCCAATGATGAGCTTACCCCCTAAGGGTGAGCAGCTGGCGGATGTCATCTTCAATCGGTACTCTCCGTGGAGGTCTATATGCTGAGACGACGGTGACCGGTCCCGATGTGGTTGCCATTTCGATTGCTGTTGCTTCGATTATTTGCAGTGGTGGAGTGTGTACCGTGTGGTGAGGGATGCCTCTTTAATGTATATGGCCACTCCTCCTACCGCAGTGGGTCTGTCGTGACGGTAGCACAGGTAGTTGGCTACCGTTGCTCTGAGACCAGGTTTTAGGTGAGTTTCGGCTACTAGACATATGTCTACGTTCTCTTCCCGTAGGAATTGCCGAAACTCGCCGAGTTGTTGGAAAATGCCGTCGTCATTCCATATGCATATTGATATGCCGTCTATGTTAACTCTGTCCATGACTGGTGTGGGAGTTCTGTGGAAGGTCGGCTCGGTGAGCTGTCGTTATTGCGGATTTAATATCCGCGGCCAGTTGATCGAACTTTGTCAGTAGTGTCGTTAACATTGTCAGAAGCGACCCAACAATGTCGAACAGACGATCTATAGCTGCTCCTCCTTCATTGATTTGTGTGGGGAGTGGGTGGTGCTGTTGGTGGTTTTGCCTTGCTTGAGTAGGCAGGTCTTGAGTTTCTGCCACTGGTGGCAGTGCTTCTTTAGGGTCTCGCGACTGGCTAGTAGTTGCCTCCGCATATGAGGTCGTTGGAGATGTTTTCTTTGACGGTTTGGTGTTGTTCTTCTTCTTATTGGGTCCTTGTGCCTTTTCCTGCGGGATTTGGCGCTTTGGTGGCTTCTGAGATGTCTTGGATGACTTCTTAGACGTCGTGGAGGTTGCGTTATTGTCGCCCCGTCGTGGTTGGTTTTGCTCTGTGGTGGGTTTGTCAGCCAGTGGCTGGGTGTTCCCAGAATCCTGTTTTTTCTTTTCCTCGCGTTGCTTCTGCGCGTTGACAGCTTGTTCTGCAGCGACCCCACGCTGCCTGTCCCTTGCCCGTTTGAAGGCAACGCAGCCTTTATAGCTGGCCACATGCTGGTCACCGCAATTTGCACATTTGGGACTGCCCTCCCCCTTCTTTAGAGTGCAGTCGTTTGATAAGTGTGCTCCTGCACACTTTACACACTTTGAGGGCATGTTTCAGTGGCGAGCGACATGTCCTATAGCCTGACAGTTGAAGCATTGGACTGGGCCATTGGAGGATCTCAGTTTTTCAACTGAGATGCGCAGTGACATAAGAGACTCCATTTGAAAGATTTTTCTATTTTGGGGCCTGTCGGGCATGAACACCAAGAAGAGTGGCATAGTGTCTGAAGTGCCAGGTCTCTTCAGCTGGGCCACTGTGCGTATGTCAAGTCCGAGATCTTCAAGCTCTTCCTTGATATCATCAGTTGGCAAGGTTGAGGGCATCCCACGGAGGACGACCTTCAGTATCTTCTCGGCAGCAGAAGGGAAGGTATAATAGGGTGTGCCCTTCCTCTGCAACGCTGCGGTCACCTTAAGGTAGTGGTCGGTCGAACTGAAGGTTAGCTTGACCTTATCGCCTCCGGCCGACTTGGCTTGGAAGGGTTGATTTTCCAGAGTGCCTTTGATCATTTGGTACAGTTCCTTATAACTGTTTTGAAATTGTACCACAATAGGAGGAATCAAATACTTTGATTGCTGCTGTTGCTGCTGTTGTAGCTGCTGCTGCTGTTGTAGCTGCTGCTGTTGTTGCTGCGGCTGCTGTTGTTGCTGCTGCTGTGGCTGTATTAGCTGCTGCAACTGCTGTTGTTGTTGCTGCAGCTCTTGTTGTTGCTGCTGCGATTGCTGTTGTTGCTGCTGCGGTTGCTGTTGTTGCTGCTGCGGTTGCTGTTGTTGCTGCTGGGGCTGCTGCTGCTCAGGTCCTTCCTGGTACAGCACGTCGTATCTGTTTCTAAGTTCTATTCTGCCGGGGTCGAGTGTCGGCGGAGGCTTGTTCGTGCGTCGCACCAGCGTGAACCCTTCGCCGTCCGGTTTATCTCCGGCTGAGCTCGCTTTTCGGTGTTTGGTCGTAGATGTTCCACGATACTGCAGTGTAGCGAATGGTTCTGGGAAAGAGAAGGCACCTACAATCTTCTTTTTCCCGCCTTTTTGTCTTTGCTGGTGGTGGCGAGCTGCGACACAGGGATGCTGATTTTACTGTGGCTGGCTCTCTTCTCACTCCTCGACAACTTCGCTTTACCACAGAGGAGCGGTGAGGTGCACCGCTTGTTTCCACGGGAGTCGTGTCCTTGGGCAGGCCCGGTTGTCGTTGGCGTTGTGTGAACGGTCTCAGTTGTATCCATACACGGGTCCGAGTTCGGTTGCCAGGTCGTCGTACCACGTTCCGTAGCCGTCCGATTCATATCCGTTGCCAAGTCAGTTTCCGATAGCCGGGTCGTCAACGTGGCCGCTACTGCCGCCGGCAAAGCCGAGTCCGGTGGGGCACTCGACCCGCCCGACGCGGCAGCGCGGCGAGCACTTTCCTTGTCGCACATCTAGACTTAGCGGATGCCAACACGGAACCGCTCAAATGTATGTATGTGACGTCTTGTAAGAATTTATTTGAGTGTACAACTCTGAATACACTTAAATAATATAGCTGATATCTCTCTCTTAAGTGAATGTAAACAACAACAAAAAGAAGCTTTTTCACAGAGAAGTTGTTCCGCTTCTCTGAATTAATGATGAAACCAGCTCTACTGAAAAGCCGCTCGCTTGACGCGCTTGTACTGTAATAGTGTAGACACTGAATATCCACCTAGTAAGTAGAATGTCCTCTTCATCGTCACCGTTAAGAGGATAAATAATCTACGTAGCTTCGAAGATCGTCAGAATTTTCTGAGGTAACATTCACTCTCCTGTATTTAAGAAATTCAAGTTTCCGTTTTATGTTTGATGGGCAAGAGGCGTTTACTTGAGGTTGATTTGAATTGGAGGCCACAGCCCAATCTATAGATGCACCAAAACAGTTAAATACTCGTAAGAATGATAGATGAGAAATTGAGAACAAGGATAATATACACCTCCCATATCTGTAGAGATTAGAGTCGTGCAAACGCTGTCTAGGTTTGCTCCGTTTGTAGCTGCCAGCGCAACCTCTGCTGGAAATACAGTACAGAGGACCGAGCCTGGACGTAAGCTCGAGCCTGACAACAGGATCGGTTTGCTATTCGCGTGCTGTGTGGTGAAGAAGCGACGCTGGTACTCGACCGGTACAATCGGAAAAGTCTTGAGCTGCATCGCAGTCTTAAAATCGCTAAATCGTAGAATGAAGTAAGTGAAAAAGAGTGGAGAGCATAATGTCTTCTTATTACTATTAGGCACTGTTGTATCATTTTGTATCAGATTGTATACGTTTACTTTCGGAAAATTTGGATACTCAAAGACCTGGCACAACGCTATGTTAATGAAAAGTAAGAATCGGCAGATTGCCCCACATTTCAACATTTCTGTGGCGATGTTCCGGAATTTCATAAAAAGTGGAATAATCTTTATCCTGAATATATGAATGATCTTTTGGTTACTAAGAATCACCTACTATCAGTTATGTCATTAAAGGGATTTTTTTTAACTGCTTAACGTCTCTTAACAGCGAGGTCTTTAGAGACGGGAAAGGATTGGGGGCAAGGAATGTGAAGGAATTCGGCTATGGTCTTTTGAAGGCAGCATCCCGGCATTTGCCTGGAGTGATTTGGGAAACCATTGAAAACCCAAATCTGGGTGCCCGGACGGGGATTCGAACCGCCGTCCTCCCGAATGCAGGCCAGAACACTAATCGTTACACCACCACGCTCGGTCCATTAAAGGGAGTTCAGTATTGTTAATTAATAGGTACAAATCCTTTTACAAGGCAACACATACAGGGTGATTCAAAATAACGTGGACAAAATGATATGGTAGATCAGTCATACAATAAGAATCAAAAATCGCATAGGAACAGAGGGTCGCAACTGCGATCCGGAGCCGCTACAGGACGTCTAAAATAATACTGACACCAAGAGAAGAAACAAAACCATTACAGATCATTTTATTGATAATTACTCACTCACATGCGACTAATGCAAGCCAAATGTTGAGCCTGCAGCCGATACTCAAAGTTTTTTTTACAGATGCATCGAGACAAACCCGGCATCTCCCTTGCATGGAACGGCGCACCTTCTCAAAGATACCAGGTGTATCTCGAACACATCCGCAACGATTCTTCCTACCAAATCTTCCGGCGTTTCAACAGGTGTTTCATACACAAGTCGTTTTAAAAATCCCCACAATAAAAAATCCAAGGGACCGTGTTCGTATCGCAACGCCCTATCGTGGCTCTAGCCCTCTACAGGCGTTTGCGACCCTCTGTTCCTATGCGATTTTTGATCCTTATTGTATGACAGATCTACCATGTCATTTTGTCCACGTTTTTTGAATGGCCCTATATATTTGAAACAGCCGTATAAATCATAATGGACCAAATGTGTATTGTGGGTAAACTTTATGTTTGTCAGTAAATGCAGATAACTTAATTGTGTTATAGTTTTCGTTATACTGTGTTCGGATCTAATGGTTACATATGTTTATCAAACGCGTTCACGTTGCTCTTGACGTCTATGGATATTCAATTGATAGAACCTGCACAAAATGTTGGTTGTAATCACTGATGTACTGTATATTCAAGAATGCCCTTACCGTACTATCTTGTACAGTTTTCTATGATGTAGCATCCTTGACACTATGCGCTATTGCTGAGCCTTCATTTGTCCATCGATCCAGGGGGTAGCTCCAGTGGTCACAGCTCGCCCGAGTAGAGAGGACCAGTCACAGGAATAACTGAGCGAGTTCGAGCGTGAGTAGACGACAATTTACGACAATTTCCGACAAACTAGTACACATCGTTATAACGTGGTCACTACAGATTTTCTTTCTTCCACAGAGAGCATATTTGGATGACAACAATTGCCGCAGGAATGTTGAAACGTGGTGGGATCTGCAGATTTTTACTTTTTCAGTAATATATCGTAGTGCCACGTCTATCCGAATTTTCTTAAAGTAAACATATACAATCTTATGATATGATAGAACAGCACATAGAGTGTGGAGTATGTGTGTCCTTTTTATTTTCTAATTGTTCAGTTACGTGTGCGGAGCGAGTACCAGCGTGGCTTCATCCTCACCGTGAATAACAGACCGAGTCTGCTGTCAGGCTCGGTTCTCTGCACTGTGTTCCGGCATTTGGTCGGCGGAGGACGCGCCAGCAGCGATAAGGGAGCGTCCATAAACTACGTAGCTCCATTTTGGCCTCCTGTGAAGCCCCCCCTCACCACGTAGCCTAACGTTGCTTTTTACCCGATTGATTTCAGAACACATTTTGTACTGTTTTCTCTTGTCAGACTATCGTAAATTAATTAAATAACGAAAATAAATATTCAGATGCTGTTGTGTGTTCTGTACCTCATTTTAACCGTGACAAATAATATGAATGAAAAGCTACGTGGCCTGTCTCGTATTCCCCCTCCCTCCCCCATGTAGCCCAGCGTAGCTTTCCTTCCCCCCCCCCTCCTGGACCAAGCCACGTAGTTTATGGACGCTTCCTAAACCGAGCGTGCCTAGAGAGCGTTTGCACGACTCTAATGACAAAAAAAAAAAAAAAAAAAAAAAAAAAACGAAATAAATATCGAGCGCAGAAGAGAATGGAAAATTTGGTTTAAATAAACATTAGTACTAATAATAAACAAATGACTAGCAAACGACGAAGTGCAGATGATAACGGAAGTGTTTGATAAATGAAGGTCACAAATCAATAGCAAAAGCGCTGAAAACCATAAAGAGCAGAAAAAATATATAAAAATTATGGCAATAAAGAGTCAAACCGAAACAAATTCTACATCCAGCGTGTAGTAACAAATGTGTTTGTTTTCATAATTATTATTGTCCTTAGTGTCATTATCACGATCGTAATTTCGCTTCGCTTGATTGGTGGCTGCCATGATGGTATGCAAATGCCATTTGCCGGGTTCAGTGAGACATTACTAGATACTTAAAGAGAACAACAGTGTGAAATGTGTGTTAGATTTAGTCAACACCATATAACGATACGACTGTAAGGTGGCAGTCTCCCGCAGGAGCTGTTGAGCAAGCCAGGCCAGCGCAAGCCGAGCCGCGTTGCGCAAGGTCGCCTGCCACCTGTTGCTTCTGTCGTACAGATGACCCGGCGCAGGCTGCCAACTGGACAGGTCGCGACTTCGAGTCTCACCGTGGGAAACCTCGCGTGTCTTATCTCACTACTGCTGCACGTGCCAGACATACACGGCGGATATCGCCACTATTACGAGCCACGGGACAAAGCCACCAACGTGCTGGGTCAGTCTACGACTTCCGCAAATACTTTGGCTCCCAGGTCACTCGAAATCCGGTAGCAACAAAAGATCCGCACATTATATTTGCATTTCTTGATCACGAATGATCTAACCGTAAGTAAAACATTGAAAAAATTGAACTATTCTTCCAATCTGATTCAGGAAGTATGTAGTGCGTTGTTAAATCCAATCTCTTTTCTGGTGTTAACATTTTTTTCGTTCTATCTTTGACAATATTTCTTACGCCTTCTTGCTCTATGTCGACAGTTCCACTTTAATATCCATAACCTGCGATTGCCATCTAACTTCAAACGTGTTATTGATTTTATTCTCTGGGATACCAATCTAACTCACATGATTGTTACATTCTTAGAACTACCTCACCTTTTCGTTTTCCTTTTAGTTAATTTACTGTGTTCTCAGTCATTGATTTTCGGATACATTTTCCGAAATACCGAAGTTTTTTTATTTATTTTTCATGATATTGGTTCTATCTCATTCTATAATTCTTGTTTCGATGTCAAACCCACTAGCTGCCTACAATTCTTGTTAATATTCTTAGTTCCCTGTAAGGAACTGACCTATATCTATCCGTCGAATCACAATCTTAGACACACATAATCCTTGCGGTTTGACAACCGTAGTACTATTTGAGCTTGCCTCTAACACTCATGGTTGTCTTTTTATAAAAGTACTTCCTCAAACGGGTTTCCAAATTCGAACATTACTAAATAAATTCAAACAAAATATAATATAATTATAAATATTGGTACTCAATAAATTACCCCACTTCTCCTGCCTTAGAATTGTCCGCAAAGTATGGTTTTGTTTGCATAAGCTCGCGGTCAGAGTATATACGTACTCAGACGAATTGGTGGTCCTGCGTATTAGTCTGTTTCGTTGGAGTTAAAGACCTCAAAACAGGTTACTACGATCACAGTGTAAGGGAGTCGTGAGTTTATTAGGAGCAGAAGCTGGAAGCAAGTCTGTCTGGTTATACTCATTAGTCGTAGAGCGAAATGGATAACAAGAAGATATTATATATATATTTGTGATGGAAAACCTTGGATCAGACCTCATAGGGCTAAACACTACAATATTAAACAGAAACAACCAGTAATGATTCTAAGAAGAATACTGCAGTAAAACGTCTCCACAAAATTGGAAAACAAATACGTAAAACGCAACAAACAACTATAACCACCTAGGAAAGCGCTAAACCTCAAACAAACACAAAAAGACAAAAAAATTACATAATGGCATACTTAAATGGGATAGCATAATAAGTCTAAAACATTAAAAAAAAACGCCAAAACATTTGAAACCACATTTAAAAAAACGCTCCAGGATTATTAGGTGTAGCAGTCATTCTGTAGTCGGCAAAAATATGCTAGAACACACCAGTGTACAAACATACAGGCCAATTTTAAAAACTGATAACTATGAAAATATTTACCATAAGGCAAAATTTTTATACATAAAAAAATATTCATTTGATTTCAACAAGTTTCAGAGATAAACAAGCGTCCATAAACCATGTAGCACTGTTTTGGCATCCTGTGAACCCTCCCTCCCCTCCACGTAGCCCGACGTGGCTTTTATCTCAATTCCCCCCACCCCCTCCCTTATGCGAAGCACGTAGCTTTTTTCCCTATCGATTCCAGAAGATATTTTGTATTGCTTTCTCTTAACAGACAATCGTAAATTATATACGGAGATAGTTAAATGACAGAAATAAATATTCATATGCTGTTGTGTGTTCTGTACCTTATATTAATTGTGACAAATAATATGAATAAGAAGCTACGTGGCTTGTCTTGGAAAACCCCCCCTCCCAAATGTAGCTCAGCGTAGCTTTTCAGCCAACCCCTCCCTATCCCTAGTCGGAGCCACGTAGTTTATGGACACTCCAACAGACACTTAACAAAATACGCAGAGATTAAAGAAACAAGGAGATTTGAAGCGATCACTGAGAATCATATATATTATTTCTATAAGGTATTTTTTTGTCACAAGCCTGTATCTTCCTTCATACTTAACCGAAATCAATGAATGAGGTGTCATTTTAAAGCTTATGGTCGTCTCTTTGGTCACATCATATTTTAAGAAATGAAGTTTTCGGAATTCGACCCTTAAAGGGTGAAAATGTCAATTTTTCTAAAATGTTGTTTTCTGTGTTACAAGTTATTTATTTCGCTGGATACATATCTGAAATCGTTTAATGAAGTATCATTTTAAATATTAAGATCTCCGCATTAGTGACGTCATATATTAAGACAGAAATTATTCGGAATTCGACCCTTAAAGGGCAAAAGTATCAATATATTTGCAATTCTTTTTTGTGTCACGAGCGATTTATCTCCCTTAATATCTAAGCGATATAGATAAATGAGGTATCATATTAAAGAATAAGGTCTCCGCCGTGGTAACATTATATTTTAGGAAAGGAATTTTTCTTAATTCGACCCTTAAAGGGCAAAAATTTTAATTTTTCTGTAATGCGTTTTTTGTATCTCGAGCCTTTTATCTCTCTGAATATCTAAAAAAAATCGATAAGTGAAGTAGGATTATGAAGAGTAATGTCTCAGCTTTGTGACATCATATTTTAAGAAAGATTTTTTTTGGAATTCAACCATTAAAGGAAAAAAGTATAAATTTTTCTATAACGCATTTTTGTGTCACGAGCGATTTATCTCCCTTAATATCTAACCGATTTGGATAAATGAGGTATCATATTAAAGAATAAGGTCTCCGCCGTGGTAACATTATATTTTAAGAATGAAATTTTTCGTAATTCGATCCTTAAAGGGCAAAAATGTCAATTTTTCTAAAATGCGTTTTTTGTATCTCGAGCCACTTATCTCCCGGGATATCTATATAAAATCGATAAATCAAGTAAGATTATGAGGAATAATGTCTCAGCTTTGGTAACATCATATTTTAAGAAAGAAGTTTTTGGAATTCAACACTTAAAGGGAAAAAGTATAAATGGTTCTACAACGCATTTTTGTGCCACGAGCTATTTATCTCCCTTGATATCTAACCGATATAGATAAATGAGATATAATATTAAAGACTAAGGCCTCCCCATTGTTAACATTATATTCTAAGAAAGGAATTTTTCGTAACTCTACCCTTAAAGGGCAAAAATGTCAATATTTCTAAAATAGTTTTTTTTTGTTGTGTTTCGAGCCATTTATCTGCCTGGATTTCTAACCAAAATTGATAAATGAAATAGGAGTATGAAGAGTAGTGACTAAGCTTTGGTGACATTATATTCAACCTCACTATTCATCGCATTATATTCGCGAAATTTTCGCACGGGTTGTCTAGTCATAATATATAATTGCAATGTGTCTTTCCGAAACAATGTGGAGTTTAAACTGCAAGCAGCGTGACTAATAGTAAAAATGTGTCCCACCCAGAATATAAATGAGCAGCTCAATGCTAAGACCGGTGAATTCTTTGAACATCTACGGTGTGACAATACATAAACTCAAAAACAGCAAAGGTGATTACTATCAGCTTTTTTAATAATAATTATTCCGTGTGGTCGTAATGACCTGGGGACAGGGTTTCTATTGGCTGCTCATTCCGCCCCTGTCGTAACTGCCTTAGCCTAACCCGGCAATCCTACCGGGTAAAGGGGACCTACAGTTTAACGTGGAATCTGAACCATGGAAGCGATCTGGCGTACTTCACATTACACAGCAAGCTGTGCCAGAGGTGAAAGTCGGGTTAAGCGCCTTTGAAAATCCCCGCCGAGACGGGGATTCGAACAGGGGACATTTCGATCTGCACTCAGACGCGTTAACCACTGAGCCACCAGGCCGCTAGCTTTTTCAATTATTTGGAAGACAGGTGTCTTGGTGGATGAATTGTGACTGCAGCAAAGATACTGCAAAATAATCACTCGAATCTCACAGTACTGTTGCATCCATTACAAGAGAAAGCTTAATATCTGGCCAAATTTTTCGATAATATTCTGTCAGTACGGTTCACTTGGAGCCCTCGCTTATCTACTTGGGATATAACTGCAAGGAAACAATGAAACAAAGGAAAAAACGCAAATCTCATTTGGATATGTATTTATGTTCACTTGGCGTGAAGGTTATTCTTTTGTTCACTTTTTTTTTTTTTTACTTATAGTTTTACGCTCGTCGACGTCCAGGTTAATAGAGGCGGGATGGGACTGGGGACAAGGAACGGGAAGGAATTCTGCCATGCGAAGGAATTCGAATGCGAGGCCAGAGCGTTAACCACTCGGTTTTTTTGTTCATGGCCCAGTGCATGGCACAAAGCTCTGACGTGTCGCCTTATAAGCAGTTGCTACAGTAGTTTCGTTCGGTCGTTGCTATTAAATACAGCAGCTTCCTCTTGTTCTATAACGAAAACTCACCAGGAAATTGTAGATAAAACCGGGTTAAAAATCTCATAAGACTAAACTAAATATGTTTCTCATATAGATAAAAGCATAGACATTCAATGCGGATAAAGCAGACGAGTTGATAAATTGAAATATTCAGGAGGGACGATGCAAAAAAGTGAGTGCATGGTGCAAGTAAAGAAGATAAAGAAAGTATAAGCCAATACCAGCTACTTTAAAAACTAACAAAACCACTACAATAAAAAAAATCAGTAGATATGGTTTCAGGCAAAAATAAAACGCTATGCAGGATTAATTAAGCCAGATGCACAATATATGGATCAAAATGCCTTAGGTTTGATAAAAGATACAAACACAAAAAAAAACACACAGAATTTTAGGGCCACAAAAGAACAAAGATTAAATCTGCACAAAGATAAAAACTGAACATTTATATAAGAACATAGGGAAAATTACAGACACAATAAGAAAGGAGCATTAAAATTTTATGGACACTTATACAGGATGTACAACTTTAGGTTGAAGAAAATATTAGAGTTCATTTTTAAATTTTAAAAAAAACATGCAATGGCTGAAAGGGACGGATTTCGAAAAACTCAAGATCGCCACAGTCGTCGTTAACCACAAAGACCACTTCAGTCGATCGATTGACGGCGCAGAATTTTCAGTCATTCCACCAAATCCACAACCGAGAAAAGTGATGTAAGACAAAGAGAGCCAGGTCATCAGCATATTCATGACGAAATTGTGGGAGTAAAACAAAGAACTGTGGTTCCAACTAACCTGTAAGTGATAAGACATGCTACAAGAAAACCAGTTTTCATATAACAGTAAAAACTGTAAAACTAACTCTCTAACATCACCAAAAACCAACTTAAAAAAAAAAACAGATTGTCAAAGTTTTTACACTTACAAAGGTTTAAACAACGTGATAAGGAATAAGAATAACTAAAGAATGTTAAAACCAAAAAATACCCAGGAATAAAATTTGCAAGTGAAAACCACTCTCCAATTTCGTACAATTCAAAGTATCATTACTATCAATCCTAGTCTTGGAATCTGAAACATACACTAAAAGAACCGCAAATATTAAATCACGACTTCTAAATACAGTACGAATAAATACATTGCAATGTCGCAATATTTTGATATTCGGCATGATCTGTACTTACCCACACTAGCCCCTATGCGCCATCAGCGACTGATAAATATTTGCAGTGTGATTCGAGACGGAGCACGCTGTCCACCACGTCTGGTTGAAGGTCCAACAGGAATTGACCAGCCAAGGATATGGGGGTGTATGCAGGTAACATTAGTTCCCGAGGGACCGCATTGTCCATCCCGGTCACTGACCCTTCAGTCCAGGAAACCCGAACCCCTGGAGAGCAACTTGGAAGCCAGCCCATCAAGCAAGGACATGAATGAAAGACTCTTGGGAGTCCACAAGTCAATAGTTCAACGCAGAAAGAAACGGAAAATCCACAGATCTGGATGTGTTTAACAGAACTTTCACTCGTGTATATATTTAGTACCTAAGGACAGGGTAAATCAGTTGACTACATTCGTTTTCTCGCTCTCCAATACCTATTCATCCCTTCGCTCGCTTTGTTGTTTCCTGCCCTTTTCTCGAAGCACTATTCTTTTAGTTCTGCTGGAAGTTCTTGGGAAGTTACGACCAACATTTTGAAAGTTGTTTCGCCTTTTATTATCGCATCTGTATTGGTATCTCTTCCATATATTTTTCCCTTGAATCCACTAGTTGTAGTAAACCTGATTCGCTTTCTCAATGCAGCCAAAGTACTCAAGTTTTCTCTTTATAACCGTTTAACGTTCGCATGGTCCAGTCTTTTTACCCGATTTTTATCTACAGTTACACTGAATATAACCCAGGAGGTCGACCATATGTTCTTCCTGACACTCTTGCGATAGCAGTTTATAAACAATGCACAGATATCTCACGCCTGAATATCGGAACCCGAATGCAAATAAATAATTCATTGTAAAAATAGTTTTATGGAGGTTTTTATTTCATTTCCAGTATTTCATTAGTTTAAAACTGGCATCAACACCATACAGACTGGAATAATAAAGTGGTTAAGATCAGTAAACACTACAGAACTATAAAAAAATTACATTTAGCACTGGAATTCTTTTGATGCTATACATTGATAGCTCACCTTGGTTATTATTAGTATTATTTAAAAAAAAGAAGATACATTTCCTTAGTTATTGATCCTTCGAATAAGCTGGTGAAAAATTATTCACAAAGCCACATCAAATTCCAAGAATAAAATTCTTTCTCAGAGTAAAATGGCTTTTGAAGCAAGAATTCTTTCAATGTGGATTTAAAACTGCCAGGATATTTCAAATAACTTTTTTCCCCTTTTTATCCGGCAGTAAATTGAATCAAGAAGTGCCAGGGAATAGTATCCGTTTTTGTAATGATGGTCTAGTCGACTTCCTATAGAAAATATCACTGTAAAGCTAACAGAATGCGTTAGAGATGAAACGGATATTTGTTCGGCCGGATACCGGTTATCCGGCCATCATACAAGCCGGATAGCCGGATATTCGGCAGCCGAATATCCGGCGGAACGTTGTTATTTGAGTTAGGAAAAATAAAAATGTCGTCAGTAAAGAAAGGATAGCCTTTTTGGGAATATTTTGTTATAAATAATGGCAATAAGTTTTCAATTTTGAATTAATTTTCGTCAGACATGTTTGACATGAAGTTTGAATTATTTCCTTTTTATCAAGTGGACTTAAAGAAAACGTAATGACGTATTTTTTTCTGTCTTCGACCAGATACCTCTGCCATGATAAACCATTTGAAAATGAAACATCCGAAATCACTTTGGGACTTTCTGAATTTCACAGCTCATGGGTATCTTCTGAAGTCAAACTAGAAACATTTACCTGGTTCTCACTCTGGAGAAAATATAGCAAGAGAATTTAATTGTATCGGAAATCGTTTAGTCTTTCACGACTGTGGCGACAACATGGTGAAGGGTGTACTCGTGGCTGAGTATTATTCTGCTTGATATTTCATCCATTTACTTCAGACAATTTTAACTGAGCCATTGAATATCCAGCCTGAAGTGGTAGGAGTGATCTTTACTGATAAACGTCTCATAATGCACTTTAATCGTTCGGGCTTAGCTCAAGAAAAATTGCATGCGATTCAAAAAGAAAAATTTACCCGACCGTCAGCTGGTGCCAAATATCAGATCGAGATGGAATTCTACCTTTTATATTACAGAGTTCCTGTTGGAACAAAAAATGGCTATATCGCTATATGTGGCTGATCGCGGAATGCACACTAATTAACATTTCAAGACTAACGTCAATTCCAGCTTTATGTTGCCCAATCGAAAACTAAAAAAAAAAAAAAAAAAAAAAAAAAAATATCGAACAAAATCCATTTCAAACTCGCCAATGAGCATTGAAAACACGAAAATGATTACCAAAGCACTTACAGTGGAATCGGGGCAGAACTGAATCATTTCTATACTCATTTTTTCCACGAGTGATTTGGGTATGGAATAGGAAAAGGGGGGGGGGGGGTAAGCGGGTCAAAAGTACCCGGGCCCCGAGGGTACTTAGGGGCCTTCAGGCCATGAAGCCAAGATTACGCCCATTGTCACCAGGCCATTTTGTAGAACTAAAAAAAAAAAAAGTCGCCCATTTTACCCCGGGCCCGAAATTCCTAGCGCCGGCCCTGCCTGTGCACAAACGGTTACATTAAGTTGGATAACTAAATCAGTTTTACCATTGAACGACGTTTACTTAAATTGTTTATGGCTTTACGTCTCGTCGACTTCGAGGTCATTAGAGTGCGAAAAGGACTTGTGGCAATGAACGGAAAGGAATTCGGCCTTGGTATTTTGAAGGAACCATCCCGGCATTTGTCTCTAATGATAAATCTGAATGGTTAGACAGGGATTCAAACGTAATTTAATTGCAATGGTTGAAATTACCCTACACATTCATTTCCCTTTTTCACACTAATTTTATCTTAAATTCTTAGACTCTAATTTCCCAACCACCAACTTGTGTCCTTTAAGAATTTTAAAGTGTTTTAGAGTTTTTGGTAAATTAACTCGGTAATTTATTCCATTCCCCAACTCCCTCCCTCACCTAGAAAAGAAAATTTTTCCCACTCCCTTGTGCTTGAAATCAAGTGCCAGCTCTGCACCTCCATGCAGCACTAATTCTTCCAATATCGATCCAAGCCTCATCATCAATATACGCCTTTAGCACTAGAAGCATTATCTTACCCTACTCCTATCTTCCAGCATCTTTATGGTATTAGTTACTGTTATGTTCTGCAGTAATTTCGAGACAAATCTAGGAGTCCTCCTTTGCACAATCTCAAACTCCTGCCTTTGATAACCGAAATGTGAATCCCAAACTACACTACGATATTCAAGCAATGGTCTGACCAAATTCTTGAAACACACTTCTCTTGTACATCTCCTCATTACCATGTAAAATAAAGGAAGGATTTTAAAACCTCTTCCTACCATCTGCCCAATATGTTTTGCCCAGACGAATTATCAGATGTTATGCCAAGATATTTTCGCTTTAGGTCTTTTCGAAGCAACTGCTTCCTCAACCTATAATCATAAACATCCTTTAGTTTTTTTTTTTCCACGTACCTAATAAGACGACTCTTAGCATTCATTTTCATGCCATGTTGAGTTAGCCCAACTAGATATGTTATCCAAGTCACCCTGCAGATAAGCAGCTAACCCTTTATCTGCATAGAACATTAATGTTCGTTCAGTTATAATATTTTTGTCAGCTATGCTTAAGCGGAGGTCCTAAAAACGTAGAGGGTGGTTGCAATGTGAAAATCGCGTTGGAAAATTTGCTTTTTCATACGTCACCATTAGCAACATTTTACAATTTATTTCATCCAAACTTATTGTTTTTGCTACAAAGCTACAAAATTTTCATCTAAACCTGCCAGTTTTGTGGAGCTGTTTCACTCGCTAAATATCTCTTCCTGCAGATAAAAAAATGTTCGATCCATTCAGATTTGAATTTAGCATAACATAGCAGAATGATTAAAATCGAAAAATACGCTTCATTAACCTTCGTTGTTGGTAGATATTTCACATTTAAAAAATAAAAATATGCACGAGCTGCCATCTGTTTTTGAACGTCCATTATACTTCTGCATCGGTGACTCAGTTTGTTGAAACGCTAAGGTATTATCCTGGTCTCACGAGACAATTTCTCTGTTTTCTCTAACTCTTAATCACAGCCAGGGTACATAGGCACAAATAAATGTGAAAATAAAACGAATTTTTATATTTATAATGAAGAATTAAAAAATAAAGTAGAATAAAAGTGCGAAAACACTTCTCTTTTTTTTTTTTTTTTTGAAAATAGGTATGTCTATTCTCGTTAGTGCTTATTGACAACATCGGCAGCAACGCTGGTGGGTGAGTGGTAAAGCTCGGACCTGGAATTTGGGACACCACATTCGACCACCCAGATCTCTATTTTCCGTGATTTCCAGAAATCAATCCAGGCGAATGTTAGGTGGCTTACCTTGGCCCCCTGTCCTTCTATAGCTTACCTGTTCGTGCTTCTTGAGGTACGAGAGCCTGGGGAAGGCCTTGTCGCAGAACTGGCAGGCGTAGGGCGTGCCCTCCGTGACGCCGACCGTGAAGGACAGCTCGGCGTCGGGCAGCTCGCTGGCGGAGTTGGGCGTCGCGCACGACGACGCCGACGGCGACTGCGACTCGTCGGGCGGCGTCTCCGAGCGCCACGACGACCCGGCCTCCGTGCCCAGCGCGTCTGCAACAAGACGCACACCCCGCTCCAGTCACCAAACAACAATCTAATCCGCTCTGCAGTGGACACGAGCGAGGGCAGACATAAAACTCACTTGCATCAGAACAGTAACAGCACCGTCACATCAACAACGCCAGCTAAAGCAAAATATATAGCTATTGCATTTTTGAGATGTAATCATATTTCACAGTAGTTGTATGAAAACTTAATGTTTGAATAATTCATCTGTATATGCTTTATTCCGTTATGTTACGAAGCTTTTATTCCTAAATTTAAGGAGATTTTTATTTAAGCAATTTAGAGATGTAATAAATGTAAATGATAGCGTAGTGAAGTTCCACTTATAATAATAATAATAATAAAAAAAAATTCAATTCATCACCCAGACCACATCCGTCATAGCGCGTAATTTGGGTAAGTAAAAATCGCATTTATCGGACCCCAGATCTCCAACGAGCCTAACTAAGTGACTATTTCAATTTGCCGCGAAATCGCTTCTGTCGTAATTACAACAGCGTAACCCGGAAATCCTATCGTTTATAGTGGACCTACAGTTCTACCACGAATCAGAGCCGTGAAGCATCCTAGCGCACTTCTCATCACAAAGCAAAGCCGCAAAAACGACGAGGGTTGTAACCTGCTTTCAGTAGTCGACACACCAGCCCAAAATAGCTCTGAGAAAGGCTCCAAGTTTGGTGCCGAAACTATGACAGTAGTAACAACACAGCGCTAAACACGCAATGTAAGTGGAATTTTACAAACAAGTCGCATGCAAAAAGCATAACATTTATAAAGCGAAGCATTGGCACAGGTGAAATAACATTAAAATTCCGGTCGATATCGGGTTTCGAACCGTGGAATTTCAACCATCCGAATATCAGAAGAGAGCAGAATATTAATAAGAGTCGACCGAGCGTGGTGGGTGAGCGGTTAGCACTCTGGCCTCATATTCAGGAGGACGGCGTTTCAAATCTCCTTCCGGGTATCCAGATTTGGGTTTTCAATGGTTTTCCCAAATCACTCCAGGCGAATACCGGGATGCTTCCTTCCAGTTCCTTGTCCCCAGTCCCATCCCGCCTCTAATGACCACGAAGAGGCGTAAACCATAAATAAAAACAAGTGAAAATCGCTGCTTGCACGTAGCATTTGTTGCCTTCATCTGCCTCTTAACAACTGTACACGGGGCTAAAGTAGAGTGTGCTGTACTCCATCACTTTACCCATTAACATGGAAGATTTTGGTACTCGAGTTCTTTTCCGTTGCTGTACACACCGTAACAAAAGAAACAACCGAAGAATGCAAGGGACTAAATCAAGTAGGAGTGTCATCTAACAAAGAAGATATCGACCTTCAGGAACGGTTTATTTGCATGATAAATATGTTCACTATATATAAAAAAAAGAAGTAAACCTACTGTAATGAAAAAATTTAATTAGTTAATTTATGAAAATTAAACGTAGTAAAAAAAAAAATTGACACTAAGAACAGACAATTTTAATTAAAATATGCTCTAATCCAAAAACTGAAGAATCTTAGTTTAAAATACCATTAGTCCAGACGAATAAACACTCTGAGGAGCAATTTTTACTTTGAAATTTCATTCAGAGGTTTGAAGAATCACTGGAGTAATTATTTTGGCTTCGGGTGCATCGACGACGTGACCATCATCTCTGTAGCCAAAAAAAAAAAAAACAAAAAAAACCAGATAGTTAGTAACTTTTATACATCTACCAGTAGGTTACAAGTTCGAAATCAAAAGCGCTCCATAGATGGTCTATGTGTAAATTTCACCGATTTCAGCTAATACGTTGTTCTATTTTGACGGAAGACCTATTTCGCGTATTACACTGTTTGGGCTGTGAAGGAAGCGTGGAACGAACTGCCACTTTACCCAGTCACTCGCTGTAGGCGAGGCTGCTCGGGTGTCGCGCTAGTGTTGGCCCACGCGAGTTCTCACGAGGCGCTAATCCTTCCAACTGACATCTCGCCAAGAGCCTGAAAGCGGGAATCAAATTATTACACTATACATTTTATACCGTCATTTTTTCGTCCTATTTTTTTTTTAAAAAAAGGTGCTAATTACATAGTTGTAGACGATAAGAACACACGTTGTATATAAAACAATAAGCTGATATGTTTTTATAATTCCGAAGTCAAAATAGCAGATATGTCATGATCTCTTAAGTCTTGGCATTTTTGCTTTGACTATGATGAAATTTCCCCTCAAAAGTAATCGGTATACAAATAGTCAAGAAATTAGGGTACCTTTCTATAAATGTAACAGATCAATCTTTTTTTTTCCCACACTCTATCGAGTGTGTTATAGTTCAATACATTTTCAGAAGTGAAATCAATGTTGGTTTTAAATTTTTTTATTTAGTTGCGTATTTTGAGACAGTGAAGTAATTTGAAATGTATCCCCTCCCTCTCCCCTTTAATTCTCCAACCATTCGACAGAAAGATCAAAATAAAAACTTCCTATCAAAATAATTTTGAACGAGATACGCTGAAGATTTTATTGTTTTCAGACTGCCACCAACAAACAATCTCTTAATTCCGCATACTTTGCATCGTTTGTAATCAAATTTCATAGGAATATGTGTTTTACTGTCTGCGAAACAAATTTGTAGCCAAATAATAAAAAAGAAATAACTCTGGCCCTCCTGTTATTTGCAACATAGCAATGAAATTTTTAGTTTTAGGTCGTTATATAAAAGCTATGTAATTACAAAGAATACCTGTCCGATATACACTTGGCTCAGTTTTAAATCTCATTTATTTGAGCGCAGTACACTGCTATACCAACATCTTTCTCTATGGTCCACCAACAAATAATTTAATGATGGATTATCCAAAATTGAATTCAGTGTTAGTGTCGTTCTACTGGATACACCAGACTTTGCGGAACTTTCTATATACTTTCCGTTGCAGACTGGCATTACTGTACGGCTCGTCAACTGAAGATTTAACAGCAAATATCCATTGGACTTTAATTTCGTAGACAATGAACACTGCGACACATCAATGAGAACCTTTATTTCTCCCGCATCACCCATTTGCTACGAACAGAGGATCGGGTGTTCAGTTTCTCCGATTTCGGGACGCCTCTTTGTCTGATCTTGGAGGATCACGAGCTATAAAAACTGCAAAGCCACAACTGTTCTACCTGGATCCACTTTCTTTAAAAATATATTTTAATGGCTTTCTGCGCGATATCCATTCAGTCAAATAAAGCGTTTTATATGAGCAGAATGTGGGTTAATGCATTTCAAAAGCTTTTCTGTTTACTGAGCATAAGACAACACCTAATTTAAACAGACACGCCCTCGGTTGGACTCAAACCGGCAACTGGGCTATTGGGGGGGGGGGGGAGGGCAAACATGGACTCAACGCTACGAGATCACTGTGAAACTAGCTCCAAGATTTCATATGCTACAGTGTCACAGCGCTCACACTTGTGGATTGCTGCCGAGAAGCGTGCATTCTCGCTTGTGACTACGCGCTGTCTAGCTGCAATTACAGCAAATAGGAAGCCTCACATTTGAACAATGAAACTGAAACAAACGGGGAATGTTAATGCAGATGAACGGGTAGAATTCCGTGAAGAAAACGGGTTTAAAAACAGACTCAAAGGTTTGACTTTTGGCCGGGAAATCCCCGAAAGGCATGGCTGCCACGAAACGGAGTTTTTCGATTTGCTGTGCATGTACCTTGTTGTCGCAGCTGCACTACAAAAATCCGCTAATTCAACAGAGTACAGGAGGACCTACAGTTTAACTTGGAATGTGAACCAAGGAAGCGTTCTGGCGTACTTCACCTATACATCAAGCCAGAGGTGCAGGTCCAGTTTAAAGCCTTTCAAAATCCCCGCTCAGACAGGGATTCGAACCTGAGACCTTTCGATCTCCAGTCAGACGCCTTAAACATTGAACCACCACGTCGCTCAAAGGTTGCTGAAGTGAGGAAACATCATAAGAGTTAAGGCGGCCAGTAGCGTCGCGAATGGAGGAAAACGTCTCCTGATTTCATCAACTAACAACGTGTACTGTTTGGGAGTACTGCAAAGGAATTTGAAAAAGTTAGATTGAAACGATCAGAACTTATCTTAAACAACGCGTGATAATTCATCCGCAAAACAGCACTGTCCGTAGTGGAGTTTTTGGGTCTGAGATTTAACAGCGGCAGACTACCCTCCATGCTCATCTGACCTTGTCTCAGAGAATTATTTCTTTACCAGAAAATCAAAGAAGATTTTAATGGGCGGTATCTTGATGATATTAAAAACATCAAGAGTATTATGACGGCAGCTCTGAAGACCATTCCAGAACATCTCCAAAATTACTTCGAAAGATGGAATAGGCTGATGGCATATGAGTAGATTCGCAAGGCGCATTCTCAAGCTAAGTACAATGCTATTCAACAATAAGGCAAGTAACTTTTTTTCAGGACGAGTTCGAGAATTTTGATATCAGATCAGTAAGTCCTGCTGCTTGAGTATTTTTTTACTGCTTAACGCCTCGTCGACGGGTAAAGTCATTACAGGCGGGATGGGACTGGGGAAAATGAACGGGAAGGAATTCGGCTATGGCCCTTTTGAAGGCAGCATCCCGGTATTCGCCTGGAGTGATTTGTGAAAACCATGGAAAACCCAAATCTAGATGTCCGGACGGAGATTTGAACCGCTGTCCTCCTGAATATGTGGCCAGAACGTTAACCGTTCACCCACCACTGCTGGAGTATTATGCGAGTGTGGAAAATGCTGAGTTCAACACTCCACCTTGAGGTAACTAACGGTTGTTAAAAGTATTAATGCCGGCAAAAATATGTAAAAAAGGATTCAGCGAAGTCCGATTTATCGTCGGGCAAAGTCGTTTGTGACAACTAGTTACAGATGTAGCTACCGCATCGCGTAGTTCACAGACAGACAACATCGCCAACACTGTCGGGGCTGCAGCAGCCAGCTAGAAATTCAGTCAATCTCCATCGCAGGCGGCACCATTCTGTCTGCTGTTATGGTACTCGTAAATCAATCGCAGTCCGTAAGTGCAAACTGCACAGTGTCCATCCAGGTGGAGGCGCCAGCCATGACCGGACGGCCGGCCCACGGCCACTTTGCGGTCGTTAACAAGGGAAGTCTCACTTACGGCCGCAGCGCAGGAGTAGGTGCCGCGCCACGACACGGCCCACAAGACACTCACCACCAACACCAACACCAAACTTTATACCAGCTACTGCTCATATCGAGTTGTTGGCCGAGAATGATGACGTTACCCTTCCATAAGCTAATTAAGTACGTAGAACACAAATTAATCGTTCGTTTTTTACATCTGCGATTGGTTGGTAAATTTACAATGCTATGTTCTGTATATTATGTGAAACCGTTTTGAGTGAGTTTTGGAGACTTTGTAACTATTCAAGATTGATTGCGGTATCTACTCATTTTAATTAAGGGCTAGTCATACGTTACGCTGTGAATCTGTTTTCAGTGTACTGAAATAGTTTAAATCATCCAATAAAATGTCAAAATCTTGTAAATTTGTCCAATTTCATTCAATATTATTTCCATTTAATAGCAATCAGCTTTAAGTTAATTTTAATTCTTTCTAATAACAGATGATTGTTTGGGCCATTGTTTGGCGGTGTGGAAACATGAGGTAGGGCGCTTGTTCGCGACTAGAATGTTCTACGTTGCATGCAAAATGTCGCTCCGTGACACTTGAGGAATCACTCGGAATAATGTTGGCAGGAAACTACATAATTTTCGTCATAATGTTCAACCGAAACTTCTGGAAAAGAGCCTGATGTTCATTGTACGTTTGTTTGTGTAATAAAAGCGAAGTTAAATACATCTTATACTTTTTCATTTAAAGCTACCATTAATCACAAGTTAATCATCCTACTGGGGAATAATACTCACAAACAACCGGCAATATTCAAGTCTTTAGGAACTCAAGACAATAATATTCCAAGTAAAATTATAAAGAGTGACTGTTTATATAGATGACAATAATGAGCTACACGGAATGAAAAATGAGAGTAACACAGAGCTGATGGTTATTCAAAGAAAACCAAACAACAAATCTGAATATCTATAGCGAGTTGATGGAGCACGAAGTTTCAATAAAATATACAGTGACAAGAGATGTGACCAGGAAGTAGGTTTTTTTTTATCTTATTCATCATTCGGGCTTTATCCCTCCTCGAGATCGAGGTCATTAGAGGCGGAAAAAGAAAGCGGGCTAGGAATGGAAAGGAATTCTGCCATGGCCTTTTTAAGGAATCAAGTGATTTGGGAAACCATGGAAAACCTAAATCTGTATGGGTGGGCGGTGATTCGAACCTGAATCCTTCCGAATGCGAGCCAGGGCTTATCGCTCACCCATCACGCTCAGTCAGGAAGTAGAAACAAGAATCGCAGTGGTTAAGCGTATAATTAATAGAAGAGATGTTATATGTAGACCTTTTGATACACAATTTGGGAAAATGCTAGTGAAGTGCTTTGTGTGAAGTGTGACATTCTTTGGTGTAGAAATATGGCCTTAATATGGAATGAGGAAATTATATGTGAGTAAAGAGAGGAATGACATGCTTGAAATGAGCAGACAAAATAAAAAATGAAGCATTTTACAAATGGTGAGTGATGAAAGTCTAATAATAAATATGTTCAAGAGGAGAATTGGATAAGAAGTGATGGGGTGGTAAGTAAGGGATGCACTGGTCCTGGGGCGGGGGGCGGGGGGGGGGGAGAGAGGGGAGGACCAGGAAAGAAGAAAATACCAACTGAGACAAAGACTGGACAGGTTATCTTGGCAGTAGTGGCAGAATGCTCTGATGATACGGAAGGGAGCAGAGAAATTTTCGTTTTAGTTAAGGGAGTCAACGATTGAAATAAGCTATCAAAGGGAGAAGTTGAGCATCACAACTGAGACAATAAAAGACCTCGAAGTGAAACTTCATACATCTTAAGTAGATGTGTAATGAAATTAGTACCGGAATATAAACACTATAGCAATTAATAATAATAATTTCAAAAGAGCCACTCGTAGGTTAACTGAAATTAAAGGACATTTTCACTGAACAGTATTAATGTACCCACCGACAAATACAATACCGTAGAAATTTTAATGAAAGATATAGTATTAGCCTATTTTAAAGCTTTAATGCATAACATCACACAAAGACATGAATGCGACTGTCAATATGAGTTTAAATCACCCTACTATCAAACAGAGGCCTAAGATAATCCTTCTAAATTTGTAATATAATACCAGCTTAGAAAACATGAGAGCGTATTGGGACCATTACTATTCATTATTCTAATGAATAATTGTGGTGATTGTTTACTATCTTAAATTAGATTGTTTGCAGATGACATAATGTTATACAAAATGATCAAAACGATAGAGGACTGTAAACAATTGCAGTTTGATCTGAACAGGATATCTAGTTGGGTTGGTAAACATGCGATGAAGATAAATGCAAACAAGAGTCAGCTTATTAGATACACAAATAAAAGCAAAAGGTTAATTATGAATATAAGGTGGGGAAAGAATTGCTTGCTGAAGTCTTGAAATGTAAATATCTTGGCGTTACATTTGATAACCAGTTTGACTGGACAGGACACATTCGACAGGTGGTGGGAAAATGTTTCAAAATTCTGCACTTGAGGGGATGTACGAGAGAAGTAAAGGAATTGGGTTACAAAACTTTGGTCAGTCCATTGCTCGAATATGGTAGTATGGGACCCTCATTTTGCGTATCAAATACAGGAGTTGGAGAGGGTGCAAAAAAGGGATGCTAGATTTGTTTCTTGAAATTATCGGAGAATGCAATCAGTGACAGATATGATAAAGGAGCTGGAATGGGATTCATTGCAAGACAGGAGGAGGATGAGGAGGGTCATGGGAGTGTACAGGGCGTATACTGGCGATGAGGCATGGAAAGATATTTGAGTAGGTATGAAAAGTAGTGCATGGAAGGGAAAAGAAGACCATGACCACAAGCTGGCAGTCGATTTCAGGCACAAGGGTGTAGGAAGATTCTCTTTTTTAGGTAAGGGTGTCAGGGATTCGAATGAGTTACCAAGGGAAATGATGAATAATTTACCGAAAACGTTGAAAGAATTTAAAGTTAAAATTTGTAGAGGGCAAATGTAGGTGGGTGCAAGATAGGGGGAAGATGGGTGTGTAGGGAAATTGGCACCGTATCGGGTGCTCCATTGCAGTTAAATTAAATTATTATTATTAAATAAGATCTATAAAAGAGCTACAAGACGACATAGTTTAAGATACAACTACAAGCAACCGATACAGAAAATTGTGATGAATACACGTGAAGTAAACATACAAACAGAAATTATTAGTTACTGGAAAAAATGCTAGCAGTCTTATCTCGGTGACTAGATACAAAGAGATTCTGCGCTAAGGTAGATCCGTTACCGTCAAACTAAGACAATGAAGGGGAGGTAGAGTGAACAGTTTCATATCTGTTACAACTGGTTCTAGTATTCTTCTGTAGATGAGGCCTTTTGGTTGTCATTTATCGTCTGGATAAGCTAGTCCGCAACGTGAAGGTCTACTGGATTCTCTAGCAGGAAACGTTCTAAGTTACTGTTGTCACACGCAGAATCGCCAATTGATTTCGTGCAGTAATTACAATTTAACACATATATTCACAAAAAGTAATCTCTGACAGTCTGTAGAAGTGCTAGCCTCAAAAGGAATGCGAACAGATTTGTAGGCAAGAAGTCTGACACCTTTCTGTGTACCCTTAACTGAGTATATAGTTTTAAAACACATCTGAAAAAAAAAGCTAAAATGCGATAAACTAAAATACTTTAGCTTCTTCTAAAGAAATTACAGCTGATTTGAGTCGTAGCGGTTCCATTTCTCTGCTTTCTCTAACAATGAAATCAGAACGTTTCCTTGAAGAGCAGCAAATGATCAAATCATCTCCACTTGAGGGGTTCACGTACGGCTTACAGGACGTCGAAATCGAGATCATTAGAGCCAGGAAGGATTGGGTGCAAGGCAGAGAGAGAAATTCGGCCATTGCCCTGTGACAATCTCTCAACCCTAATATCAGTTTTATTATTATTATTATTACATTATTAGATTTGATTAATTACAAATGTTACGATTAAGTGTAACAACATTTGTAAATTGATTTATATTTTTGTAGGATTCCAAAAGCCGTAGTTTGTGTAATGTTTGGCTAGCGTAAGAATCTTTGGCCTGGCCAGTAGCAGCTGAGCGGGCACCTGATCTGTAAATATCGCATGGAGCGGATTTCAGCTACATTGTATTAAAAGTTTTACAGCTATGATGGGAAGTGTATGTGGAACCTGTACAAATACAGCAATGGTGTTTAAATGTTAATTTCAAGGAACTGTGCTGAATAAATTAAGTGATAATTCGTTCTGAACAGTGATTATCATTTCTAAAATTCACAATACGTCGCATGTTTGAGCGGCTTTAAGTTGTTAACTACGTTTAATTAAAATAAAATTGAATATTCAGCTAACATGTGTTCGAGACGATAGAGGGCCTTTGTCGTCCCCAAGTGGTGTGGAAATGGTAATAATTTACGTAATTCGTCGGCAGCTAATTAACCCACTGTAATTGACTGGAAAGCTCGCAGTCTTTAGAGGGCCCAGAGGAAACAACTGAGAGCCATGATCTGGATGGCTGGATCGGGATCGAAACCGGATGTTAGCGCCGCTGCTCCCGGAGGGATCGTTTGGGACGCCAAAGTCGTAGAGGACTCCGTCTTGCGAGTGGCATTGGGCGCGTGCCATACGCGAAATAACTTCTCTTCGTTTGTCTGCGGCATCAGTATTAATGGCCGGCGCGTTGACGAGCGCCTAACGGAGACTGATGGAAGTATGGCGAGGCGACACGGGGAACCGCCAAATGGAGACGGATCACCAACCGCAAATCTCTCATACGGAATCTCAATCAGGCGTCTCCTCCGCTGGCTCCTCAACCAGTTACTCGCGTATGGTCTCTAGTCATTTAAATACTGCCTAACATTGTTGCTTTTTTTCTCCTTGTTTTTATGTACATACATATCCTCTGTAGCTAACGATCCAATCAAGCGAAAAGACTAGAAAATTCTGTAAGGTCTTTGAGCTAGAGCGTGCAGTAGGCTACTGTAAAATGTCATCGTACTAGATTATTAATGCAGGCATTTTGGTTTTTGTTAAATGTGGAATTCCCAGCTGTTGGAACGGTATTTTGTTACCTTCTCAAAAGAGCAATGCGACAAACAGGAAAACAGCTGTACACATTTCGGTGACAGATCTCGACAGCTGTTTAAACAGCAGACAGAAATGTTTCCAGAGTTTGTCGTCCACTTTCAATCCCCATAAAAGTGAAAAAATACAATTTAAACCCACGGAGTAAACTGACGCAGCGATAAAAGCGAAAACGAGGAAAGATTGTTCTACCCGAGGATCATGTTCGGGATTCATTTTGAATTATTACGTCTTCTTCTTTCAAGTATTTGTGTGTCTTTCGCCTACTGGTATATATTAGTCTACTGCATCTTTAATTACAGGTAATTTATGCACCTGGTTTTAGGCTGCTCTATTTTCTGGTTAAAAAGTACATTATCAGACCACCTCTTACAGTTCCGTTGAAACTCGTTTTGTGCCTTATGATATTCATGTGACGATGGCCACTATGGAAGGTAATTTCCACAGTGGCGTCCTGAGGAATGAAATCAGGAGTGATTTTACCTTCTCAGATTATATGTTAACTATGATCTCTCTAAAAATAGTTAAAATGCGTTCTATGTGTAAAGTCCTATTTTGTTTGTTTATAGCCCAATATTTCATGGAAAAACAACACAACATCAGAATTTGAATATGAGCCCCTTGTCCCTCCTCCAAAATGTGTATTTGAATTTCACTATAAAAAAACTATTTAATACAATATCAACGCATTCGAAAACCGACTCTACAGAGAACAAAAAATAAAGTCTACAGATATCAGATGCTTCTAGCTGACACGGGGGCCATTCAAATGTAAACAGAATTTAAGTGAAGCTATAGCAAATGAAAGAAATGTTTCAGTTGGTACGACTACCTAGTGCGCAGGAATGTATACTAAACTATTTTGGGTAACCAGTGTGCGATATAATTCATAGGAGTTAAGGGTGTGTGCAGACGTATGATGCTCAGTTTTTCTCCTGTTGACTAAAAGAGGGTGAACGCCAGCACCAACCTACTCGGGCATATTCTTCCGAAAGACCCCTTTAGCGCCAGAATTTTGCAGCTCCATCGATCGGACGAATCTACACGATTCGGTGATTAGTAAATGGACTCCACAATCTCTCTTGGCCAAGACCAGAATGATTAAAATTCTTTCCAACACCGGTTTTTGAATCAGCTGACACCATGTCGAGGTACAGACGCCGTGATGGTATCTGACATCGAGGCTGATAGGAGTCAAGTAGAAATGCAACAAGGTATCGAAGAATTATTCATTATTAAATTAAAAAAAAAAAAAAAAACAAACGTGAAACAATAAAAAATTGTTAAAAACTTAAAATTTTTATGAGGAAATTTTGTGATACACAAGCTTCCAAAAATTGAATAAAGCTTTTATAGATGGCCAATGTGTCCGGAATGAAACGCACTATCAAACTTTGAAGATATTTCCCGCTAAAACAACGAAAGTTCAATCCCCGATCCGTCCATTCACATCCCGTTTTTCGATGATTTTCCCAAAATTACTCCAGGCTAATGCCAGGACGATTCCTTCAAAAGCCCTTCTACTAATTTCTTCCGTTTCTTCCTCCTGTTCTCTATCGTCTCTAGCAACCAGGAATAGGCGTAGGAAAGTTATTGTGATAAAATTATCTTGCGCTCCCAGCTATCTCAGATGAAATAAAGCATGCATTGCTTCATTCTACTTAACCACAGTATAAATATCTACCTTTGTGTAACAGTGAAGAGATGCTACTCTAAAAATCAGACCAAACTTTAGTTCATATCTAGAGAAAGATTAGCTCCAAAGAAACTAGAACTCAGGTATGTTTAGCAAATGACAAACATACGACACTCAACTACAACTTTACAAACTCTCATTTTATAGTTAGCCTTCTCGGGCAGCCTAGTGTACACACGTGCTGTTTCATGTTGTAAGATGTCGCCCGTTGAAGAACTTGCAGGTCATTAAATTCCTCTATATGCCGAATATTACTTTTCAGAAAAAATGTATTAAGAACAATAATATGTAGCAAGCATAGATCTACACTAATATTATAAATGTGAAATTAACTCTGTCTATGTCAGATACGTTTTTACGATTAAACGGTTAAACTCAACTTGATGAATTAAGGCAAAGATATACCAGAACTACGTATCATTAGGAAGGACATAGACTACTTTTTTCGGGATAAATAACATATTATTTCATCAAATTTTGAATACCAACCGAACGATGACAGACCTACCATTCCAGTAAGGAAGACCACAGTTCCCACTAAAATTCACCTTTGCGATGACTATCAATAAAGACGCTAATTAGCAGGGGTATACTTAAATAAAACGTGTTTTTCCCATGGCTGTAAGCCTTAGCAAAGGAAAGCAAAACCAAAAACGTTATGTACGAAATAGTATTGACTTAAGATGTCCCCACAAAATGACGTCATTTTAAACCACCAACAAAAACCTGCTGGAGGAACTGTGGTTAGTGGTCCCCCAATCGCAACCCCTGTCCCCTCCCCCACCGTCCCTTAGCTTGTTACTATTTTTAAAAATGTTGTAAACTGGTTCTCTTCATGAGACCAGTTTAATCGTTATATGAAAAGGCTTCCCCGCCATATTATTCCTGATCGGTACTTTATGGGATACATATAAATACCTTACAGCTTTCTATGTCCAATTCTATTAACAAAATTCCAAGTTCGCGCATACGAAGTTGCGGGTAACAGCCAGTAAATTTATAAAGCGAGCAGTCGCCTGGCTCAGTGGTGAAGGCTCTTTCTTGCTTAATAGTTCCAGGCCCCGGCATCAAATGCCAGTGGGGACAGGAATTTTTAAAGAGTTCTGCTTGATCAAATGAGATACGCTAGGACGCTCCATGGTTCGGATTCCACGTTAAATTGTAGGTCCAGCAAAATGAACGGAAAATGCAAACTATCACCAGGTCCCAAAACGACACGAATTTCCTTATTTTATGAAGCTACTGACAGCGCACCATCCGCCATAGATCCAGACGAATAGAGAAAGCCTAGAAACTGAACACAGTCGGCGACCAGATTAGTTTATTACTCGTCCTTTTTTTTTTGGCGACTTCAAAAGTAAAAAATACAGCAAATGTGAAATTTTACAACACATCTTATAGTAGTACTGCCTTATAAGAGATTTTTTTAACTGCTTTAACGTCTCTTTAACAGCGAGGTTTTTAGAGACGGGAAAGGACGGGGAGCAAGGAATGGGAAAGAATTAGGCCATGGTCTTTTTAAAGGAAACATCCCGGCATTTGCCTGGAGTGATTTGGGAAACCATGGAAATCCTAAATCTGGATGCCCGGACGGGGTTTCGAACCGGCGTCCTCCCGAATGCGAGGTGAGAACGCTAACCTTAAAAGAGATGTGTTACTGCTTAGTTCTCCTTTAACGATCATTAGGTACAGCGTCAACTCTGATAAGACATTACAGCTAATTACCAACCTCCTTTCATCGTAAGTAAATCACATAACACCATTGGCCAGCAGTTTTCCCGGGAAACCACAGAACATCGAAATCGAATCAGGGATCGAATCCAGGTTTTTCATAATATCAGATCCTAAAGTGAGACGTCAACCATCAGTCTCGTTTACTCCTTGTCCTTGGTTCCGGTATACTGCAAAGTGACATCACAGGGACTCGAAAGTTCTAACTTAGACTTCACACGCTCTGAAGAATGTTTTCCCGTAATTGAGACAATCTGATGGTTCACTAACCCAAGTTGGGTGCACTGTAAATGAACGAATCGTCTGCAATGCTGGAAAATTACCACCTGTATATCATACTGGGGCTTTGTCCTTGTTTGCGGTGGTAGCCATAAAAGTCTGAATGACAGCGATTCGAAAATTTTGTACTACGCTTTGTACGTATGCGCGATATCAGGTGCACTACCGCTTCGGTATCTCATAATAAGGTAACACAAATATTTGAGAAATGACTTAGAATGGAAGATGCAGGGAAGAAACTAACAACAAAAGTTCTATGGGGAAGGCAGCTTTTGGAAAAGTTATAGGGTTGCTAACAGCTAGAAAGATCCAGACAGAATTAAGAAAGAGATTAATAATTTTGTTTAGTGTGGTATGGATAAAAAATGTACTCAATCAAAAAGGGGAAAAAATCGCATGGAAATTTTAAAATGTAGAGGAGGAAAAAAAAAGTGAAATGTATGGTGAGAATGATTAGGAAAGGAGAGGATCCTGTTGAGGAAGTCACATTTGCTTGTGTTACATAGTTCGTAAAAAGTGTTTACAGAAAAGAAAAAAAATGGAATGAAAAAGGCAAAGAAGATACTATCCGACATCCACGAAGGTAGTAGATAAAAAGTTTGAAGTAAGGCGATACACACAAGACGTGTAAAGACAGTACACGAAAGGAGATGAATCACAAACCCAGTTCATAAAAGAAAGAAGAATTCTAGCTACTAACGTCTTATCCATTTTGAATGAAGAAAACATAGTGGTACTACACTGATTTCGGGAAATCAAGGAAAACCGAATTCTGTATGCCCAGATCTGGAATCGAAAGTTGCTTTTAACCGGGCCTAATCTGATCATTCACCAGGCTCAATTACTGTTTTTGTGGATAACTGGGATATTCGAGACTAGAGGAATTTTTTAAAAAAATCAAATTATTCTTCGTATGTACGCGGTGTAACAAGTAGCGGAGTTCACTGGATGTACCACTAACCCAACTCGAAAATGAACCCACTCTCACTGAAGGAAAAACACAAATGTATCCAGGAAAGGATGGAGAACCGAAAACTTGATACACGGACCGAGAACTAAGCCCAGTTCCTCCAGGATGCCAGGCCAGAAGATCTATCACGCAACCACCTGTAGCAGGTGAGCTATACGTAGCAGATATCATTAGACATATCATTAGCCTAGCAGCTGGTGGTCTGTCTGAGCTGCACCGTCTTGCAGAGAATTCCCGGCTGGCGAAAGGCGTCCGCCGATTGCTCAAGAGAGCTGCTGCCTGAATCGCATTGCGGTGGTGGCGCACACACAGTAAGTAACGACCCGTCCACCGCAGGCTTCATTCATTATTTATAGCGGTGCACAGAGGTTACAGGACAGGTCTATTAGCGACACAACAAATACGGCGCACATACCGCCGATATCGGCCCAACTGAAAGGACAATCAACAACTTACTGCCTGTCATCACTGATTTACCAACACACACCTGAAAGTATTCGTATTTAACTACACAAAGGAACATCAAATGTACAGTAATAGTACGGTATATCTTATTCCACAAAACTATGTGGAAGCATCGGCATGTTAGGTTATTGATATTCTAGCTTAAGAAATTTATTCTACCGTAACATTTATTAATCTTACAAATTAAAAGATTGGTATTCAAGGAAAGCGTTAGGTATGTCCATACTGAAAAGGCAGTAAGATATCGGGTAGCCAGAATCCCGGCTGTACCTATGGCAACAGCTTGTGTACTGACAAAAGCGGAGTCATATATACTATCAGAACCAATAATAGTATATGTGGAGGGATACCACAAGTCACTTGGCTCTTTCTTAAGGTGGATTGGCTAGCACTCGGGGTAATCTATATAGGTTTGATACGCCATGGATTCGGTCTCATTCGTCGGCAATCCCAAGTACATAAAACAAGATGCAATCACACTGTCTCTATTATGCTGAATAAGTTTTATTAATAAAAGTTTATTCCTACACTTCGATTCATAAAACGAGTTCGGAAAAAAATCTTTCTCCTTTTCCTTGTATATAGTTTTTAACTATGATATTCGGTTCTGGATTAAATGATACACACAAGACGCGCAAATTTGAAATTTGCAACTTATTTCGTTAACGAGCTAGAGCCTTGTGAAACGAACAAACAGCAGAGCGACAACAATAGTGCTCCATTCCCTTCGGATGTTAAAATGAAGAGAGAAGACGAATTCTGGCTAGGAAGGGAAACACCTACAAAATCGCTTGTGTATTCTGTAACCAAGATGATTTCGGGAAAACGTAATCAGAGAGCTCATATATAGGTAACATTGTTCCAGATCATCTTTACATCCCAATCCATAATTGGAGGGTTTTATGTTCTCATTCAGACCGATGTGTTCGAATTTTAAGATGAATAATCGTTTGTCGACCCGAACCACAAGCTAAAGCAGTTTTTTTTTTTTTTTTTTTTTTTTTTTTTTTTTTTTCGCTGCCGTGTTTGTTCATCTTAAGTTCCGAGATCTTAGTGGGGAAACCTTTGTATTTGTGTAATCTTGCCTGGTGAAGAGTTACCTTGTGTTATTTGGTATCACCACTAAAAAATATGGTTTCTGGAAACAAACCCAGCTATCCGATATAATTTCCCTCTTCCATTGTCAAGCTGATGACGGAAAATCTTCAGCATTATAGGAAATTTACAACATTTAGCAATGAAGATACAGAAACGCAAGCTGCAAACCGTTCCATACTAGACTGTGGTGCACGGAAAAACGTGAGAGAAATGCGAACTGAATGAGCAGCGGAGAGACCGCAGGCACCGTCTACTTCGATGGTGGTATCCTCCCTCGTCTTACCTTTGGAGCACCAAGCGAGTAGGGTTCCTTATCAGGACACGGACGACCTGTTCCCCAAGCAGGTATTCTCCTTCGCACAAGCAGGGCTGGTTTAAGGCTACCGCAAGAACCGCAGTCGCGGGGGGCCCCAAGCTTGACGGGGCCCCGCCACGACCCCCTTCAAAATTTGTCCTTACTTAACGAATAATTTTCCTGCTAAAATAAATAATCTACAAATTTAGAATTTTAACAACCTGCGTTCACAATAAACGTTTCCGAGGCTTGGTGTTCCACGAGAGTCCATCAGATTCAGTTTTGGGAAAGTCGCATCTGATATAATAGGCCTATATATTTAAAGGCTTGTATTGCTCTCAACCTGTTTCAGCAATTTATGTAATTTCGTTTGAATAAACTCATTCACCTTTTGATGTTTCATATAAAAAGTTATTGAATTAAAGTGTGTATGCCTGCTCACGTGTCTCCAGCCCCAAAAACCTATATGTACTAGCAAAGAAAGGCAAAAAAGAAATGTCGTATACTAAAAGTGTATTATAAATATAATAGCTATAAAATTGAATACAAAAACAATTTCATTTGACACAATGGACAGCAGCGCTTAGCCAGATATAAAAGTGACAGTAGATGGAAGAGCCATATGAGATTCATTTATGAAACACCAAAGACTCGGCGAAGTTGGTACCGTTCAGCTAATACTCAATAAACTGATGTCCCGTTTGTACACAGATTTAGAGAATCCTCAGTCCGTCTCTTTAATCGTTTTTTGAGCTCTACACACACACACACACACACACACACACACACGTGTGTGTGTGTGTGTGTGTAAAGTCACGAAAATTATCTAAAGTGTAGACAAAAGTACATCTAGAAAAGAAATAGGGGACCCCAAAATCAAACTTCGCAGGGCCCGCGAAATTCGTTAAGCTGGCCCTGCGCACAAGGTTATCTTCTTGCTCGCACACGTCGAGCAGACCACTGTTTCCGGAGACTGCCTCACAAACGAATTTTGTTCTTCACTACTGGAGAATATCCACACTGGATTGCTACTCGCTATGAGCCAGGCATATGTGGCCGTGGTGTTGAGACGTAGGACCTTGACTCTCACCCTGAGCATTTCAGGAAGTAGTGTACTTCGAGCCGATGCTTTCAAATACCAGATACACAGATTTCAGTTTTCGATGGTTCTCTCGAAACAATCTGCAAGAATTCCTGAACGATTTCTGTGGGCCAAATTCACTCTCTTTATATTGGCAGTGATCTCTGCTCCAGCGAGCTGTCTCATGGACACAATATAACCGACTGATTTTGAACTGTGGCCAAATTCAACGAATCAGGCTGATATACAAGCTAAGAATGCACACCTCTGGCACTGCAGAGCTTCAAGGATAGTTTTTAGCCAAAAAACTTCGTAACTTTGAAGATATTTACTTCCAACGTTCTGCCTATAAAAGATAAATTCCAAAACGCAGAATAGAATAACACTTTCTGTAGTACTATTATATTTCATATTACGAGAGTAGAGACGTAGGGCAATGTCGTGGCTAATAATGCAGACAACGTAAAGGTGACTGGAGTTTAACTCAGACTCGAACTGGTTCCAGCCCTGGTGGTAGAAAAAACCTTTCATAACTTGGGCAGAAGGGTAGCAAACATGGTTGTATTCATTTTGCAACCAGTATCCTGAGTTATATCCTACATCTATTCGAATTGGATATGGCGTAATGGCTGTCATCTTGGTGTCCTTTGGAAAAGGAGGCATCAACCGGCCGTTTCCGGATTTCTCAATTTCCCTTCTCTAATCCACATGGATAATACGGACCTAAACCACCCAATACACTGCTCACAGTTTTTATGCACCTATAACACTCAGAGAAAAAAAGGGGCTGGCATTCGTAACGAGACATAGAATGACGAATACAAATTACAACGGTCTCCAGGCCACATATTTGAAGAAATTCGCTTAAATCCAGCAGCCACGTCTGAAATCGTTACTATGGGCATAACGCCGTAGCAGCAAAATGATTCGTTGCCTCAAAGAGGGCCATTTTGAGTCTCTCTTCGTTCGGGAAATAATCTGCATTTTGATTGACACTATTTTAATTTTTTTTTGGGTCAAGTGATACAGTGTGAAATAAATACCGCGCAACATTTGTAGAGCTAGTTTGAAAACTAAAAATTTATCCATCAATCTTATATTGCCCATAGTAAATAATAATGATCTCTGTTAAAAATGAGCGAGGGTTTCTGAAAAGCTTTAAGTCTTTAAGTGGAAGCACGGAACGCCAAAAAATTCAGGAATTCTCAAGCTCCACCAAGAAATACAAGTTCTTTTAATAAAAATTATAATTTTTAACCACGGTAGATAGTAATCGAACATGATACCTTTTGCAGAAGCAGAGAAATTTTCGGACCATACTACAAATATACAACCAGGTTAAAAATATTTGAAAATACTATTTATCCAGTTAAAATGATTGAGCTTTTCTGCGATGACGTGCTCGTCAAGAGGAAGGAGGTTGGGTGATCCTGGTTGATTGTCGCGCCGCGCCGCGCCCCACTTGAGCCAGTTGACCCCGGGTCTCGAGGCGCTATTTCTGTCCCCTCACCACGAGGTGCCGCGCCGGACGCACTCGCTGCTAATAGTAACGTAGTGTAAACCTTCAATGACGATACTTTATGGCCTTTACTGCTCATCAGCTTAATAATAACATAAAAACTCAGAAGTAAGCAACACCCCAATATACTTGTAAACAAAGCAATAGGCATCACAGATATCTAAATACTGTAACTGTTTCATTTATATGGAACAGGAATATATTTGTTATCTGCTTTGGCGATCAGAACGAATTTACAACAGTTTTCCAGAAATTAGTAAACTAATTCCTCCACGCTTTAGTAGTACTCACGATAGATGGTTTTTTTTCTTTTGGTTGCCCGACTTCAATGAGCATGGAATCTGCGAACAATGCTGTTCCAAGAACTCAATGTTAGAGAGCGCCAAACGTTTCGTCAAAAAGTTCAATTTTAAAGTTATGCGTCAGTACACTTCCATTAATAGATGACAGAAACTTGGATGAAACGGTAAGTAGATTACTACTAAGCAACAAGTATCCAGTTTAAAGTTGAAACTTGGGACCAAGCACTAACCTGGAATCAGCAATAACGTAAATTGAATGTATGGAGCACAGAAATTCGAGCGTTTGAAATAAACTGCTACACGGGGACCTTAGTAGTGGAATGAAAAACGTGCGTACGCACTTGTTTATCGCAATAGTAAGTAAAAACAAGGACTACAGGACAGGCTTTATGCGAGTTCTATACAAATCTCGCACCTGCCCTAGCGCACAACAAACACACTACATCCCGATGTTAGGAGTTGGTATGGTCAACGAAACGGATAATTCCGCAAGCGGATTCCTACAGTGTGTTGCAGCCAGCAGACTCTCTGGCCACACATCTGGCAGAGCGGGACGTCCCGCGGGACCTCAAAGCGATCAGCTGGACGGACGCGATGACGCAACCAGGCAAAAAGGGAGAGAGCCAGCGGCTCGCAGCCACCTGGACTCGAGAAAGGCCAAAAAACAATCTTCATTCAACACAACACGCATGCAACATCCTCGAGACTTCGAGTACCCTGTTGGATAGAATTGTTCGAATTTCTCGGAAATCAATACGATAAAAAATATAGCCACCACAGCTGCGCGTTACATAGGTCGATACGTATTTCCCCGTGCGACGCACTGTCTAGACGTATAAGCAGCCTTTCTGCCTGACTATGTGTTATCTTTGGATTTGCCACGCGTAACAGTCTAGTGAGGCAACCTACATATAGTACACTACAAATTTACACTTATTCTGTGAAAATCGGTTCATACATCCGTTACACTTACGATTTTAAATCTACTGGGCATACAAAATCGCGCAGGAAGTCGAATTTTGCTTACGATGCGGGCAACAATTACTCGAAAATAATCACCAGCTCTCTAGCTGGACATTTGTCTCTACTAGAATTAAGACAGACAAGATACTTGTATTTCAACGCGGCTGTCCACCTCGCTAGAGGAAACACTGCTAATTTGTTGCTATCGCTATGATTCATCGCACACCACTATGGATGCAATTATCTAGCGTTGAAATTAGAGCCAGTTAGATTGAAATACTGCCGGGAATAAACGAAAACTTTACACAAACCTATATACTCTTAGTATCAATACAGTTCAAATTAATCAATTTAATTAGTCAACGGATGATGTGGGGATGATCCTTACACCAATCATACACGGCGGAGATAGTTTTCAAATACAGTGCGATAGCATTGCAGTTAAAAATATCTTTCTACCATTTTTAGCGGTAAACTGACATTCAACTTAACAAAAGACATACGGCTATTGTTATTTCAACTTGTTCGACGAGTACATATTTAGCTATTGTGACTTTAGGTGTCTAATTACTGGATGTCTTAAAAACTCCCGTCTTTGAACCAATAACCATCGTCATAATGATGAGGCCAACTGCATTTGATGACTATCCGTCGTCGTCTAGCACTATATCGATCTTTAAGACTGCAGAGCAACTTTCGAGAAAGAGAGACACTTGCCGGCCAGCTGGTGCGAGACATGGGCGTTAGGGCCAACCTCGAGTGGGGGTGCTGCGTATTAATAGGAGGCCTGCAGGTGCATTCCCAACACAAAAAAGGACCTCTCCCAGGGCGCCAACGCCAGCTGTGTTAACACGCCGGAGACGAAAACACTAAAGTCTGTAGGCAACAGCGATACGTAATCCTGCAAGGATTCCACAAATTCGAGGCACTTACTGTAAGCAGAACGTAGTAAAAGGGGCGTTAAAATTGTAGTTCATTATTCATCCAAAGTTTTACAACTTTTTCCGGATATGGTTCCCTCCCTTCCCAATGGGTTGGTACCATCTCTCTCCAGTAAGTTTCTTGTTCCAAGTATTTTTTCCTATCCCTTAACGGTTGACTGTCATCGAGCAATTTGGCCAAAACGCTATGGAGGATTCATCTCGGCATTTGTCTGGATTTCTGGAAACCGCGGAAAACAGGAATCTGGATCGTCGGGGATCGAAATCACGTCCTATAAAGATGTAAATAATATAGAGGTATCCTGCTCGTTGAATGGCCTGATCTTCAAATACTTTCTATGCTTTTTTAAAAGTTTTATGGAGTAAGCATATATACATATTTCTGCAGCATATGCTGCATTCATTAAACTGGTGTTAGGAATTGCATCAACAGCCATATTGTATGCTGGTGACCGTTTAAGATCTAAAGTAAGTAACTTGGTCCACAACGCAAAGGTTGGTTGGATCCTCCAGAAGTAGGCACACTAAGGGGCAGGACGGTAGTTCCTTTCGTCTAGGACCTACAGTTTAAGGTGTAGTCTGAAGCACAGAGCGTCCTACCATAGCCCATATGATCAAACACAACTTTTAACAGTTTCTGCCCATAGGCGAATTTGAACCCGGGACCAGACACCAAAGTTTTGAAACTAAGCGCTTTAACCACTGAGCTACAGACTGTTCGATCAAAAGCATGTATTATCAAAACATCAACAATCAGTGGCTGAAAACCTAACAAATACGCAAAGCTTATCATGAAGTGAGGAAGAAAAGGGCATCCCGGCATTCACCTGGGGTAATTTCAGGAAACCATCAAAAATCCCTATATGGATGGCCAAACGGTGAATCAAACCTGTGTCCTCCTGTATACGACGGCAGAGATTCAACCCTCACCCAACAAGCTCCGATCCTTTTCACAAGGCAGGCATTAAAAAAAGGCTAATCCCTAAATGCTGGTCAAACTATGCTGGAAAACTATGAAAGGTGAAATTTGAATGATTCGTTAGCAACGAGACAGGGGAATAATTCGCGGTGATAGTGCGCTGGTTTACTTGTTGACATTTCGATCTGTGCTGTATCGCAATGAGCACTTATGGTTTGGGATGGTGTGTGGTATTGGCGACTCAGAGGAGCGGGCGTGGTAATCCCGTGGGAAGCGGCCGGCCGGCCGTTGTTGCTGCGGGGTCCATGAACTTCCAGCGGGACCTCGCGGCGCCGAGGGTAGCGGGTCCTCTCCGCACACGGTATCCACAAACAGACCATAGAAATACAGAATGCGCTCAAAAACCTATATGCGTAACTAACTGTAGCCAGCAGCTACCTTAACGTTACCTGCTGATGTGCGGATCTCTCTTCACAGTTAACACATCACTAGACAGGGAAAACCTACTCTCAATGGATACTAAATGGCAGACAAATTTATATCAATTTCTTAGCTTTTCGACGTAACATCGGAACAAAACGCATCTGACTCTACTCCTGGGACCATGAGCTGTAAATTATTCGAAACCAAATCAAAATTCGACCAAATGTTTTTGCGTAAATTCAGTTCTGGAAACAATTTTCAAAAAGAATTCATACCTTTTATATAGATCATTAACAGTGCTCTAAACCCACCTTTTCAAAAGTATCTTAAATATACAGATTTTCTTCCGATTACAGTTCTGGAAAAACAATTATGTAAACAAACTTTGTACTTGCTTCTGTCCGTACTCTATCCACACACTTTCACTTAATGAATTTATTAATTTTATCACGTTTCAAGCGCAAAAGATACTGGTAGATAAGCGGTAACACTCAGACATGTCATTTTTGAGGGCGCGGGTTTAATACCCAGTCCAGACGGTTAGTCTTTGGTTTTTCACGATTTTCTCAAATCAATCCAGGCAAATTCTGGAATGGCCTCTTCAAAAGCCTGTGGATGAATGCCTGCCAGTTCTTTGCCCACAACTGTATACCGACCTTCAACTAACTGTAAAGTCCTAATAAAAATAATGTACAAATCGGTGAAGCACTTCGAAGCCTGGTTCACTACAAGCACGTAACGTCGCAAACACGGCACAGACTTAAGTTTTTACATCTCAATACACTTTGAGATAAATTATAAAGTGCACGCATGTACCTATTTCTCAAAATGCTTTTTTAAAGACATTTTACGATGGAGAAATATGAGTTCGGAACCACTGTAACCAGAATAACGCTAGTGATAACTAAGCGAGATATAAAGTACAAGGAATCTTTAGCATCAAGAGAAAAATAGCCTTTTGAGTTAAACGTTTTTTTATTTTTTTCTAATTAATATTAAAATTTTCCAAAATGGTACAATTGCTTAATTTGATACGAAAATTTGTTTTGGTTGCTCTTATTACTATTTACATAACAAAATTAGTTTCACTGTGAAACATGTGTCGTAATAAAATTACAATCTAAATGGTCACTGTCTAATTGTCGGACTCTTCGTTCTTGAATACTGTTGAATCCTTATAATCCTGATTCATTATTATTAAAGCACTTATTCAATTCATGTGATCCTGATGATGGCGTGCTATGAAATCATTTCGTGATTCTGACCATTGCGATTCATACCATGTAGGCAAGCCTACATATTCATAGTGAATAATTTCTATTCGCTTACTACCACTATATCTTTTATCACTCAAGTCAAAGAAATATTTATTCTGTAACTAATTCGATTAATCTGGTGGTATGCTGTCTGTATGGCTACACTGCCTCGTTCATACTGTTCGTGCAGACACCCGCAGACACGTGCGGCACAGACAAAATATTCTCCCCGACAATGCTGTCCGCTCACACGCGCTAGATGTGAATACGCCTATAGATAATGCTTAATAGCTTTTTTTTTTTTTTTTTTTTTGTCTGTGCTGAAACGTGTCTCGCACGTACTGTGCTGTAGTTTCAGGCCCCACCAACTCCGCACCGCGTTACAGTTACTGCTGCTCAATTCCCATTAGCAGCAATGCACTCTGAATTAAGAGCGATTTCAAATAAAATGCTATAGGTAGATGGCAAAGCAACTTACAAAGTATACTGGACGTAAGTATTTTTAGTTTTTCTTGTTAATATACAACAGTTGGTGAACAACTTTTTAGTAGCTAGCAAACTAACGTTATTGAGACAGAAGTGGTAACACGAAAGGTATAAAACTGACTACTTTCACGATCGCTTAACTATTTTTGAGGGGGAAAAGGCTAAGATATTTAGTTCCTACTTGCTAAGCTCTGAATAAAGCCATCCCACCTCCTTTACTTCCATGCGACGCCCCTATAATACAATTTTACAAAATTTTAAATACGATATTTGGTTTTTAGTTAAGGAAACACTTAAGATTTGTAATTTGAATTGTGTAACTTATTATTTTTATGAGTTAGGGGTTTGTGACAGAGGTATAGAATGCGGCTCCGTTTCCCTTCTTGTTTGGAACTCGTAAAAGGGTTATGTTGAATTTTTTTATTTTATTTTCCACAATGGCATTTGGCTACTTAGGCCATACAGCCAGCTCAATGTGTTTATCAAGATTTTTCAGGTGTATCAGTTTCTCAAGTACATTGTATAGACACTTCTGGACGGACACGATATTAACACACACAACACTTAAGCACCCCAGCCCTCGGCTGGACTCGAACAGGCAACCTTTAACACGCGGAGCCATTACTCTAGTCCCTACTACCGAGGCCGGCTATGTTGAAGTTCGCCAGAGACTGAATATAGCACTGCAATCTCCCGTATAGAGCCACGAGGTTCACAAATTAAAGAACTCCATGAATTATAACTTTGGAGATATGGCACACATAACTCCAAGTCTTCGATACCTCAGTTGCTAACAAAATTTCTCAAGAAACCAAAACTATCTCCAAAAGAGGAGTTATTTTTCCATTATTGACCCTCAATAATTACATCCGCTCAGTGTTATGGTATTTCAGTACTGTCCTCTCTTTCCCCATTTCTATTAGATTCCATCGACTTACATTTTCTCTCTGCTATCGTACATCGAGAACATTACTAACAAGGAGATGCCGTGATGTCAAGTTAAATCGTTCATGTTTACAAGTTCCATGATACATAAAACATAATTCAATCGTAAACAGTAATTTCGATTGTCTTATTAAACAACTATAGATTCATTTTGTATCACAGCTGTAATTTTTCGCGATTATGGTAAATGTACAGTATATAATTATAATTTTGTATTTAGCTGCACATTTTTCCGGTATCAAGTGTAGAGGGCAGTAATATCACAGTCGTTGACGCACTCTAAAGCAGCAGCAACAACAACAACAACAACAACAACAACAACAACAACAACAACATCAAGTGTAAAGTTTTAAGTTTCTTTTTGCATTAATAATGAATACTTAAAGAACTCTTAAGGATTTCGTATAATATAATAACCTTAATGATTGATGGGAATTGGTAGCAATACAAAAATTTGGGGAAAAACGTGTTTTGCGGCAGTGCAAATCAGAGCTTTTGGGAACTATGACTCGTCGACGTTGGAGTCATTAGAGCCAGGAGAGGAAGGAACTATCCTATCATCAACTTGGTGTGATTTCGAGAAACCATGGAAACTAAAATCAGAACGGATGGAGATTTTTTTACGTCGACGTCGTTGTCATTAGAGGCGGGATGGGATTGGGGACAAGGAACTGGTAGGAATACGGCCATGGCCTTTTTGAAGGAAGCATCCTGGCATTCACCTGGGGGAAACCATGGAAAACCCAAATCTGGATGCCCAGTCGGGGATTCAAACCGGCGTACTCCTGAATGCGAGGCCAGAACGTTAACCGTTCACCCACCACGCTCGGTGTGGAGATTTGAACTCGCGTCCTCCTGAATGGCAGGTCGGAGCGCTACCAGTCACCGACTAGGCTCAGTGACCAGCAAGAGGTAACTAGACTAGCCAAACGCCTTCCACATATTGTAAGAATTACAATAATAAGGCATCGCAGTAAACAGAAATTATCAAAGATATGCAGGCATTGGGAGAAAACAAAAATTGTATCAAACACAAATGATAATTCAGAAAGATTCTCAGAGACATAAGACGTTCCAGAACAAACCACCCTGGTTGATGAATACCATCTGGACGAACAAAGAACAGTATAGCCAGGGAATACTTGAATACTGTGCAAACGTCGAGAGCGAGTCTAACATCAATGAAAATGGCCTAATAGGAAATAGGCAATACACGTGCACAGTACATGCAGTTTCTAATATTTCCGCATATGAAGTCCGATTAGCTTTTAGTTAAATCTGTAAAACGAGAACATTAGAACAAGGAGAGGAAATGTGTGAAGTTTAGAACAACTCGGAAGTACACCTGAGCTTCAGACTGGGTGGACGTGTTGCGGATGTAAACTTCCGCAAGTTGCGGTATTTTAGTTGATAGCGTTAAGAACCTTAGATAACCCGCCTTCATTGGTGGAATCACATAATTTACTTCAGGGCAGCCAAAGCACCAACAACGACACTTAAGCACCAAATCAGTCTATTAATGTACAGCACAACTCTACTTTCACAGTTTACCCGATACTCGCTTCTAAATATGTGGAGATACTGACATGAAATCCGCCAGAGGCTGGACGCGTCAAGGGATCTGGCAGGTACAACGGGACCCGCGCCCCTCGTGCTGGCGAGCTGCAGGCGGCTTCTCACAGACACCTTGACTAATGCTTTCATCTCATTACCTATACATAAAAATACACTTACACAGAACACAGGTTACAAGATTCGCAGAAAGATCACTATTATAATAGAATCACCAGTCAGTTATTGAAGCGGGCGTGGTTATTAATTCTTTTTTACTTATGGCCTTACGGCTTGTCGACGTCAAAGTCATTAGAGACGGGATGGGATTAGGAACAAGGAACGGGTAGGAATTCAGCCATGGCCTTTTGAAGGAAGCATCCCGGCATTTGTCTGGAGTGGTTTGAGGAAACCATGGAAAACCCAAATCTGGATGCCCGGATGGGGATTCGAACTGGAATCCTTAAGAGTTGATAAGATTTCCACGACTATGGATAGGCTACATAATTCGCGATAGAAACTGGATGGGAAAAAAACCATATAAGAAAGTGTCGCGGAATTGTAGTGGAGATGTGGCTGGGGTTCTCTGGTAAGCAGACGACGTAGTTTCTGCAAGGATTTATTGCATTAGATTCGAAAAACTTATTTATCAATGCAGTAAAATATATCTTCCGACAACGTACTTGGGTCGCAATTATATTATAAATGTAAGGAATCAAGCTGCCGTATAGATGCTTATATGAATATTGTTTTTCGTGCAGTTGGAGTAGAGATTGGTTTGGTTCAAGCACCCTCTGTCACTCATTTACTATGAATTGTAAACTGTAGGTATATTCCACTTGTTCTGAAAACATGATCTATTACAACTGTCGCAGACACTTTAAGAATGGCTAAAATCGTATCAAACTTGATTTAGTTGCGCAGTAATGGGTTGTCTATACGATTACATTTTGCTATTTGTATTTGTGAATAACGTTGAAGCAGTTTTTAAAATGTGACCTGTAACAAACTAGTCAGTAGAACAAACACACGCTATGCAGTCAATAATAGTAACTGTCATTAGAAACGTTTAATTTAAATGTTTAGTATAAAAAGTTACTCACTGTCGTCTGATGATATCCGGTAAAATTGTACGAGTATAACAATCCTGCTGCTATCAAATTTATGTAATAAGGCCAATATTACAGCAGAAATTTCCTTTTTATCTGAAGTCTTCCAAAATTATTTCCCTTAAGACTCGTATCCTATTCTTGGTATCAATTCAAACGTCCCGTAAGTGCCCACCTCCTCAATTACCTGCTTCATATATCACGATTTTTTCCTGTCATACGCCTTCCATCGGACTGTAGCCACCACTAAGAAATACGAGCCATCGACCTCTCTCTTTCTATCACACAACATACCTGCAGTGTAAATAGAGTTTTGCTTACAAGTGAACCAGTGAACCAGTGACCATTCACCGGTCAACTTTCCCCATTTGTGAGGCAACCCGCTACACACCCACTACCAATGCTCTATACCGCTTTAGAGAATAAATACTTAATAACTGTTTTTAGTCTAATTCTCGTACTACAAGTATGGGAAGAACTTTTTTTTTTGGTTCTCTAGATTAATTTAAGCATTAATACTTAAGTTTCGGTGAATTAATTGGTAAGAAAAATGTAATATAAAAAAGTCTTCAGAAGATATCAAGCCCCGAAAAGCCAATGAATTTCGATAGCGAATCTCTCGAAGGGAAACACCTTTGATGTGTAAGTAATAGCTGGTTATTGTTTAAGAGTCCAGTTAGAATTTCGTATGTTAATTTTTCTCGTTGGAGTTAGAACTACTTTCCGAAAAAGACTCAAATTCCTAAACCTTGTTTTAGTTTCCACATTCCATTGACAACGCTCTATTGTTTTAGACACAGCTAGTGCCGTGTCCAGTTTTTGCGCTGTCAATTGGAGCGTGCGAAGCGCTTCTATTGTGGGCGGAGCGGCCTGTTTGATTCGGACAGCTCAATAGATTTATGGCTGCAAATGTAACTTAACTGCACACCAGTTACGTAAGGGAGTTAACTGGCTTCCAGAAAACAGTGTATCGACGTTGCCTTTTAAAAGTTATGGGTTAATCCTATCACAGCTTGATACATCACTTCTTATCAGACAGAAGGAAATATAACAACTCTTGATTGCGAATAAATTGTTTTTAATCAACCTGAACAGAGAGAGGGCTTAAGTTTCGACAAAGTGAAAGGTTTTGAACCATTCCGCGTGGTAAGAGGTGTAGATAGCGTTTTGTTAATAATATCAGGATGTTAAAACCATATAACAGTAAATATTTCTTCAGCGTCCGTGTATTTGAAAAATTATTTTATCTGTAATATCAGAAGCAAATACGATGGAAAAACAGCAACTTAATACCAGAAGACCGATCTTTATCAATTGTATATTTATATGGCCAAAACTAAGTAAATGCGTATGATATTATTGGCCTCGAGATTCCAAAAACTTGTTCGGGTGCGAAATTTTAGTTTTTTAATTTTATTTTAATTTTTTTGCTTATGGCTTTACGCCTCGTTGACGCAGAGGACATTAGATGCGGGAAAGAACTGGGCACAAGGAACTAGAAGGAATTCAGCATGTCCTTTTGACGGAACCATCCCGTCATTCGCCCGGAATGTTTTGGGAAAACCCAAATCTGGATAGTCTGACTGAGATTCGAAACCGCGTCCTCACGAATGTAAGGTCAGAACGTCAGCAATCACCCAGCGCGCTCGGTAATTTCCCAGTATTTCCGTCTCTATCGTGGTTCGACCTACAGTTTAATGTGGAATCGGAATGACAGAGCGACCTGGTATAGCTCATACGATTACAGCAAACCCCCTGAAAATTGCTGGCTCCACTAGGATTCGAATCAAAGAGCCTTGATTTTTAACGGAACGCATTTACCACTTATGAGCCACGCCGTTATTTTATTTGATCGAGCGGCATGACATGCAACGAAACTATTACGAAGTAAGCTGCAATAGATGGGGGCGGGGCCAATTGCCACGCAGAAGAAATGGAGCGACGAGTGGAAACCATATTCCATGTTACTATGCCAGGACATTACTGACATTATGACTTAAATTTAATGAATAATGATGCAACATACAATAAACACAGAATCAAACTTCCACCTTCAGCATATGTAAATGAAGAGAAGAACCTTTGACCAGTTTTTTTTTTTAATGGCATTCGGCTACTGGGCCATACAGTCAGCTCAATGTGATTTGTTGCTATCAAGTATTGACACAAGGACACTACAACACGGACAAGACATTCACAGACACAACACTAAACACCCATGCCCTCGGCCGGACTCGAACCGGCGACCTTCGGTACGCGGAGCTAGCACTCCAGACCCCACGCTACCGAGGCCGGCTTGACCAGTATTAGACAGCACAAGTGCGCTTGTGAACGAGCGAGCTGACAACAGCACTTTCTTGCTTTTAACAACAAAAATAAAACACCGGTCAAGAAGGGCAGTTTGACGAGAACAAGCCCATTATACACGCTGCTCTAAACACACGCCGGCGGGGGAAAATTTTCATATTCACTCAAAAGTCGCCCGTAGTGGAACTTTTCGAGACACTAGTCACTTCGATCCTTAATATGCTGTGTCTTCCACTCTGTCCAATCATCCACCACATTTCTGGTATCCACAACAGACACAAATGAGTTGCCCTTATCATCTCAAAAGTTTTCCCCGTCACCTCCTCGTCGAATTGTGCATAAAAAAATTGGTGTTAAAGAAATAACGGCGTCCCAATTTTTCATCAGAATGGCGTTTAAAAACTAATGACTAATTTTTTTTTCAAAATCGTAAATTAAAATAGAAAAGCATAATAATAGGTGCTTTAAATTGGACTTTTTCATATCTTTGAACAGATGGTACACACTTTGACAATAAATTTTGCCGCCGCTGAAAAATTCTATCACTCTTATTTTGCACAATCTGACATCAATGTCATCCTAAGAAACAGTAACACAATACTGGCTTCCCAGTATTGCATTACTGTTTCCTGGGATGACATTGATGTCATATTTTGCAGAATAAGAGTGATAGAATTTTTCAACGGCGGCCAAATTTATTGTCAAAGTGTGTACATATGTAGCAAGCCGTTTAAATAGCGTCTGTGCGAAGTAAGGGAATCTCATGGTTCACTAACGTAGCCACTACTGCAGACTTGGCACACATGCGGAAAACTATTCATTTTTCCATTAAGGATTACAGCCTCCAATTTTTTGCACACAGTTTTTCCATCATTCTGCACGTTTGAGAATACCCTTACGAGAGTACTCCGTTCCAGCAGACCGGAGACACTGATGCACTGATTGACGAATACTACCCGGCGTATTATAGCGTTGGCCTCCCATCTCTTCCTTATCAGAACCGAAAAGATGGTAATCGGAGGGTGCCAAGTCGGGACTGTAGGGTGGATGTGGAAGAGTCTGCCACTCAAATGTTCTGATCTCCTCCATAGTGGCTTGAGCAGTATCCTGTTGAAGTATGAGCTTTCCAAACATTTCGATAACCTAAGCTTTGAATTACTTCTTGCACTGCACTATCTCCTACTGCAAGTTTTACAGCGATGTCATTCACAGCGATACGCCTGTCTATTCTAATGATCGCTTCAACTCTTTCCTTGTTGCATTCCGTCCACTACGAGGCTCATCATGGACACTTGTGTTTACATCTTTGAAATGATTCACCTTTCTCCTAACAATACTGACGCACATGCAGACATCTCCAGCCACGTTGAGGTCTGAGGCGAATTTCAGCAACTGAATTTTCCATTTTAACAAGGAATTCAATGACAGCACGCTGTCGCTACGAAACATTGCTGTCCGCCTGTGGTCACGTGATAACATCAAAGTCACAATCTGACATCACATCATTTATAGACTGTGATTTACGATCCTGATGTCATTTAGTTACATTGTTGAAATTTTCAGGTTTATAATGAGTTTCATGACTTTCAGTATGGTCCTCGTACGGTTCATAAGCAGAAGTATTTTAAACTGTTGGAGGTGGCACCTCTTTCCTTTTTGCTGCCGTTGATTAGTGAAATGGCAGTGTCGGCACCTGTCAGATGGGAGTGAACCCAGCGCACCTGCAGTCGTCAGCAGATGTGTTGTCACGGATCGTGGAACACAACGCAACAACTGGAACGGAACGTTCCAAACAGGCCAGCTGAACGTGGGAGCCACGCCGTGCTGATGTATCAGTTACACGCTCATTTTTATTTCTAAGCCAACACACATTTTTGATTTGTGCTCCATTAATTATCGTTTTGTGAAGTTTTGGAGCGTTAGGAAAAATCTTGCCTGTTAATAGAACTGCAGTGAGGCAAATATTAGAATGCAGGTTGCAGATAATTAAGGACGCAGGTTGTAATGGATATGTTGACACGGATACATCAAATCGGATGGAGGACTGCATAAAACCAGTCGAGAGACAACACAGAAATGTATAGTTTGTTCAATCTCTGGCCACCACTTTACACAGCCTAGTTAATGTTCGTTACATAGCGGACAACAGGTGCATAAATACATTCGTTTGATTTCTTATTTCCCTGTCTGTTGTGTGTGTCTTCTGAAGTCTGTGTTCCCGGAATTTTGTGTGCCGTTGATGTTAGAAGCAACAGTGCGGAAAGTAGCATCGAAGACTTTAATATGGATCAATATATCAAAGAATAGACATCCACAAACTACTGACAGCCGTACATCCAGATAAAATTTGGCAGAGAGTTTGTTGTTAACATCTTGGCAGTTTCTAACAGAAATTGTCGGTCCGCCAAATTGTAAAGTAATTCAACTTGGACATTAAAGTGCGTCCGGCTCTTTTTTTTTTACCCGAGTATTTGGTCATGTAGCCAGGGAAGCTAGCTATGGAATTTGTGTGTTTTAAATATCTCTTAAAAGCTATTGTATGTTGGGAAATAATCCCAGTATTCGCCCAGATGATCACCGCAAACAGTATGAAAATCGCAGATTGATGAACTGCAGTTATGAACTTACTGTATTGGGTAGTGAGCGGGTAATATTAGATTCTCAGTCCAGCCATTCAAAAATTATTCCCTGAAATCACTCCAGGCACATTATTACTTCAAATAGCAATGGACACATTCATTCCCATCCCTCGTCCACATTTCTCTCTGTTCTTATGGCTTATACGCCGAAAAGAGATAAAACCACAATAATAAGGGTAACAAATAGCGAATTATATACCGAAATCCATTGGTCGAATTTTCAAAAACTGTAGTGCATATACAAAAGAGATAACGTAGAAAACTCTCGTACTTCCATATCTCGAGTACTGTTATGCTGTGTGGGATCCACATAGGAAAGGATCGATTACTAATATCTACAAAGAGCCGCTCGCTTTCTGACAGCTTGTTGTAACCCTTAACGAAAGCCACAGACTCAATTCAGAGGGTGGACTAGAATTGTGTGGGGACATCCACCTTGATATGACAGCGGAGAAATACTTCACCCACCAACATGTTTTGGGCGCAAAGATAGAAAAGAAATCAGGGAAATAAGGTGTGCACTGTTGCTAATGTGTATTCCCTCTTCCCTCGTGCTGTTAGGGAATTAATTTTGATGCTAACCACTCTTCACGACAGAAAATTATATGAACTGCAGATTACATATGCAGAACTTGCTCCGATAGCACTGTGTTTTAGGCATTTGATCAAATTGCAGAGTTGGTACTATTTAATTATTGTTAGTATAAAATCATTAGCTGTAAAAACCTATCCTGTCATAAGGGTCAATCGCCCAATTTTTTTGAATTTATTCAACGTTTCTTTACATTAGATCACAAGCACGGTAATTGATTTGCAATGCTCACGCTTGTAAACACCGAAAGTAAAGTACAAACATTGACAATTTTGTCTTATCAATTTCTGAATTTATTACGCAGTTATAAATTTTCAAACTGATTAGAATTTGATATATGTTACGTTTTTAAGACCATTTGCCGTAATCCTATGGCTCTAGTTGTTTCCATAGCGTATGAAAAATTAGCAAAAACTTTGGTTATATTGTATAGCAGACATATGAATAAAAACTAACAAAAATGTTGAAAACTGGATTAAAGCACTATTTTCAATCGTGGTTAAAAGCAACCGTTTTCAGATCCTCCAACTTGAACCACATTAGCAAAAAATTTGGTCTCACCAGTTCTTTCAAGTATCCAGAGTCATTTAAATTCTACTTTTTTGTAGAATAACTGCAAATTTAATTATTTTCTGATAATGTTATTTAAAAGCCTACTCTGCATATTATATTGGTGTTTCTGCGAAATTTGTATCTGGTATTGTTTTCATTCCTCAATTCCTCCATACCACCTGTTAATTGCTTCATCTCCACAAAAGATGATCTGCTTTCTCTGTTACCTAGTATATTCAATAATCATTGTCTTAATATACTGTTCTTCCTTTCGTCTATACTACTAACAAAATTAATCACGTATCTTTAAAAACGTGGCAACCTGTTAAAAATTAGCAATACGTACACTTCATGCCTTCAGTTTATCATCCGTATGGCTCATTTAACACTTAACTAAAAGTCAGTCCACGAGCGACCACCCTTAACGTTGGTGGGGCAGGTTTGGCTTAGTTAAGAATCTGGTATTTACTTTCGATCTGCACTGAAGCATTATATAACCCGACGGAAAAAAAAAATTTCTTCGTAGAACTGCAATACGGGTAATATACAAACCTGCATATTTTAAACATCTTACACATGAGGGCGTGCTGTATTCATTGTGATTCTCTCTTATGCCGACGCGCTGCTACTTAAAACATGGAGAGAATTCTTTGTGTGAAGTCATTGGCAGAAGTTTTTAATGCAATACTTCGGATAATCCTTGAGTAATTTTCAGAGCGCCTGGAGGCTTTAAACTCCTGAAGTACCGCGGTGAGAAAGGCTGGGGTATTGTTTACATCCTGCGTTATGAGAGCCTTTTACTCCACGGAACAACTCTTTTCTCTTAAAACAATAATCACGTACTGGAGATTGCAGAGTGTAATGTCTCTATTTCTGACAGTTTTTTTTTATAACTTTTCATCTTCAATTAACACATTTTTCCTTTAAATTTGTGCGTATCTCAGTTTCATGCACGAAAACAATGAAAAATTAATATCTATTAATGGTTAAAGCAAGTGTCTTTGCTTACTGATAGCACTTTTTATCGATAGTATTTTTCGGGATTCCGACGAAGGTAAGAATGAAATGCCGCATATAAACAGTCGCCATCGAAGCCTTTGAATTTCGTTTATACAGACATTACTGTGGGAATTTCTATTAATAAGCAACGACCTTTCATTATCAATTATAACTTCAATCAATAATCTCAATATAAACTGTAGTATCTGAGGTAAATTATAAATTAAATGCTTATAATATTGGGGACAAAACAGGAAGAATAACAAATTGACTAAAAATCAAATATATTCCAATCAAAAATATAGGAGGAACAAAATAAAGGTCACATATTAACAAGGAAAAAATGTTTCAGTTGGATTTTCCAAGAATTGCACCAATCTATTTTTCTCTAGGGTAAAATAGTTTTGTTTTAGAACTTCACATACAAATTCGCCACATTTTTCAGCGACTGAACTGCAAAATACAATGGACACTTAAGCATAATTTATTATTTACTGAGAAAGCAACATCGAACAAGTTCTTTATGTGCTGTTATCAATATCGTCTTCATTTTGGTTGCAATGAAGTTACGTATTCCTTCGGAAAAAAACTTTCTCCTGTCGATTTCTATAGAGTGTATTTTGTTCTATAAAACTATGAAAGCTTTCCTCCATTTATAAATGATTAAGACAGCTTTTCAATCAGCGAACTGTCTTAAGTCTTTTACAACTTTCTGATGGTTTCAAATTGTCTTTCGCAAGAAATTAGATAGTATTTGTGTTTTCCTCAAACCTAACAAACAAAGATAGCCGCTAACTGTTTACTGAATGACTAAAATAAACAGTAGTTCTTGGACTCGAGCATCATAGCGCAAACAATCTCGGCATAATTCTTTATTTCAAGCAATAAATTCAAATTTTTACTGGACAAACAGGCTACCATAAAAAAGGTTAAAATTTGGCAAAAAAACATTTCGATCCATTCCGAGCACATAAAAAATATTTCTTTACGACAATTTAAACAGATCAGCTAATGAATGATTATAAATGTAACGATTTCTTACCACATGAGAAAGTATCGTACAATTCTAATTATGTGGATGAAATTTGAGGTATACGAATCTAATTTAATAGAGATGATAATTGCTCGATAAGTGGATGATTCTTCAGCTATATGTACACGTGAATTAACGACTTTTAGAGGGGCAACATTTCTCAGTTATCTAATTAAAATACTTCTTTAGAAAACTTAGTTGGCGAAGGCGAATTAACTTAAACGACGATTTTGAAAATTACTACTTATAGCTTATAACGAAATAATAATAGTTCCGTGTAGTTGTAATGAACTGGTGACAGGGTTTCTAGTTGCTGCGCATTCCGTCCTTGTCTTAGCTACCTTAACCTAACCCGGTAGTCCTACCAGGTAGAAGACCTACAGTTTAATGTTGAATCCGAACCACATTACACAACAAGCTGTGTCAGAGGTGAAAATCGGGGTAAGTGTCTATGAAAATCCCCGCCGAGACAGGGATTCGAACCAAGGATCGTTCCCCATTCAGACACCTTAACCACTAAGTCACCAGACTGCTACAGATATACTATTAACATTAGCATGGCGCTGACGCGAACTCAAAAGATATCACTTCAAAAACTAAAAATCTAACTTAGTCCAATACCCGAAGGTCAGTCCAATCTTTCTGAATGATATGTACCAAACTATTGTCAGAGGCAGGAAGGCCGATTCCTTTCCTCCTTTAACGTGGAATCGGAACCACGACAGATCTCGGCGTAGCTCATGTAAGCAAATAAAACCCCTAAAAATTTCTGCTGACCGCGGTATTTGAGCTCGCGACCAGAGAGAGAAACTTTCGGAAGTAAACGCCTGAACCTCTGAGATACCAGACCGCCTTGTTTTGTAGTGTGTGCTAAGTCGGATTAAAAACTGAGTTTGTATGAACAAAGTTGACAGAAATTAAGGAGATAATTTAGGTTTTTGTAAATCAAACGTATTTTTACATTTGTTTTTAAATATACGTATGTAAAGGTCCATTAAAATCGGATAAAAGCGCCTCCAAAGCTCATATCATACGCGCAACACGTCATGCATGTCGACCACACGAATTCGTAGATTTACCTCAAGCCTACACTCTCCCCCCCAACCCCTAAAGAAGTTTTCACTTCAGAAACTAAAAATCTAACTTAGTCCACAACCAGAAGGCTGGTCGAATCTTCTCGAAGGAGATGAAAAGTCTCAAGCTATTGTGTCGGAGGCGGAAGAGCCAATGCCTTTCCTTAGGGGACCTACAGTTTTAACGTGGAATCAGAGCCACGGAACGTCCTACAATCAAATACAGCTCTTGAAAATTCCTGCTCACCACGGTATTTGAACCCGCGACCGGAGGGAGAAACTTTCGGAAGTGCTGAGTTACCAGACCGCCTTGTTTTACAGTATAAGAGGGTTTAGGTTTATGTAAATCAAACGTATACAGCATTTTGCTATTTGTTTTAAAGAATACATACGCAAAGTTCCATCAAAATCGGACAAAAATTGTTTACATGAAGAACATTGTAAATTTTTTTTTTTTTTTCAATATCAGATAAGAGTATAAACTATACTTTCCTGGCTGTCCAAGCGCAACACGTCATAATTATAGCTAAAGATATACTGTCAACATTAGCATGCTGGCGATACGAACTCATTTTACCCATCCATAAAGCCTCCAACGCGCAACGCGCCATAGCGTGACGGTGACGGGAAGTTGCGAACTCATAATTTACCCCCGTCAAACATCGCCTAACTTTGGAACCGTTGTGAGCATTTCATATTAGTAGTATATCTGATTAAAATATAAATACGGCTTTCCAGTGGCGAGGTTTATAAACTTGCAAAAATCTGACTGCGACTTAATATGCTTTAAATTGATTCTTCCAAGATTTCTGGCTTTTCTGGACGTTTTAAAAATCCAATCTATGGTAATAGTCAAGTATAGAGTGATTTTCATAACGTTCGTGAGTTAATTGTGTTCATCCACAACATTTTATTTTTATTCTAGTATGGTTACTGGCAACACGTTTATAATGAAACACGGGCTGAGAAATCGTTAACATATGATAGTCCTCTAATTAAAACAGAACAAAAGAAATATCAAAAATCTAAGCATTAGCAACAGCTAGAAATTTGAACTTGTTTCATAAATGAATTTAGTGAATACCGTAAATATGGCACTTTTAAAGACTAGAAGAATAAACGAAAACTACTTCTGTGCCTATAAGTAGGGTGCGGAGCTTTACGACAAGTTATGTTTTTCCTGTCTTCTTCTTGAGCTGAAATGCTGAATTAAACACTGATTCAACATTTCTGATTGTATTTAAATGTATTTTATATAGCATATAAATGCATTTTCCTAGTTTTGGTCATATTTCGATAATATTTATGATCATATTTTGAGGGAAAATCTGATAATATTTTAATAGTACAGGAAATTCCCTAGTTATAGATGAGAAGAAATTAAGATAATTATTCACAGAAATGCACTTCTGCTGTACAGGTGGGGGAAAAAAACCTTTTTCTGTAGTCAGAATTCGCCATTCAAACATTTTTGCCACTCTTTAAACGTAATTTTCTACCCGCCTTTTAATCTTGACAGTGCAGTAGAAGCATGTCTGTGTCGATCCGCGTCCATCAATATCTCAATGAAATATCCTCAGTCACCGTTAAATCTGCAGTGGATCAGTGAGTAGACCTACCGCCATGCCAAAAATAAAATTTCCTGAAAGTGCGAAGAGAGTCGAGTATTTTAGTACAGAAGTTGTATTACAGAGTTGTATTCTGTAAATTATTTGAAAATAAAGAGACATCAACAAAACGATTTAAAATTTAATTTCTCGACGGTGCAGTGAGTGCATGGAAGCAAATTATGCTGTCCACATGAAAGCGACACTGCTAGATGGAATAAATGATGAATAATTGAGTTTTTTTTGATGTATAGTAAATTTAAGGACCGGGGTCAAACCCGGTTCGGCCATCCTATCTGAGGTTTTCCGTGGTTTTCCTCAGTCACTCTAGGCGAATGCTGGGATGGTTCCCTACAAGGCCACGGCCGACCTTCCATCCCCCCTCCCTCCCTGTAGTGTAGTAGGCTGAAAAGGATCTCCGTCATCCTCCAGCAGCCCGCCTCCCGGCCTTCAGCTGGGAGGAATGAAATAGTAAAAAAAAGTGTTTGGTCATATTTTATCATTATTTGGTCATATTTAACCATTTTTAAGGTCATATTTGCCTGCATATTTTTTTGTCATAAACACTCGAACCCTGCTTATAAGTAATAAATTGCTATTGAGAGATTTCTCCTTGGCAAATTTTAAGGCGCAAACTGGCATTATTGAAGCCGTCATTCAGATGGGTAAAGTGAATTGCAGAGTAAAAAATTTTGAGTAGCCAATATAAAGTTTAGAACCTCAAAGAATTTTCTACTAATCCGCAAGAGCAGTGGATTGATCGTCTATGGCCTTTACAGTATTAAATCGACAACTGCGTTTATTTTGGATAAAAGAAAATGGCACTTAGCTATTAACTGGTACCGAAACGTGTTATAGTAAATCATTGCACACCCTCCCCCAATAAGAGCTAGTCTGCGCATTCTGAGTGGGCAGTCATAGTTTCAAACAGATAAATAAAAATATAAAAACTATTCCGCATCCTACTAACATGAATCAGAACAGCAGCGCCTGTTGCCATCTGTGCGCGTATTGCTTAATAACCTTTAGTTTTTTAGGCAGAATGTGGTTTGGATCCTAGAAAATACTGAAGAACAGCAATCAGAACGTCCGGTAATCATACTGAAACATTAATATATTTCCTTTCGATTAATCACACGTAGGTTTTGTTTCCCAACGTATTTAACCTCCAATAATTAATCCTACTCTCAAGGTTACTGGGTAATTTAGGGCTACGATTTTATTGGTTAGAACTGTTATCAAAGTAGTAATCCTACTGGAATTAAATAAGTATTGTTTGGGTTTCTGATCTTTCTCGAAATCAAATTAAGTGGGAGTCCCAAAGATCCTAAAATAACGAAACTAACTGACTTACAATTTTTTCGTTAAATGCCACTAACAATACATAGCTCACAGCTCTAATGAAATTTTATGTATCGGAACCACCTTGCAAACGTAGTCGGTTTCATTCATATGTCAACGAGTAACGGTGATACAGCGCTAGGTCAAGTGACTAAAAATTTTTTCTTCAGTGATTGACTAGGTATTTTTCAAAGACAGCCATTCCTATAAAATAAAAAGTTATGCCAATAGCATTATTGGGTCAAAGATAACAGTGTTTTTCGACCTGCAAATGACCGTTAGAGTTTGCCTCCTAATCCACCTATGTCGTGACCAACTAACGGATAACAGTTAATCATAAATTAAATAGGATAGGCCCTATTAAATTATTATTTCTAAAAGTGTTTTTGGTCACAAGCCATTATCTCCCTTCATACCTAACTGAAATCGACAAATGAGGTAGCATATTAAAGGTTAATGTCTCCGCTCTGGTGACATATTTTAAGAAATAATTTTTTTCCGAATTGGACGCTTGAAATACAGTATTTCTACAACGCATTTTTTATCTCCCTTGATACCAAGTCGAAATCGATAAATGAGGTGTAATTTTAAAGACTAAGGTCTCCGCTTTAGTCACACCACATTTTATGAAAGGAATTTTTCGGAATTCGACTCTTAAAGAGGACAGGTATTAATATTTCTACAACGCGTTTTTTTTATCTCTCTTGATACCGAACCGAGTAATGAGGTGGTATTTTAAAGATTAAGATTTCAACCTTAGTCACGCCATATTATAAGAAAGAAGTTTTTCAGAATTTGACTCTTAAGGAGCAAAAGTAATAACTATGAAGGTCGTGGGTATGAGACAGTTCAGAGCCAATCCGCTAGATAGCAGAAGCACACATCACAGAGATATGAATAAACTGTGTTTTCTGTCCGACAAGTAACTTTTTTTTTGTTATGGATTTTTTTTTTTTTTTTTTTGTTTTGTTTTGCTATACAATTCGTATTTAAACATTTAATTCGTGAAATTTTCTTACGGACTATGATTGCGGCAACTCATATCAAAGAGATATAGATATGTTTTTTGTATTTTGTTCAGTTTGTATTCCTTGAAGGCCAGTTACAGTTTGTTTGACATACATTTGTTTAACGAGCCCAAAAGTTTTCTTAATTGTTTCGTAATGTTTTAAGTATTTTGTTATGTATCTTTTACACTAAACAAACAATTGTTACAAATGAGGAGGTCCTTCCTTCATCCTATTATAAAACACGAGGACTCGCTATTCATCATATTCGCGAAATTTTCGCAGGGGTCATCTAGTTTCATGTAAAACGTGCTAACGTATTTCTTACTTGACAAAACGAAGCTTTTTCACAGGTGAAGTTATGTTTCAGCTAACATAAGAATCTCGACAGAGATCAGCATTCGGATCAAAGCGAAAATACTCCTATGATCATTCATCAACTATCATTCAGATGTGTATACGATCTCGGTGACGACGACGATCAACCATCAACCTATTGGCAACAAAAGTAGCTTTAGGGTTTCCAAGCAAAGCTCCATTTTTCAGATAAAACAATCCGAGCTTTATTGAATTTTATTCCAGTTGAACGCAAACGTCAAATGGTATCTAACAAAGAGCTCAGAGACGAAAAAAGAGAAGACGGTAGTACATACCAGGATCGTCCATAAGTTAGAGGCCTGAACATAAAAACGAAATATTATAATCTTTCAAAAACTGAGAGTAATTCCTAGTCATTTGAAACATTTTCCAAAACTATGTCATAGAAAAAATTATTTTGGTACATGCGCTGAAAGTGGCAGACATCGAACTTAGTTTTAAATGAACAATAAATCATAGCGCGCTGTAATTAAATACTGAACACACGAAAGAAACTTCACCTAAGGAAATTCATGAGGACATACTGACAACATTAGGAGAGAGAGCTACCGAGCCTGCGGCACATTTTAAGAATGGGAAAATCTGAGCTAATCTCCACGCAGGCAGGGCAATGCAAACGTCTACCACATACATTGGTTGCTAATCACAGGCAGAAGGTTAACAATTTAGCAGGCTGAGGAGATACCAGGCATCCCCAGGATCGTTGTTATTGTTGTTATTGCTGATTTAGGGCGCGTCAACGACTCGTTATTAGCGCCCATCCCAGGATCGTGTTCTGACTTACTACTCAATGCCCAACATTTTGACAGCAGTTCTAAGTACAACGAGGAGGTAGGAAAGTTTAGTCAATAAAGTAAACGATTTGTAATTATGGATGACACCTGGATTAGCGCATTACTCCAAGGCTGGGTGTCGGTCCCAGACGTTACAATCCCTTCATTACTCGGTTTGGCTTTTTCAGAGATCCACCCAACTCCAAACCTTCAAAACTTCAAAACTTTGGCTGCAACCATTTCAAATCAGATGACTACGCCATACGTTCTGTCATTAATTTTTTTAGTTCCTTTGGAAAATTCTTTTATGCGAATGGAACAAAGGCATTGAATTTTTGGAAGAAATATGTGAAGGAGGACTATGCTGAAAAATAAACCAAAACTCTTAACTCGTAAGCAATATTTCCTAGACACGAAGTTATCGTACGACTCTCAAATGTCATTTGAAGCATATTTCACCGCCAAGAAAAGGGAATTTATTATAAGATGATGCTGAATTAATGAGACACCGGAACCTTGTGGTTTCATATAAACAGTCCTGGTCATTTTCTACCACCCAATGATGTTAGCAGGCTAATCAGGATACCCTTGAATTACATTTTTATGGCCGTGTATTTTGATCATCGTGATTGTATAAGGGCAATGGGGGAACTTAAGTTTCGCCATGTGTCGGTGTTAGGTATGAGTTTCATCGTGTGAACTGATTAGTTTTTATAATGATAATGACTACCATCCCGGTAAGCACCTCAACGATTATGAAAAAAAAAAAACGATCAAAAACCATAATCGGGGTGGGTCAGAGACTAGAGAGTTACACACATCCGTATCCAATATGTCGGCCAAGCAATGTGTACTGCAGGTCGGATACGTGATTCCAGTCAACTATTAATTTTCCTGTTGCATGGTTTTCAGGCGACACTAAACACAATGTTCTGAATCAGCCTACTAAATTTAGCAACTATGAAATAATTTTTTTTGTGATATCAGTTCATTTAATGAATATAGTATTCGTATTTGGCTCTAGGCGATATAATATCAAACTCCTTGCTTATTAATTTTTACAACGCTGTTACTGCATAAAATAAATTTTCAAACCGCGCGATTATCAACTAAGTTTTATGCCATACTCTTACTTATTCATCAACACACAATAATGTTAATGATTAATAATATAGAATATGAAGGACACAAAAGTAATATAGATAAATTTGAACATTTGTCTCCGATTATACATTAAAGGAAAACAATGAAAGCTAATATTTTGTCCATGGTGGACTTGTGGAATCAGCGACTGTGATATCAAAGTTGGTTGATAATTGAAAACAGCGACCAGTCACAGTTTATGGTGTTGCTTTATTTTATTTTACCATTACCGGTTTCAAGCTTACATTGCTCATCATCAGATGGTTTTAAAAATACAGATGCGAATTGCAGGCGTGTTTTTGTGTCCTAGAATAACAAAAATATGATGATCGACGAAAGAATTTAAATCTGAAGTGATTATAGTAAAATTTGGTATATAACTTCCATACAAATCTTTGTTCTCGGATATAAGCAGATGCCTTATGTAAGTTATATACCAAATTTTACTATCATCACTTCGGATTTAAATTCTTTCGTCAATCATCATATTTTTGTTATTCTAGGACACAAAAACACGCCTGCAATTCGCATCTGTATTTTTAAAACCATCTGATGATGAGCAATGTATGCTTGAAACGGGTAATGGTAAAATAAAATAAAGCAACACCATAAACTGTGACTGGTCGCTGTTTTCAATTATCAACCAAAAATGAAAGCTAACATCTCTAAAAATTTGAAATGAGAGTAGAAAATATAAAGTTATTGAAAATCTAATGATTTTCTCACTAGATAAACAGCCCTAATAAAATTTCTCTGGAAGACGCTGACAATTCTGCGTTGGCGTTATTTATTAATAATTAAACAACTAAGCAATTGCGGGAAAAATGTCCTGCAAAAACATTGCATTCCGCTATTAGTTCTGTTTGGTATAATCTGCATATACACTCCGCAGATCACAAAATTGTTGGTGGCAAGGGTGCTTTGAATCAGAACTGATGTCTAATTTGTGCATTCCAATCCAGAATGACAAGGGGAAAGAAAAAGTTCATTTAAGCAGCAATACGGCACAAAATTTTTCTTTTTATTTCTTCTGTCACTGCGACTCAAATAGTTAGGTGCAAGAAATATTTCATCGCACTAGTATATATAAATGAACGGTTATATGCATGTTTATCAATAAATTCAAACGAAATATTTGCTATACATGCTCTATCTATGTATCGCTTTCGTAAGGGTTGTTGGAAGTAGTGACAAACCTGAGCTGCTCATCTTCGTTCTTTCTCTTTTTTGTCTAATCCCTTGCGATACGTATCCCAAAAGTGATCTAAAAGTGGACGCGCCAGAGTTTCGTACGCTATGTTGGATGTGCCTTACAGTTCTTTAAAATTCGATCAATGAACAGCAATCTATAACTAGCCCTACATGTAAGCGAAGCTATATGTAGCTTCCATTTCATGTTGCTTTTTACTGTTACGTCTGAATACTACAGGGAATCAACCAAGTGAAAAACTGAACTGCTTACTTTATATTTCTGAACAAACTGATAGTATGAACTTTTAAGTGTTTACATAGTTTGTATGTTAACTATCGTACGATATGGTGTGCAGCTGTTATAGTTAAATAAATATATTAAATGAAAGGTCTGAAATAAAATGTCACAAGGAGAATGAAAATATATGGGGAAAAAGGACAACTGTATACTAAACAGTTTAAAAAATATAATCATATCAAAGATAAAAAAATTAGTAAGAAATGCGTGATTCCAAAGATAACAAAGGACGTGGATGTACAAGAGACGTAAGGTCCCTTGAAATTCCAAAGTAGAATGACGACAATTACGTAAATCTCCCCTAAGCATGAAATGTAATATTTTGATTCATTAAACAAGTATCCTTCTAATTCTATGTTCTGCGGTCTGTCTCACGCAGGAAAATGTTTCAACCATGCTTTACTAAATTCCGTGTAATGTCTTGAAAATCATTAATCTAAGTTAGCTTTTTGGTATATAAAATTAAACCATAGAAAAATGTATCCACAAAACGTCGAATTTAACATTTTAACAATTTCCGATAGCCGACAAATGCACAACGGTATAAAGTAATTTTAAAAATGATCCGCAATACTTGAATACGTAATATAGAAGGCATATGCAACATATTAAGCTGCAATACAGTACATGGTTCAACTGCCCACTGGACAGGTGTAGATGATAGAATTATTTTTAATTGCGCAGGCTTCCGCGGTCGTCGTTAGTATTATTTTGGTTCTCCGAGTGAAGCCGCGTCTATTTGTTGAAACCTAACGTTTCGGCCATCATACTGTGGCCTTAATCAGAGGAATGCTGCGTCACCTATATGTAGCCAAATATATTACAGCGGCAACATACGCAGCAGTCCTCTGATGAAGGCCAGAGCAAGAGGCCGAAACGTTAGATTTTAACAAATCGACGCGGCTCTACCCGGAGAACCAAGATAAGAATTATTTTTGTCAACTGAGCAGGATTCAGACTATCGATTGGTTAACTTCAACTACTAATTCAGAGACAACTATCGCGTTTGCACTATCGTCAATAATTATTATGGAATTCTATTTGTCCCAATATAATGTGAGTCAGTAATTATTACTTGAATATTATCTCCATATAATCTGGACTTAAGCTCTTTGCATACTGTAATTGTCAGCTTCTTGCTAGTTGATTAATTTTCTGCTGCACCAAAGGAAGAAACAATCACAACAGAGCCGCAGAGCCGAAGCACGAAAGCTCATTAAGAATTCAAATCTCTACGAGTTTGTAGGCGGTCAAGGTTAGGCTGAAACGCTGTAATACATGTGTAGGTATCACACACTACACTTTTCTTATCAATATTAGTGTAAATACATAACTGAACTGTACGATTTCTCGTACCGCTGGTTATCGATATAACTATGCAGGCAGCTATCGATACTGGAACGCTGTAGTCTGCCAATGCAACCGCGACACATCACATAGGACAGCATTTTGAACTACGTAGTTTATATTAAATAGAATTTTGAGAAAACGATTTGGTAGCAATGGTGCACACTCTCCAGTGACAATTTCCCTACGCAACCATTTTCCCTTTCTCGCCTACCTCAGCCGTTAACGAAATTTAATTTTAAATTCCTTCATCGTTTTTGGTATATTATTAATCATTTCTTTTATATACAAAAGAATATTTCCCCTCATCCTTATGCCTGAAATAGACTGCCAGTTTGTGGTCATGGTCAACGTTTCCCCTTCCAGGCACTACTTTTAATTCTTCCATCAATCCTTCCAAGCCTTATCAATATACGCCTTGCATACTTCCATAATCCAATAAGTTAACGCATTGTATGTATTACTGTAAATAAAAATTCTTATTTTGTATGTCTGTGAGGAAATAACAGATACAACCGAAAGAATGAAAACGCTATACATATATATTATTTATCACAACAACGTAAAAAAATCAGTATAGCTCCCTTACATAAATGAATCTAACAGAAAGTAACTAAGCGGCGATTCGAATTTCAACAAGTAATTTAAAAAAAATGTAGGATTGGAGAGCAATTCCTGGTACGAAGTTCTTTCAACTTTGAGAATCGTTCGAATTCGGTCACGTTACAACTGCTCGTAGCTGTTGAATGGGGCAGTACTCTACGGATGGCAACATCCCCCGACTTCGTGGTTTTTGGGGCTTCAGGGTGCGTCGGCAGCGTGGTTATTACCACCCTAATCGATTTCAGACACTGTCGTAAATTAGACTTATAATTTCACCATTGCATATTAGGGCCAATAACGACAATGCCATAAGATCAGTACGAGAACTACAAGATAACTTCTGGGTATTGTAAAAGTAAATAATACGCTTAAATGATCAGGCATCTTCCAAATAAGGTAAGCGGACCTATTCACGACAATGCACCTACAGTCAATATGAAACTGTATAATGTTCGAATTTAATCAAATGCGATAGTAATCCAGAAAACTGTGCACAAAACCAGCAACATTATTAGGTTTACCAGTTAAATGATAACGCCAATGCAACTGTTTAATTTATTTATTGTTGCGTTATGATCCCATGCTCATAATTACGTAATAGGATAAAAATGTATATAAAAACTGTAACATAGATTCGTCGCTGATAATGCCTCGATGAGAGGTCAAACGCGTACGACGCAACAATAAATAAATTAAACACTTGCATTGGCGTTATCTTTCAACTGGTAATTAATTAAGCAACTCTGGAAACATGGCCTGCACCAACATTGCATTATTAGGTTTACTCATCAATCTGAAAGCGCCCAGTTTTGGTCTCGTTTGTCGAAAGTGAACAGTTTTCGTAGAACGTGTGTTTAGTAGAATCCACCAATTGTTAATTACTTCACGTAAAGCCAGCAGATACTGCAGATAAGTGGTGGATTCTAAGCACACGTTCTACGAAAACTGTTCGCCTTCGACAGATGAGACCCAAACTGGGCGCTTTCAGACTGATGAGTAAACCTAATAATGTTGCTGGTTTCGTGCACAGTTTTTCTCAAAGACGTTTTTTTATTTTTCAATATTTGTAGTTGCTTCTATGTATATAGTAGTGTCCCCTAGATGCTCACGACCTGTGCGGCCTGGATTGGCACCCACGGGGGACAATCTCAATGTGGTGCTTCCACTTGGCCCAGGCCCCTGCTGTCAACTTTTCTATCAATCTCCCTCTGTCAACTCTTGTTATTTTCTGACCCTGATGCTATTTTAGGATTGTGGAAAGGGTGTAGATTATGGGAACAAAATTTGTCGAATTTAGGAGCACACCCAATTTAGAGAATCAATTGTAGGAACAAATGCAGAGGTTTATTATTATTAAACTGTATATGCTTACACTTGCAATTTTTCGCAACCTCGTCCCTGCGAACACTGTACCACATGAAGGTGTGGTTGCTATTTGGTTATTTTCATCTTAATACATCACCACAACATTTCTTCACATAAAATATGTCGTCTGTCTTAAATATTATGCAATAAAAGCAATAGCCTAATATTTTTTTTTAAAAAGTGGTCTACTGGAGATCGCGATTTCGTTTTTTTTTTTTTAGTTATGGCTTTACGCCCCGTCGTCATCGAGGTCATTAGAGGCTGGATGGGACTGGCGACAGGGAACGGGAAGGAATTTGGCCATGGCCCTTTTGAAGTAAGCATCTGGGCATTCGCCTGTAGTGATTTGGGGAAAACCAAAATCTGGATGCCCGGACGGGGAATCGAACCGCCGTCCTCCCGAATGCCAGGCCAGAACGCTAACCGTTCAATCACCACGCTCGGTCGCGATTCCGCTATAAGTACATTTACTAATGACGTCATAATAGTGATGCAGTCAATCGTAAGACATTTTCTTTCGAGCCGTAATTCCGTTGTAATACAGCCTGGACCATTATTTTCAGACAGAAATCAGGTTGTAATACGCCGTTAAATGTACTTCGGGAAGTACGAGTATTTCTAGCTGTGCCCTGCTTTTGACTACTGCAGTATTATGACGCCATTCCTTTCGTAATCGTGATCTCCAGTAATTCCCGTTAACCATTATTTGACACCAACTACCGTTTAATTTGGGAAAAAGACAAGATCACACAGTCATCCACAATAATTGAAAGAAATATTATAGGCTAAGAGCGCAAAATACAGTTTGATGAAAACGTGTTTTATAGCTGCCATCTGTTAAAAAGTCACATCGTAGGACGGAGGAAAATGATGGCTCTACATGAATAGCATTCCCATGAACCAGTTTACAACAAAGAAATCATAGGCAACTATCGACGAATCATCGGAAAATTAGTGAGGTATGCTACGGGCTACCAGAAAAGAAGGGTGATAAAAGCAGACTTTCAAATAAGGCCAATGTTAACACAAGTTTCACAATATGACATCAACAAAGCGTCGAGCATTTGAAACATTGACAGCAATGAGATCGAAAGTATGTTTGGAAGTTAAGTAGACACATGCTCGAAGCATGTGTTTGGTGACACGTAGTGCTCGTAAGGCTCGTCCCGTTGGCTCAGGTGGCCGCAGTGCCTGGCGCCTGAACGGGGTAGCGAGTTCTGATTCCTGGGATAGAAGACTCGGCCGTCAGGGTTGGAGAGGTGGTGGGTGCAAGATTCCTAATCACCAGATTGTGCACAAAAGTCCTAGCTCAAATCCCCATCTCCCCACCGGGCGTATGGAGTGAAGGCATACGACATTGTTGATGGTGATTCGTTCGTCGGATGGGGTCTTAAGTATGGCGGTTCTCTTGGTGTCCTTTAGAAGCATAGGTCTGAATGGACCCGAACCGCCGTTTCACCCTTTCCCTTCTTCCAGTCACTCACAACACAAAAAACACTCACTGAAAATACGCACAGTCCTCCAAACAAGAAAACAAACACGTAAATACACTTCCAGTGCCAAGAAAGACAAGGTGAAATCACCATACAATGGTTGAAGAGATTAAGAAGTTCTCGCAAATATAATGGGACCATTGTGTAGCGAGTACTCTACGTTACTATTTAAATAGATCAATTCATTTCGTCAGGATTTTGTAATATTGTGGGGTTTATAGCAGCATTTATACCAGCAGAACTACTTTACACCTCGGTAGTGACGTCAGTATGCTACGATTTGCTAATGACATTGTCTTGTTAGCAGAGAGGGCTGAGGATATTGAGAAGTTACTGAATGGCATGAACAAAATACTGAAGGAAGATTTTGGACTGAATATAAATCAAAGCAAGACTAAACTGATGAAATGTAGCAGAAATGATACCAATACTAATAGATTAAATATAAAAATAGGATCGGATGCAATAGGAGAAGTAAGTGAATTCTGTTACTTGGGAAGCAAAATTACAACCGATGGCCGAAACAGGAATGATATTAAAAGCAGAATAGCACTAGCAAAAAGGGCCTTCATGAAAAAGAGAAACCTTTTAGTTTCAAATATTGATCTAGGAATTAGAAAGAACTTTTTAAAACTCTACGTGTGGAGCACAGCACTTAATGGTAGCGAAACATGGACTTTAGGAATACCGGAAAGAAAGAAAATTGAAGCATTTGAAATGTGGTGCTACAGAAGAATGCTGAAAATTAAGTGGACAGACAAAGTAAGAAATGAACGAGTTTTGGAAATGATGGGTGAGAAAAGAAGTTTGTGTAAGAAGCTTACAGAAAGAACAGACAGGCTGGTAGGTCATATTTTGAAACATGCTGGATTGGTTAATTTGTTAGTGGAGGGAACAGTCGAAGGTAAGAACTGTAGAGGAAGACGGAGAGTAAAATATATGAAGCAGATAATTGAGGACGTGGGTTGTAAGAGGTATGTAGAAATGAAGAGGTTAGCACAGGATAGGAAGGGATAGAGGATTGCATCATACCTGTCGAAAGACTGACGACAGCAAAAAAAAAGTGACGTCATAATACTGCGGCAACAAGAGCCAAACATTTCATTTCCAAGCAGTAAATAGATTTCAATACCCCCAGGGCCAGCACGACACTGCTAGAATTACTTTTCCGAAGATTGACAAAGGATACCTTTAACCATTTTGTTATTAGTTGCTCCAGCCATTACGACACTGATCGAGTTATCGCCGCATTCCCTTCCTCTGATTTCCGGGACTACCTGAACGACGGTCTCGAAAGTTATCAGTCGCAAACTACACTACATAAATTATTACGAACCAGGGAGGAAACTGCAAAAACGAGTGTTAATGGTAATATACTTCCTAAATAAAAATAATTTCTGAGTTGGGTATCCAGATTTGAAAGGAAAGACTCCATAAAAAATGAGGAAACACTTAAAAATACGTTTTCCAAATAACCATTTTCCCTGTAGGTTAAGTTTTCCCAGAAGTGCAGCATCTCCAATGTCCAAATCCTTATTCACTATTGAAAGCTATTATAAAATAGTCTAATAAAAATTAGTAGTTCTGTTTCCAAAGCCTTTCAGGTCACGGGGTAGCTTTTTCGAACACTGACAAAGGAATACTGAAACTGGAATCTGCTGCTGACTTATAACACGAATCAACCTTTGAACATTTTTGGCAACAAGTAGCATAGCGCAACTACATTCGTGTACTTTGGCTACTCGTAAAGACCATTGTGAGGCAGCGTAAAACGTCATAGTTACAATACTTCCTAAACCACATACATCTAAGTTTCATCGTATTGCGAATAGCGCAGCAGTGGTAAAGAAGTGACGCCATTCTTATGCCAAACTAGTGGTTCATTTAGTATCTTGCTACCCAAATTTTGCTCCTTTTTCTTAAGAAGCGAAACTAAGTTGACAAGAAAGACTTCAAATTGTCAAATTTGAACAATTAACACCGATCATCCTTTAGGAAGTTATCATAGCGCCCATACTTCAACAGTTTAGTCTTTTAATGGACTCGACAAACGCACTAGTGTAGCAGCCAGTGCCCATCTGAACTTGTTCCTAACCTTAATCGCAAACCTCTCGTCACTTAACTCGCTTGGTTTGACCCTGACCCGATTATTAAGGAACATCGGTCATACTTGTGCCAAAATATTAGTCCTCCAAATGCGCCTTATCTCACAGCTGTAAACCTACAATTCGCTATGGCTAAGCCTCTTTTCTAATGGTCGTAAATAACGAGAAGTCTTTCATTAGTGAATGAAAGTCTCTGGGCATTCCAATGTCACGTTCATAGTGCTTCCATACAACAGAGATAGTAATTTGGTGTATGCAGCAATTACACCACATTTTGTTTTGTTTTTTGTTTGCAGCTGTACAAGATCAGTCATGGACCACAGCAACCAGTAACGTAATTTATATCTAGCGCACACCGTTGCAAGAAATACTTCCTACTGCAACACAGCGCAAAAGGAAATTATTCGGCCGTCTAGGAATCAAAAAGGCACATATGGACTCAATCTACTATGTAAACTAAATGAACGTCACGTTCGACAACAAATAGGAAGAAACGTGCGATATGTGTGGTAAAAAAATGCATTAGATTCAGTGTTCTTTGTGAGGGTTGTGATTTCAAACACTGCAACAAGACCTGGGATAATGATGTACGTATTGAGTATACCATTCGCACGTAAAATTAACAAAACTTTTAAATATCAAGTCTGGAGTCTACAAAGTAAACTCCAGACTTGATATCGATAAATTACGTGAGGTGTTTTTTCCGGATTTCCCCCCTTGGTGAGATTTCACCGCCCCCCCCTCCCCCCTATTTTACCTCACGTAATTTATTGACACCCCCAAATATGTACAGCAAATGTACTTTCAGTTATGAATTTAAAACTGGTTTAGGTTATTTTTCATCAATTTAACGTAAGTGAGCATTAAATTCTTACGTCAAGAAATAAACATTTTGTAGCTAGTATTCAGAACCACTCTGAGATCAGGCGCAGGACCAAATTTTCGGTGGAAGCGGAGATATATACGACTACAAGTCGTAATTTCCCGCAAGAATGTATTCCTTAAGCAAATCAATCGCAAGTCCTAACTAATTACATGGAATCTGTCATGTTTGTAATATTCAAGGACAAGGTACCGACCGAAACATACTTTAAATTATTCATGGTTTTTAGTATGGTAGATTAAAACATCAAACAAGGCTTCATTTATACAGTCACTACTTACTGTGTGAATACTATTTGGTTGGATTTCGTATCAATACATTCATTGTCCGTAATTTCTGAGAAAGTAATTTGAAATTTACAGTTTTCTCGGTGACATTTACGAGGTTGCTCAACATGTGAAATTCGAATCACCACGTATAGCTCAAGCTCTGTTCTACCACTCTCAAGTCTCCGAACAGAATCGTATTTTCGTCTGAAGAATGGTAAGGAAAACAGCCGCACTGGAGCGCGGCCGAGTGACGTTACGCACCTTTGAAGTGATGCTCCGCGGGCTGTGAGTGTCCGTCGTTCTCCTTGTTGGCCTGGATCTTCTCGATGAGCAGCTCCAGGCGGGAGCTGTTGCCCTTGAAGAGCATCTCGTCTATCGCATAGCGCACCCAGCGGCAGACTGAGCCGCGGCCGGGCCGTGACGCGCCGCGCCGGGCAGGGCAGCGCTGGGCCCCATTGGGCGGGGGGCGGGGCCAACTCCCCAGGGACAGCAGTGCCCCCACCACCGCGGCCACGTGGGCCCCACCGGACGGCGCCGCAGCCTACCGCTCCCTTGTTGTGCGATTCTAGGCCGAGACTGGCAATCATAACAGCCAACCTTGTTATTCTCAACTCATTTGCTGCCATCCTCCTGGGTTACATCACTTCAGGAATGGTTTGGTCTGTAATGAAATGGTTTATCATCGACTTCCTGCAACCACATGCCACCTATCAATTCTGACCGATATTAACCTGTTTGAATCTCAAGAGCAACAGGGTTCCTGAAACACGAATTATTCCTCCGTTGACAATCGTTACGTGACTTCTTATACCAGAAATACACCAGTCGCCAAAACGTCGTCCCTGCGAATACGGTGTATCACATTACGGAGAGGTTGTCATTTGGTTATTTTCATCTCAGTGCTTACACCATGTCTGTCTCACATATTGGGAAATACAAACAGCAGCCTAATATTAATAACAGGTAACTTAAATGCGTTTCCACGTTTTCTCTCGCCTGTCTTCGCTGCTCTGAGGTGATCTTCCATCCCTTTATTCAGGAGAATTACAAATCCTCAAGAACTACTTTGGTCTTTAAGGCAATGTCTATTCATAACCTTCAGCATCGCCATCCGGCTAATATTTTCAAATTTACCCATCCGTAGAGCATTTTCAAATCCCAATGGTAATAGGGTGCCTTGAAAAACTTGCGGCTATTACAATTCCTATTAGCAAATAATAGGTAAGCAATTAGCGGACCTCTTGTTGTTTTTCCATTGTTTCTGCTATTTCATTCCATTAAAAATGTCTGATTCAGGCTTATTTAGTGGAGACTCCAAATTTAAGAGGGTGCCGAGAACCTCTCGTCATTACTCCGCTATCGTAATAGGAGCAGTGGAAGTCTGTACATATCCAACCCACTGATAATTTTTGATAAATCCATCTTTATGAACAGTTTCCTACAGCAAGAGTTTCCTGAACCACTTGTTGCTTCTCCGTCTTCGTATTAGAAGGCCGTTGACGAGAATTGGATGACTCGTTAATACAACCGAAATCGTTCAGTATGCTGATGTAAACCACGTCAAGCATTTGGTTGCAAGATGGAGTTGCAGTCTCCAGCAAAGTATTGCAATTCACGGTTACTATATACGGCTTCATATCTCGGTTTTGTTTTCCTAGATGTCGTCATCTAATAATCATTTTCACTCTTCCCTTCTTTTTGTATTTTGATGTCATCAGTCTTTCGACTGGTTTAATGCAATCCTCCATCTCTTCCTATCTTGCGCTAACTTTTCATCTCAGCATATCCCTTACAACCTACGTCCTCATTATCTGTTTCACAAATTCGAATTTCTGTATTCCTCTGCAGTTCTTACATTCGACTGTTCCCTCCAGTAACAATCCAACCAAAACTGCATGTCTTAAAAGTGTAAACCATGATCCTGTCTCTACTTTCTATAAGACTCTACCATCTACCACAAGCTTCTTTTTTCATCCATTATATCCAAAACACGTTCATTTCGTAATCTGCCTACTTAATTTTCAGCATCCTTCTATAGCAGCACATTTCAGATGTTTCAATTTTCCTTCTTTCCGAATTCCAAATTCCATGCTTCGCTACCATAAAAAGATGTGCTCAACACATAGAGTTCTAAAAAGTTATTTCTTACTCCTATTTCAAAATAAAAAAAGCTTTTGTTTTTAACAAGACTCTATTAGCTATTGATACTCTGCTTTTAATATTATTCCTGCTTCGGCCATCAGTTGTAATTTTACTTCCTAAGTAGGGCGAACAGAATTTACTTATTTCTTCCATTGCATCCGATGCTCTTTTTATATTTAATATATTATTATTGCTATTGTTTCTGCCAAATTTCACCACTTTTGTCAACTTTGGTTTATATTTAGTCCAAAATCTTCCTTCAGTATTTTGTTCATGCCATTTAGGAACTTGTTAAGAGCCTCAGTCTGGTCTGGTCAGTAATTTTGAAGCATGTGGTGTTAGACTTATAGCACGATAATTCTCACATTGTCAGCTTGTTATTTTTGCCCTTTCATCTTGTTTCAGAATTTTTACTTTTTCTTGTTTCGCAGTGGATAATATTAAGAGGCAGGTGCTTTGACACATGAAATATAGCACTTGCAACTTGCTATAGTTAAGGGAATCTGCAGAGGCAAGTAGGAGTTAAATTGGCGATTATGAGGGAAATTTCTCAGGGTCACGTAACTGTCTCGATGGGAAATTTTACATGCTTTTCAGGCGATCTACTTCTTTGGGAAAATTTAACTTAGTTAATGAAAAGTACACTAGGAATCTCCCTAATTCGAATTTGACATTAAGCTGTTGATACCCTTTTTCCAGAAGAATTACAACGTTACGTTATTGTAGCCACAACATAGGCAGAATCCTACAATAATTACGGAATCGCAAACGCCGTGGTGCTGAGGTCGACCTGGAATTGCAAGACAAACCGACAAAATAGTTTCTAGTTGAATTTACTGGCAAACATGCGAACATCCACATTCATTTCCGGCGGCGGAGAGGTACTTCACGTACTAGCATCCCTGAGTTGCAATGACAGGAAAGACAAAATCAGTGAAATAATGTGTCACACAGATGCTTATTTGGCTTCTTCCTATCGTTATACTGTTAGAGTTTGGAATGTAAAGAGCAAAGATCAATTTTGGTAGAAAGCAGCCTCTGCTAATCACAATTATACGAATAGCAGTGAGTGTAAATGTAGATGAAGAAATAAAAACCCTCACACGAAACCGTTGGAGAAACACGAGATTTATTCATTTCCAATTTTTCATTATTTTTAATGAAAGTAAGACCAGCTGAGGCGTTTGGCTCCTAAATATAGAGATCATTAGAGGTAGAAGAGGATGGGGGGAAGTAACGGGAAGGAATTCTGCCATGGCGTTTTGAAGGAACAATCCCTGCATGCGTCTGGAGTGATTTCGGGAGACCATGGAAAACCGAAATACCAGGCCAGGTTCCAGCGTTACCTTTCACTCACCAAGCGTGGTTCACACGACAAACTGGTCGCAGTAACCGCTAAGGTATTATCCTTCACTGGTCTAATGACTGAGGAAGTAATTTCCTCAGATCGTATCCCTGTCCCTGCCTAGTTCTAATCTGAACTTTGAGTGCTTTGATCCCCAATACTCATTGGACTCTGTGCCTGGAAAGTCTTCCAGCCGATCATGTTTGAGTAAAAATAAAAGGTTTCAGCGGGGATTGAAACCCGGTCATCCAGTGCACAGATAAAGACAATGTATCATTCATATGATCTGCATAGACGTTCAAGAGAAATCGTCGAAGAACAAACTTTCCCGGATTCCGATGCAACATTCTCATCATCAAAGACTTCCACGACCAACAGCAGTCCCCTTCATATTACCTATCGTTTGAAAACACTGTGAGGACAGTCCGTTCGGTCGAATTATGTTTCATGTTTGTCGTAAGGAGTCCAACAAGAATATAACAGACATCTATGAACCGGGGTAAACCGAAACGCAATATTAGGTCTATTCGCCATCCCTAATCTTACAACGAATTATCAACACCTTGGAACAGAGCAGAGAAAGGGAACGTTATTTAGATGGCTGATCTATGGTACTATTCTTACACTATGCACCTCATATAGAAACCCCCAAATCTATCGTTCGTAACATATCAGTACACCCTGGAAGTTTCAGTTTTTGATCTGATTTTGGGACAAGTATCATGAAATCCTCCGTCTTTTCTTTTACTGAACTTCTCTCTTCAAATTTATGTAGTCTTGAATTATCAGATTCATTTCCGACATTCTTTGATGTGATCTCTAAGACTTTATTTCAATTTTTTCCGTATGCTAGCAAATTAACAAATCCGGACGTTTTTGAACTAACGCCTTTCTACATGCATATTTTTCTCAATGTATTAATCTTGCACTTTATCATTCAGCTAATATTTGACATCCTCCCACAAAACCACAAGTTTCTTTCTAGTTTCAGAAGTTTATGCTTCACCTCCACATAGCGCTGTACTCAACGTAATACAATTTTAGATCGTTGCTACAACAGGATCTGAATAACATATAAAAAGGTAAAGATTACGAAGTTTTTTGGTTCACGCAGTTTTCACGGAGGTAGAGTTCCATATTTCCCTTTGGCACTGACAGAATGTGACGGGGTCTGCCCCACACTACGGCCGTTCTTTACCTTTCCGCGGAGTTTCCTCCATCGCACTCATTGGATAGCAGGCTGAGTGGGTCTGAGGAGCCGTTCATGACGTTCGGCTTTGAAGACGTCTTCAGGGATCAAACGCCGATCATCCGGGTCGTAGCTATACGTTCTACCGCCTGAGCAAGGCTGGAGATCTGGCTGACCAAGTGTCGAAAGAACGAAGAGAGTCCCTAGAAACCAGTTCTGTAACAGGGCAGGCATTATACTGTTGAAAGATGGGCGATTGCAGTCCCGCAATAAAGGGAAAGGCTGTAAAATCTCTTGGACTTATCAATGTGCTGTGAACGGTTCGCTGATAACTGCCAGGGAAGTACGAGACCTATAGAACGTTGCTTCCTACACCACGACGACACCAATTCCGCCGGTATGCTACTCAATAACGAAGTCCGAACTTTGCCGCTGTTGTGTTTACCCGATCGTGGAGGTCATGCGACTCCACAAAAATAAACCCGGTTTCAGCACTACCGAAAATACATTGCCATTATTCGACCTCCCATGCATGCTGTCGCTAATTCAGACTCTTCAATGGAACACAGATTATGAAACGTCAAGAATGGAACTCCTAGTGATAACGTTGCACGTTTCCGGATGATGGAAAAGAACTCCGTTTGCTGAGTTTGCGCCTGTCGTCTCTGTATGTTTTGTTTTCTCTGGATCAAGTGTATCGCCTTCACTGATGATCACCGTACAAGCAAGTCGAGTACATTCCACACAGATTCGTTCTGCAGCCATTCACTATTATATAATTGCTCTGTCCCTGATGACAAGTCAATGCGTCTGTTGCAGTCAAGCACAAATCAGCTGGAATATTACCCGTGATGGTGCTGTCTACCAACTATGGTCCCATTTGGATCATTCGTTCTAAGCGCTCTGATTTTTTTTTATGGCAATGAGTGAATTTACGTGAAATCTAAACAATGATGTGTAAGAAGAAGAAGGTAGCGTTAAGCATGAAAAACATTAGCCAAATTAAAAATTAAGGTTTTATAACTACAGTTAGCGCCCTTTGCAAAAAGATCTTGGCCTACACCATACTTGGATTGTTTGAAACCTTATTGACAAATGAATTTACAACATGTACAGGAAATCTTATATTTGTCTATTGAAAGTAAAGGTCACCAAAATCCACATTTCGTAGTTTGCCGCTAGTAGCGCCGTCTATGGGAAGAGCTTAGATCTTTCGGAACAGGGTAGTAGCTACCATGAACGTCATGTCTAACATAAAAAAAGAATACATTTTCATTACACTTTTATCCTTCAATATATTATTACGGCATCATTTACCATTCTATGTCGAGTTAAATACCCATAGTTAAATTTTTGCTGCATTTAATAATTCCGCTCATTAACGAAAAATGAGTAATGGGAGTGGACAGAAGTTATAATTTTGAGTATAATTGGAAGTAGATGCAACGAAGGATTGTTCAGTCATAGCATACTACTTGACTACTGTTGTTGACCCTTAAATCAGCAAGTTGTAATAGTGAGACAACTCCTGACCTACGTTTTGTCTCATCTGTTGCTACCGGTGGACCTCTCTCATTACAAGGAGATTTCTTCCAGCTCAGCTCTGTAGTATGAGAGACTGGCATTCAGATCCCCGTAATTTGGACAGCTTCAAACACCAGTTGGATTTTTAGAAGAGCGAAGTATGATAAATTCTATTCAGGTCTCGATAACCCTGTAGAGCAGGGGTGGCCAACCCGCGGTCCGCAGGCCGCATTTGGTCCGCCTTGAACATTTTTCCGGCCCGCGATATTCATCACACTTTTACAAATTATTTTTTATATTTCATTTTTAATGTTACATATTTCTTTACAATGTGCGTTTAGTATCATTATTATTATATTATCTATGTTTACATGTGGGAATAATAATAAACACAATAAAAACTTATGTTTCAATTTTTCACTCAAAAAAAAATGTTATTCGTAATTTTATATGCGGCCCGCGGAGTTATGATGCTCTTCCAAAGTGACCCGCAAGATCATTTCGGTTGGCCACCCCTGCTGTAGAGCATACCAATACCGCCGCTTTGTTGGTGCAGTACCTTCACACATACAAAGAGGTATGAGAAAGAGAGAAACCATGATAGACTATCTGGAAAAAGCTGCAGATGAGTGCTTTACAGTTTAGACAAAGCTAGAAGGGATAAATTGAACAACACAGTACAGAACATAAATTTAAAATTTCCAGTTGAAAAGCTGAGAGTTGACTTAGGAAATTAGATAATTCTACAGTACATAAAGCAAGTTCAACAAAGGTCATTCTAACTGAAATAACGAACCACTTGGTTAGTATAGTTATAGGGAATTATAATAAATAACATTCGAGAAAGATAAAAGAAAATACAACTGAACTGAAGGGGGACTGTCCTGAAACATCCAAATTATAAGCTCCCTGCACGCAATCACCGCAGCTCTTAAAATACAAAAACCTGGGGTGGCTCCCAATTTCCTGACAAATACACTTTTACACTAATATCGAGTGCAGAGCGCAACCATCTCATAGCCCTCCTTAGCGTCTGCTACGAACTGCTAGAACGCTCCCATATTTGAAGCCAACGCCTTCACTGAGGTACTGTGAACACGGGTTTATAAAGAGAATTGTCAGTGCAACAACACAATTAGAAATGAGCAGACCAAAAAATTTGAAATTCATCCTGAGGACATCATGAAGGAACTAAGAAAGCTGAAAAATCATAAAGGGGCTGGTGTAGATAATATCACTACAGATGTCTTAAAGATAGCAGGATGTGACATTGTACCTAATCTTGAATTACTATTTGAGTCTTCATACTTGCTGCTTACCAAAAGACTGGAAAAGTGCGATAGTAGTGCCGGTACATAAGGGGTGAGAAATAGTCAACAATTAAAGACGATCACTTTGACATCAATGGTAGGTAAATTAATGTAAACATCAGAAATACATGTGATCAGCGTAAGTGGTTTTCAAGTAGGCAACATGGTTTTGGGCAAGAATATTCATGCCAATCTCAGTTGGTGGGATATATGCAAGATATTTCGGATGAAATGGATACGGGAGTCCAAATTGATAGTGTAGCACTAGATCTTTCAAAAGCTTTTGACAGAGTTAGCCAAAAATGGTAGCAAATAAGGTAAAAACTATTGGAGTGGATGAGTAATAGATTTGCTGGGTAGAAGAATTTTTAAAAGGTAGAAAACAGAAAGTTAAGGTAGGAAATGCAGTATCAAAAGAAGTTGAAGTAAAAATGGTAGTGCCGCAGGGTAGCGTATTGGGACCATTGATATTCATTATTCTAATGAATAACAGTGTTGATTGTTTACTAACAGACATTGGATTGTTTGCAGATGACATAATGCTATATAAAAAGATCAAAACGGCAGAGGACTGTAAACAGCTGCAGGATATCTAGTTAGGTTGGTAAACATGGCATGAAGATAAATACAAAGAAGTATCAGCTTACTAGATACACAGATAAAAAACTAAGGGTTGATTATGATTATAAGGTGGGGAAAGAATTGCTTCTAAGAGACCTGAAATGTAAATACTTGGCATTACATTTAATAACAAGCTTAACTGGGCAGAACACATTGGACAGTAAATGTGTGAAGGTTTCAAAATTCTGCACTTGTTGGAGAGAGTAATGAGGGGATGTACGAGAATCGTTAAAAAACTGGTGCTGTGTTAGAGGACTTATCTGCAGTCTATGACACAGTTTGAAGAGAAGGAGGAGTGATTTACTAAGTGTAAAAGTATAATATAGGTTGTAAGTAATATGTTGAGGAATTGCCTTTCTCGAGTCATACTAAGAAGCCAAATTAGCAACTCAAAGACGTGAAACAATGGGTTAACTCAGGGCTCTGTTGGCATCCTAGTTTAATATTCCAACATTCCCCACACATATAGCAGGAGATTTGCATATGCAAATGATTCTGAAATCACTACATACGACTCGTATCTTTATCAATTAAAAGAAATTCTGTCAGGGGACCTTGTGATTTTAATAAATAGAGACTTATACCAAGTATAGCTAAACCATAATCCTGCAGTTTCCATCTAAACAATAGGCTCCCTATTTGGGACTAATCCTCGATAGAACTCTCTTCTTCATTAAACTTCTGTTCAACCTTGGTCAGAAAACAAAATCATGTAACCGCATCATCCAGAAGCTTGCATGGTCTTCTTGAGGAGCGCATCTCAGCAGTGAGTCTGGTATAATCTGCAGCCGAATATTGATGTGCCTATTGACTGTATAATGCTCATTTCAAGCAAGCAGACATAAAAAAAACCAAAGTATGTGTATAATGTCGGACACAATGAACCTATTTGCTACCAGTTTTAAGCCATCTATCCGTGTTCTATAACAAATTTATGAAAAACTCAGCATATACAGTTTCCTCAAGATGTAGAAAGATTCATATCTTGCTGATTAAAATCCCATCATCCTCCTGTAGTCTCTGCCAAAGACCTAAATGAAAATTGGTACGAAGACAATATGGTTTGTCTTATTCTATTGGCAGACCAAGGTCCAGAGGTGATACTCCATGTATGACGTCAATACTTCTCCTGAAGGTTATAACTACACCCCTAAGATGTAGGAAACATTAAATAGAATCCGAACGAATCACGGCAGATGAGGAGCTTTGCCGTTTGAATGTGGAATTCGTGAGTCTGCAGTTTGTGACTAAATATCAACTACATATTGATAAATAAACAACGTCAGTTATCAGCAATTGACGAAAATGATTCACAATATCCAGATATTAAACAACTACACAGTTTTTTGATTCCCCTACAGAGCCTGCCTAAGCACGAGTGAAGATTTCGTACACTGGCCACCAAGAGCAGTCGGTTGGATTAGAGAGCTAAATATTCAAATTTAACTGTATTTCATTTTATTTGTACACTATCCTCCCAGGATATTTTGATATTAGTGTTATTCATGTATGCATCCATAAGCTTAATAAATACTACTGCAAACACACAAGGAAATCCTATGAGTTATTATGTACACACAAAATTGGTGAACATTTTCTAGATAGATAAAAGAAAAAGACATTATAGTTTTGTAATACATATCTACATTACATCTTTGGACAGAAAACGTGAGTCGGTAAAAAATAAAATGGCTGACAATGCTGTGCCAACCCTGTCAGCGTAGGGGCAGCGGGCTTGCTTCGCGTTGCAGGGGCCGCCGGTTCGAGTCCGGCCTAGGGCATGGGTAGTTTTAACTATGTGTCGTTACCGTCTCGTGTTATCCTCACCAGATAGAAAAAAATTAATAATGAAGATGATACGATATGCAAACATCGGAAAATCACGAGTACACTGAGTCGGCTGTATGGCTAACATGGCCAAATGCCATATATATGTATATAATACTGTGAAATGCAGTACTATAGAGAAAGTCAAACGACTGTTAGAACAACACGTTCCATTTTTCTTGAAATAAACTAGAATTTTAATGGTGTTTTACTTTATGTCGACGACAAAATCAACTGAACAGATGCACAATTCGTAGCCAGGAAGAAGAAGATATAGGCCTATAGCATACTAAGGACCCATGATGGATCAGCTTATAACGATTTAAGCAATACGAAGCCAAATATGAATGACATGACTATAATTCTAAACTGTCACATTTGTAATGCTATCAAGCTAAAGCCACGGATTTGGATGCGGTTTTCATAATTCGAAAAAATGGTCGTCTAACATAAAGTCTTATACTATGTCTTAAGACTCTATGTGATCGATCGCTGGAGCAAGAACCTATTTGCAACGTGAACACATACGCACTAAACATTTCTAATACAATCTCGGCCTGAGATTGCACTCTCTATCAAAGACAAACACCAAAATACAACTAAGCATTCGTAAAAAAAAAAACATTATGCAAGGTTTTATTTTATTTTTTTACTTCTGTTTGTAGTACATGGGATAACAAACTTAGTTTATCAAGGTTTTCTAGGTCGAGAACTTTCGATTTTGCTCTTTGCATTCAGTAAACTTTGTTATTGACTTTTTGCCCTGTTTTTTTGCGTGCAGAGATCATTATAATTTCAAATTCTGACAGCAGTGTACAGCCAAAACATTCAAGCCAGGCTATGATGGTGGGAAATTGTGTGTCAAAATTAGACATCTGATGAAGAGAACAGAATGGAACAATACAAAATACGTTTGGACAAATTTACACGGTTTAATAGTAAATAGTAAATCGCAGGGAACATTTGATGATGAGCACTTGATCTCAGACGATGAAACACTGGGAAAGTTTTCTTTTGGAGAGGACTGGAATGGGTACATTATCGACGGAGATGATAATGGTTTAGGCTACACTGCAATATAGCCACAACCTCCTCTAATATTGCTACTCGAAAATCCAAACATCTACTGTAATCTCATTCTTCGACACACCTTGGGTGACGAGGGCGAAACTGTTGAGATTTTACTGGTTTCATTCGACCCAGGTGAAGCCTGGTAGGTGGGTTGATGGAGAGTTTCGGGGGTTTAAGGGGAAGGAATGGGAAGGAATTCGGCTGTGGCCTTTGAAAGGTACCATTGCGACATTTGGCTGGAATGACGGTGGAAAACTACGGAAAACGTCAGTCAGAATGGTCGAACGGCACTTCGCCTTCACCTGACTCGTTGACTCTATACGTTTTCTGGTTTTCGTCATATTCTTGGCCATAAACACGTCGATTGCGAAAAATAATTTACGTTTGATCGGCCGCGAGTCTGTCGTTCAGATGAATGGGATTCACGGAGAAACTACTGGTCGAATTTGGATACTTGGGCAGCCGAAATGTTTGTCATGATTTCAGCGTTTTCATTTCCTCGCTGCCGACGTGTTAACTGTTACACAGTCGGTTATAGACAGCTCCTTACTTTAAAACTGCACGTGAACGAATATCGATAAATGCGTTTAGTTTTCTGCTGCCTAGGGGATTGCCACATTTATCTCCCTCGGGAAGCAATGTAACCCGTGGGAAGACTATTCACCGCCAACGCCAAAAAACAGACCGGAATCGGCAGCCCAGCAGCCGCCACGGAAACGACCACACACCTCGCAGGGGCAAGAAAAGCCATAAATCTCCACGACTATTATTGTCGTCACCGAAATCACACACTCTATGGACGGAAAGCGTTTAACCCCATCTTTTTCCCGAGAGAAGTAATAATACACCGTTGCTTACACTGGGCTCGCTCGTGCGGAAAATCTTCCTGCTCAGTCCTGGAAGTCGAATAGCTCTACATTTGTTTCAATCGCTGAGGGGTAAGATTATTATATGCTAAGTGATAGTCGGGTCTCGCCGTTGTGTTACAATGCTCAAACGGCAGTTCCCTTACGCTAATTCTCCTTGTGATTTGAGGTTATTCGAAAGCGATTGTAAGGCAACGCCAGCACTCACAACCTAATTCTAATTTTTTTTTTTTTAATTGGGAATTTATGGCTTGCCAATGCCAATGATGATGGAAACACCCGAATTTATTGCAAGAAATCATTGGAAACCTAAATCTAGATATCCGGTACCTGGGATTGAACTCCCGTCCTCTCCCTCCCCCAACCACAGGAAACCCTGATCCATCAGCATCCGTCGCTGACAGATCTTCCGTAAGAAGACTGCCAGTGATGCATCCAGCTAGGGAAAAAAGAATTATTGAATTGTTTGAAAGCTAAAGGCCCCACTTTCAAACAGATAACCCTTCTAGAAATTCCATTCCTCAAGTAAGTATTGGATAAATGGTTTATTTTCATGTTTTCTTTCTGTTAGCGTAGGTATCAACAAAACTGATTTATTTTTGTACAGTATCAACATTTTGTAATGTTTTAAAAACGAAAGATAACAAGCGAAACACCGTATTTACGTACGCGCATCTTTACGCTCCTGATCGAAGACATTCTAAAGGCGCGTCCCCACGGCGCGTGTTAGGGGACGCCTCTCATCTTTGCAGACTATGCTAGCAGGTATGGCGCGCCTCGACCCACCGCCAGGAGGTAAAAGATGAAAGGCGCGTACTACCATACCACGCGCCGTGGGTATGGGCCTTAAGTGTGCATGCAATGGTAGGGCGGCCATTAGTATTTCTCCGAGTTTTTAAGTGTTCTTTAATGTGATTACGTGATCGCTGTGAATTTTTTTATGTGCAGTGAGTTGTTCGGACTTCTGTACATGATGGTCAAAGAAGGGAGACGATGGAACGGTGCCGGCTCATTGAAGGACCACAAGTTAAATACCCCCAACCGGCTAAAACAACCATTAACAGTGTCTGAAGCCCTATACGCGTCGCAGATTGATTTGCAATTGAACCAGGATTTTTGTACACGGTCTGGTGATAATGAATAGTACACCATCACCTCTCGAACCCTACTAAGCAAGTAGCGATGGTCAGAATTTCATTCGACACCGAGGCTCGGGCCAGTAGTCGTGCAAACGCTGTCCAGGCTCGCTCGGTTTATCACTGCCAGCGCGAGCTCTGCCGGCCAAATGCCGAAAATACAGTGCAAAGGACTGAGCCTGGACATAAGCTCGAGCCTGACAGCAGGCTCGGTCTGTTGTTCACGTGCTGCGTGGGGACGAAGCCACGCTGGTACTCGACTAGTACAATCGAAATAGGCACGATCTGCTTCTTAAAATTGCTAAATCGAAAAATGAAGTAACAGAAAAATTAAAGAGAGAAGAGTATATATATCTTCTTCTAATTTTCTAAGTGTGGGTGTATGATTTTATAAGATTGTATACATTTCGCATACTTAAAGACGGGGTACAACTGTTATATTAATCAAAAAGTAAATATCGGCAGGGTGCACCACATTTCAACATTTCTGTTCCGGCATTTCACAATAGTGGAACAATCATTCTCCTGAAAATATGAACCATCTTTTGGTTATTTACAATAACGTGTGAGAGTTATATAAATTATGTCATTTAAAGTGAGTTTAATGTTGTGCATTAATAAGTACAAATCCTTACAAGACATCACGTATATCTGAAATCTCCGTTTAACAAGGCATTAAATGTGGATTCATGATATGTTTTATGTATGCCTGTAGCTATAGATAACTTATTTATGTTATGGTATTCGTTGCACTATGTTCTGATTTCATGGTTTGTAACTCTTTCATAACATATGTTTATCAAACACATACATGTTGCACTTTATTTCTACGGCGATTCAATTGATAGAACCTACACAAAATGTTGGTAGTAGTCACTGATATACTGTAGATTTCAGAATGCCCCTGCCGCACACTCTTGCCCAGTTTTGTCTGACGTACCATCCTCGCTGCGCGGCCCGTGTGAGGAAGACACTGTGCGCTATTCCTTTGCCCGCTGAGCCTTCGTTCATACACCGCGCCTGGGGAAGCTCCAGCGGTCACGGCTTGACCGAGTAGAGAGGACCGGCCATAGGAATAAACGAGCGAGTTTGTGTGTGAGTAGACGGTAATTTTCAAGACATCTTGTCTTGGGCGAATTATTAAGGACGCTCTCACAATATATGCTGAGCTTGATTTGTCGTATCCTCTGTTTACTTACCATTCTGAAAGCTTATCTGCTGCTAATTTATACTTTTTAGTAATCTGAATTTCATAGTCCTCTTACAGAGACCTAACTTGTGTTTTTCCAAGCACGCAAGTATGAAAATTGATGTATTTGTCTTCGGCAATAAGCGGTCTTATGTTCTCTTTACTTATAATTGTAATAGTAGTTTGTCCTAGCTATGGAGTTTGTTTCTGTATCTGCAGCAGATGTCAGTAAGATAAGCAACCGCTTCCTTCCTTACAGCTTACACCACTTCTGCTGCTATCGGATCCTGCCGCGGTACTTTACTCCTCTTTAGCATGCTAACTGTGGTGCTTAATTTCTCTTCATCAAACGATAAAAACCATAATTTTGTGCTCGTTTTTGTTATTAGATACGGAATTAGCTTTTTAGCATGTGCACTTCAGAATAAGATCCCAGATGGTTACCCGAGAAGATCGTTTTTTGAAGAAGTTCAGTTGATTCCTGTTAATTATTGTCAGAGCTCCATTATCTTTTTTTGAAAGTACATTCTTCGTAGCTAACTCGTAGGTAAATCGCTCAAATTTTTGTTTGTGTATTGTGTGTACCTACATGCCAAATTACTCGGAAAGCATAACATCGCTAACACTTAATAAGAGTGCAGTTGTGCCCAGGTACTACCATGCTCATATTAATCCGAACGACCTGAATTGCACATCGCTACATTTCATCCTGGGACTTATTCAACCCATTATACACCTCTACCAAGACAGTACTATACCCGGTAGGTGGTACATTCATGTTAATATCCAAAATTGAGACTCACCCACCTCACAAAAAAACGTGACATATTTTAACATATTCGTTATAGAAACGAAAATATGGATTGTATTTCGTTAATAAAAGAGTTGTGCAGACATTGAAAGCACTTCATTTTAGTTTTTTAAAACATTCAAGAGAAATTACGTGTCCATACAGAACATTAAAAGTTAACATTTTCAAACAAAAAATTAATTTTTAAGAAACGCTAGCGTCAAAAGAAAGGAAGACGTTATACCGATCATCTTTCACTTAAAATAACTGACTATTAATGATAAAATCAATATTTTCCATGTAAAGATAGTTTTAGGTGAGTGCGTTGACAAATAATTGCAGATTTTTGAAGTTAGTTAATTTTGCTGTGTACTATGAAGACATGTTGTTCATTTACTACTAGATTTAAAATTATTTTAGAAACATACGGAAAAAGTTATAATTAAATGACTGTTGTCGGTGACATGAGATGTCGTCAACGCATTCTGAGTTGACAGTATTTTAGCGTCAAAAAAACTAATTTTCACCTACCATTAATAACGAAAGCTGCTTAAGGCGAAATGAACACTATTTTCAAAACAAAACAAAACAAAAAACATGATGAGGGGTCAGTAGTTGAAGGCACAATTTCAAAAAGTATTGTCACCTTTGTGGTTTTAGTGGTGTTTCATAAACAGGAAAAAACAAAAAACTAATACGGCTTTTTAGTTATAGCAATATTCTGTGGGTGGTGCTGTTAAAACTCAAACGACAGGTGAAACGTTGGTTTGATGTTCTTACCGAAAACGTTATTGGTAAGTATCCAAGGACGTGGATTTAAAACATTTGGTAATTAACGAACCTGCTGCGATTGCTAGCGGACACGTTCGAAATCATTATTTCGCGATTTATACGCTTTTTGCTACTTGAAGTTATTATAGTAGGCCAACTTTTCACTCCATTTTGATGTTAATACTATGGTGAACTCTTCCGACAGTAGTCCGTAAAGAACCTGCACTGATTTGAGGGGTAAAATTGTTACCAGTCAACTGGTAACCCAGAATACAACCAGAAGTTTCGCAAGTGCGAAAATTTTAGAAGCTGATACTAATCAATAATGAATTACAATGAACGATTGTTTCTATATTTTGTAACTGTTGTTTATGAGACATATAGTTTGGAGAAATACACAGGAAACTGGGAACAAGGAAACGTAATGCTGGTCAACATGTGTATAACAGTAGTTGACCCCTCTGCTGCGGTCTCGGTAGGACTCATCCGCTGCTACTGTAGACATCGCGGGTGCCGACCCGGAAGAATGGTGGTTAGCGCTCGGGTAGTTCCTGGAGCAGACGGTTCGATTCCAGCCTCGGACATAAGTGATTTTCATGAACTGTTACGTTCTTCTTGTGTTTAATGTACTGTGGATCACTAAAATCACAACATACACCAACTGAGAAGCTAAAATAATGGAGAGGCTGCACGTATCGATAAACTAACACAAATGCTTTCTTGGTTTATTTTTTACCCATTCAGTCTTTAAATGAATGTTATATTTTTTTAAATGTCACGGAAAAGATTATTTACCAAGGATTGTAAAGGAATCCGGCCACGGTAATCAAGTATGAACTAGTCCACTGTTAGCCTGAAATTATTTCGTTAATCCTCTGAAATCCAAAACATGGATTTTGTTGACCGTGACATACACAAAATTACTGACAAATATACTTGAAAGTGGACATCCAAAATGTCAGTGCCAACAGAACTGGTAAAAATTTCAATGATTTCATGAAAAGAAGTACAGCTTCCAAGGCTTACTTTTAACTTAGATAGAAAGGCAAGCTAAAGTTTCTATACGATAAAACTAGTTTTCGTAGCAGTTACTGATTCAAAATGCTATTCAGGCATCCTATCAGATGAAATTGTTGTACTGTCATTGTTGTATACAACTAAGTAAGTGACATTAAGAGCAAAGTTATAGTCAGAACGGATAAACTTCTTGATCATAAAAATCTAACAATTTCCGTCAAATCGCTTAAATCAGTTAATGGTGATCTGTTACTGTGATCTTAACTGTCTCCTGTAGCACACTTATTACTGAAAGAAAATTATTGATTTATGTTCACCAATCTAATCGATGTATCAACTAATTAGCTGTCATCACAGCTATAGAAGGATGGAGTTCAATACTGTGAAGACGTAACAATGTTTTTAATTGGTGAGGGCTTTACTACTAGTCGATTTCAAGGTCATTAGGGCACGGAGAACGCTGGGGAAAGTAACGCCAATTATCGCAACCATGGTAAATCGGGAAACACGTCGCGGCATTCGCTTGGAGTAACTTCGGCAAACCAAGGAAAACCGAAGTCAGGACAATCGGACCGGTGATCCAACATGCGAATTTCCGAATTCCAGTCTCGAGCGTTAACCACTCACCCAACAAGTTCGGTGACACAACAACCCCAAAATACCTTACCAAAGAAGAAACGGTTATACGTGGATCTCAAGTTTCATTAAGTCTGAGTAACGGTCTCCAATAATTTATCGAATTACTGAGGCTGTTGAACCAAAAAATAGTGTCAAAATACTAAAATACAACAGCGATGAATGAGGACGAATTTTACGTAAGGATCTGAAATAATTTAATATTTCGAATATTGCTTCACTGCAAACTGTTACAAATTTTTATAGTTTAGCGCTGTTATTCTCTGCAGTTGGTTTGTAGAATAGCTGTTATAGTTGAAGGAGGAAATTGTAACTTTACGCAGAGCATTTGACCACTCGGAACTTGCTTTCCATTTAAAGCAGAGGGTCTGGCTGCGAGTAATATTATAACGTCTATAAGCTGAGTAATGATAAAAAGCTACATTATCACCTGTTTAAAAAAGTTTTCTCACTGATAGGAAGCTATTATTTGACTTCCGTAATTGCTGCGGATGATTCTTTTCAAACATTTCTAGGAATCATTTTCAGTGATATTTCATTGTATGTGTACTAAGATTTCAGATATGTCAAGATGATGTTTGTAATGACAGAGTGTGATGGGACAAGCAGTGACACTCTGGCCTCGCATTCTGGAGGCTACAGATGCAACTGCTTGTACGGCCATCCAGATTTGTGTTTTCCATGGTTTCCCCAAATCATTCTAGATGAATACTGGGATGGATGTTGTAAAAGACCATGGCCGAAGTCCTTCCGTTCCTTGTCCCCAGTCCGTCACCTCGACGTCTACGAGGCGTAAAGTCATAAGCTAAAAAAAAGTTATATCTGGTATGTTCTTTGAAAATAGTCACTCTTTCAAAAATTTCAGAGATGAGTGTGCTAGAAATCGTTAGTTATGAGGAGTTAATTTAAGAGATGAATCTTTTTATAGCCCTGTGCTTACAGTTAGGGAAGATTTTATTCAGCAAGTTTTAATAGAAATAGTTTTTTTTGTCTGATGTGTTAATTTTTATTAATTGTTTATTACAGAAATTACATATGTTATATGTAAGATTGGGTATGTTGGAATGGTTTGAAAAAAAAAGGGGAAAAAAAAACACCCAACATAGTTTCGAACCTACGACCGCACAGTTAGTAGCCGGGAACCTTCACCGCTAGACAATACAGTCGGCTATGCGCGCTTTCTCATCCAGTCGGTAAACAAACCATCGCATATGGAACTTCCTAGCATCAGAATATTGCAGAAGGAAATAGTTGTTTCAGCTCTGCAGTCGAATTTGATAGAGGAAGGAAAGTTGTTTAACGGAATAAACCGAATGCGTTAACAGTGTGTCTGCCTTGCACTCTAACTTTGTAATAAATTCTAAATATAAACCTAATGATACTGCATAAAATCTCTCTAATAAGTTTTTGTCTTATTATCGATCGCGACATCTTATTGTTAGACCAACATTCACAATCTATCACATTCACTGCTTAAAGATTCAGGATCGTGAACTTGATGTTTTTCAAATCATCTGAAAAATCATTAGATGAAAGCAATGATATCAGTGACTGATAAGGATTTGGGTCAAATAACTGCATTACATTAAAATGGGTATTCATATAGTACGTAATCATGGAAACAGTTACCACGGATTTAAATGAACAATAGAACAAAGAATAGCCCTTCGGCAATGAAAAATGGAAAAGGGAACCGTACAACAATAGCTGACGATAGGGTTATTTGCAAATGCTAGCGAGAAATCTTTTCCAACCGGCAGGGTTTATTTAGGATTTGAAAGTCGACGGACCTAGAATAAGACGTCTGCTAAAAGGCAATGAACGACTGGCAGAAACGCTGGTAGGTTTTACCTTCATAAACTTGACAGCAAAAATACGTTATAATGCGTCTCAACAACAAAATAGTAAGAAATATACAAATCTAAAAGTTTTAACATTCAGAACACCTCAAGCTAGTGTCAGAAAACTGCAGATGGAAATCTCTCATTAAGCTTACAGTCGAGTTCGAATGAGGAAGGAAGCTCATAAACACAATGTGTAAACAGTGCCTATGCTGTCCATTCAGGCTTGATAATTTCTGCTTGGTGCAGACAAGTCCAGTCGAAATATTGAGCTAACTGAATCTGGTTATTGCCGAAGCTTGTTTCTACTTTATTTCCTATTTTTCATTTTAATTGCACCACACGTTTTAAATCATACTGTTTGGCCACGAGTAATCACGTTTCCATCATCTGCATAACTACAAAAATTAGTTTTTTTGACGCTAAAATACTGTCAACTCAGAATGCGTTGACGACATCTCATGTCACCGACAACAGTCATTTAGTTATAACTTTTTCCGTATGTTTCTAAAATAATTTTAAACCTAGTAGTAAAAGAACAACATGTCTTCATAGTACACAGCAAAATTAACTAACTTCAAAAATCTGCAATTATTTGTCAACGCACTCACCTAAAACTATCTTTACATTGCAAATATTGATTTTATCATTAATAGTCAGTTATTTTAAGTGAAAGATGATCGGTATAACGTTTTCCTTTCTTTTGACGCTAGCGTTTCTTAAAAATTAATTTTTTGTTTGAAAATGTTAACTTTTAATATTCTGTATGGACACGTAATTTCTCTTGAATGTTTTAAAAAAACTAAAATGAGTGCTTTCAATGTCTGCACAACTCTTTTATTAACGAAATACAATCCATATTTTCGTTTCTATAACGAATATGTTAAAATATGTCACGTTTTTTTGTGAGGTGGGTGAGTCTCAATTTTGGATATTAACATGAATGTACCACCTACCGGGTATAGTACTGTCTTGGTAGAGGTGTATAATGGGTTGAATAAGTCCCAGGATGAAATGTAGCGATGTGCAATGCAGGTCGTTCGGATTAATATGAGCATGGTAGTACCAGTCGGCAAAGAACAGCATGCGCTCCCCAGGTATCCTCGGACAATCGCGACCCACCGGAAACCAAGGTCAGTTGTGGCTCTTAGAGGGAGAAGTAGACAGACCAGCAGTAAAAAGGGAAAGCCAGTTTTAGGACTTTTCGACAAAGGCGGCAACACATCAATGCAACACGAGTTACATTGAAAGGAGAGACATTAAGTTTAGAGTCCACGATTCTGGGAAACCATGTTCCACGTACGGCAGCGGCCGACTTCGGTAGCGTAGGAGCTAGAGTACTGGCTCCGCGTACTGAAGGTCGCCGGTTCGAGTCCGGGCGCGGGTATGGGTGTTTAAGTGTTGTGTGTGTGATTGTCATGTCCGTCCAGTGGTGTCGCTACTTAGTAGGAACAATTCGGTAGAAAATGATACACTGGATGAGTCATGAGAATCACATTGAGCTGGCTGGCTGTGTGGCCTCAGTAGCCAAATGGGGGGGGGGGGGGGGAGGAATCTTAGCCACAGAGACTGTAATAACGTAAACTCAAAATATCATGAAATCTCATTTAAGGCGAGGGGGTCGGTAAAAATCTCAAGTCAACTTTTTATTTCAGATTTCCATCCTTCAAAGAGCAGAAAAGCTAAAAACAAAAAAAACAAAAAACACCTCACGTAATTAATGGACCTCTTTATTTGTGTGTGTTTTCAGATTTCATGCTCTTATCCCGATTGTCGAGGCAAGCAAATCCTCACTGTTCCGAACCGAGTTGAGTTACGTGGTTGCTGGACGAAATCTTCATATGTCTGTGGCTGTCCACAGAGAGAGACCAGAGGGGTCGCTAACACTGAGCGCCGAGAGCATGGGCAGACCTCGCCTCACGACACCACGTCACTCCTACCTGGTGCTCCGATATGGAGCTTGGTACCACTCGGCCGACACCTTGTAGTAAGCCGAGTGATGAGAGAATCGTGAACCAGGTCGTGGATCAATTACGACGATGGTTCGAGACTCTTAAGTATCCGGCTACAGTTCCTTAAATAATCAAGCATAGGTACAGAGCTTATTCTTCAGATGTTATATGTACAGATATTCCCTCAACTAGGAGGCTTCTCAATAACATCTAGGTAGCTGTAATATTAATAGCTCCTCGCAACTGGCGAGCCAAATCTCCATAGGAATCTGCAGAGGTTATTGAGACTATGCCCTCAGTTACCGTCTCCCACCTTGTGGTTTAGGCGGCGTCCTCCTCGGCAGCGCACTGTGTTGTCTCCCTGAGTGGCTCAGCACTGCTGTCCCAGCATCGGCGCCGACGACATCTGTACACGCGCCAGCGCCAACGTCGGGTTGCGAGACGTAAATGAGCGAGAATGGCCTCTTGAGACCGCTGCAGGGTGTTTTTAAAGCCTAGCCTCCCATTAAAGGTCCATGATCACGGTCCCCACTTGTCTAACCGGCAAGGTTCGATGTGCTCCGTTGCTGGGCGCCTGGGTATCTTACTAAGCAATCATTGCCTCGGAGTTTTTGGCATTCTATGCGCTCGTCGTCACTAGTTGCGGTTGTGCTTTTTACACCACATCAATCAACACATAGCTAATCGTCCACCACCGAAATGGTGGTAGCAAACCTGTCTGCAAACAATATCTACCGCAATTAATCAGAACCCTGTAAATAGATTAAATGTAAATAATAATAAAATAAAAAATACTTTTTAATGTACCATGTTTTTATAACGAACTAAAAAGTATAAAATAATTTCCATAGTCCTTATGAAGGATAAAACCACATACCGATTTCTAAATTCTAAATTGTCCTGAAAATTTATACTTGGAAATTATTGGTAGTTATTAAAATACTTGTAAGATTGGTGACGAAAATCTTTGGGCGCATGCAACAGATAATTGATACATTAATAGCTCTACTAACAATTTTATTGCACCGCAAATAATGTGAACTGATAAGTAAGTTCTTTCATTGATAACTACTCTCTACACTTATAGTTATATATTCCATGCACCCAATGTTTTTCGTCACAAGTATTTTAATAGCTACCAAAAATTTCCAAGTATAAATTTTCAGGACAATTTAGAAGAAGTTAGAAATCTGTATGTGGTTTTATCCTTCGTAAGGATTAGGGAAATTATTTTATACTTTTTATTCCGTTATAAAAACATGGTATATTAAAAAGTATCTTTTATTTTATTATTATTTTCTGCTTTTTTGGGTTATGTAAGTGAAAATTTGGAAGGTTCCGACGGCTCCTGCCGCATCCCGTAGGATTCACGGAGGTACAGCTCGCACTCCCTGTACAACCTTCGACACTAGAATGAATGTGACGGGGTCAGCGCCACTAGTTGTTTTTAAATACTCTGATGACATAATCACAGAGACATGCTACAAATTCCTGTTTCTTTAATAGAAAACATTTAATTGAGTTATTTCCATCCCGGGGAAATAAGGAACAAAACAAAAAAGAATTATGCATATCCATATTTTGAATCATAAGTTATGGTCCGGAATTAGAACAAAAATCCAATAGAACAAAGCACTTTTAATTCTACCAGAAATCTTCAGGCAGCATTTCCAATTTTTCTTTCCCTAAAGACATTATTCAGACTACTGCAAACATATTTTTTTAAAATGGCCTAATTGGTACCTAGAAAATGTACTTTCAGTCACAGAATTTTCCTATTTTCCGGGTAAATTTCCATTTTTCTTTCTATGAAAACCTTATTCACACTATTAAAGACATGTTAAAAATAGCTAAATTGGTCCATAGAAAAAAGTACTTTCAGGTTTCCCCGTATTTTCCAAGCAACTTTTCCATTTTTCTTTCTTTAAAAACCATATTCGGACTGTTATGAACATTTAAAAAAATTAGCCAAATCGGTACACAGAAAAAAAGACTTTCATTGTCCTCCGAATTTACCAATTTTCCGGGCAACGTTTCCAATTTTTCAGTAACTTAAAACCTTATTCGTACTATTACAAACATTTAAAAAAATTAGTCAAATCGGTACACAGAAAAAAAGACATTCAGTTTGCTCAGAATTTTACAATTTTCCGGGTAATTTTTCCAATTATTTATTAACTAGAAACCTTATTCGGACTATTACGAACATTTAAAAAATTTATCCAAATCGGTCCATAGAAAAGAATACTTTCAGTTTTTTCTGAATTTTCAAATTTTCCGGACAACTTTTATCATTTTTCCCATTTGCATGCATTTTCATCCAGTTCTAAGCTATGGTCAAAATTTCAAGTCTGTAGCTCATCGAGAAGTTAGTTTAAAATCAATTACTAAATTCCACCCAAAGAGACAAAGCCCAAAGCAAGCTCATAAAAACATAAAAAAAAAAAATAGGATCAGATTTTATTTGAGGAATAAGTTAATTGTGTTACTTATGAAGTAAAATTACCTCGAAGACAGAAGGAAGACAGATTTTAAAAGCAGAATAGTAATAGCAAAAAGAGTGTTCTTGTCAAAGATGAATCTCTTAGTTTCGGAATCAGAAAATTCTAAAACTGTTGTCCTGGAGCACAGAATTTTATTGGAGCGAATTTCGGACTAAGTAAAGAATGAAAATAGAACTATCTAAAAGTGGTGCTACAAAATAATGTTGAAAATTAACTGAAAAGATAGTGACATGCTAACCGAGGAAAGAAGTTTGTGAAAGAGTATGTATTGGTTTTTTAGTGAAGGGAACAGTGTAGGAAATGAACTGTAAAGAAAGGGTCTGCAGTCTATTCTGGATAATTAGATATTGTAAAACAGACCATGTTACGGTCTCACGCAGTTTAGATTTTATACAAGTTTCCAGTTATGGACTAATCAGAAATGTCTGCCAGTTGTTAATATTATATCTGTGGTTTTTTATGCACCTGTTCTATTTTGAAATGTACAGGGATTAAAAGGGTCATTCAAAACTCTAGATATAGTTCCAATATAGTCTTTTCCATAGACAATGCTTTCTCATCCTCGATATTATTGGGCTACAGAGGAGATTCTAACTAGTAACCATTGCGTATGTCACTGCCTTTTTTCCCCGTTTTTTTCTCATTCGGTCAAGGTACCCATCTATTTCTTCAGCGTATTGAAATTAGAGGTTAGCAATCGCTCCAAGCTAAACAATATTTACAGAGGATAAAATCCAAACTTGCCAGTCTCCTGGTTAGCAATTTCATTCGCATTTACTTTATTTTGCACTAATCGGCGAACATATTGTATTTCCTCAAGATGGCTCATGAAAAATGTTTATATACAATCTTTTTATGCAGGTAGTTCATTGTGACTATACATGATTTAAAAAGACAGTGTTGTCCTTTTAAATTTTTTGTATTACAAAGAAGTTGAGGTAATGGGACTTGAAAGAGAAGCATGGAACTTAAAAACTTGAAAACATTTGTTATTAAAAATGTTATTCTTAATGCCTGAAAGGAGTTTGAGTAGCGAGATCAGAACATCTCGGAAAGCTTTATCAATAATGTCTCACGTCATTACATTTTTAATAAATGACAGTGTAAATTTAATTTAAGACCTTAAGTAAAAGCGATCGTGTATACAAATACAAAAATACTTAGACATACAGAGTAAAGGAACTGAAAAACTATACCTCTGATTTCAGCCTTAGAATGAAATCATTCAGTAGTATCACTATGCTCAACTTGGGTTATCCATTCACTTCCTTTTTCTCTCTTTCTTTTCACATTTGTAAGGTATGTATTTTTTTGTTAGGTATTTATGTAATAGTTGAGTTAAAGGTGTTGTGTGGAGTGCCATACTGTAAGCGGCGGTAACAGAGGCTGGGATGGAACGCGCGCCCCGCCTACATTGTGCGGTAGAAGCTATTATACGGCGAGGAAATTTAGCTGACTGTGAGCTGTTGTGAGTGCCGATAGGTGTGTCGGGGGCCGGACGTGTCGGTTCCCCCCTAGCGCCTACGGGGGCCCGGGCGGGCGCCCCGCTGGCCCTCAAAGGTAACCCCCCCGTGCCCCCGCACAAAGCAAGGGGCCGCGGGGGGCCTTTCAGCAGACTCGCGCGCCGCCCGGCGCCCGCCGGCGGTTACGTGATCCATCCGCCACAACCAGACCCAGCACTCCACAGTACAGTCCATATGATCTCTGCATGACACTAAAGTGCTGGTGGGAAGAAGTGGTCAGAAGCAATCATCTTAGAGAAATGAGTACAGATAGGAATCCAAAAGTCTTGCCCAGGTACAACCGTCTTGGGAAAATCTTTGCCAGATGTCTCCATCTACACAATGTATGCGTTTCTTCCATAGTTTGGTGGCCTTCCTCTTGGTGACGGTCGATCTCTTGAACTACATTCCAGCAGCCCCATTTTTTTAAAAATCCACTATCTTATCTTCGAATAATGCGTCAAGCCCTCAGCGATTTAGAAGTGGCTATTTACTGCTAGATTTCATTAACCTTTCAAATCGATCTAAGTTATCCATAAGGGGTAGCACAATAGACTAAAAGGCAACGTTTCGACCGACTCATCACGTATTTATTCCAGATAAGACTATAGCTGGAGAAACCGTCCCTTATTATTCACTGTCAACTCACAGTTTTCAATCACCCCGTAAACGTGAGTGCGCTAAAATTAACGAGAAAAACACAAAAATGAACAGGACTGTACGCCTCAGAATGCTTGTTCTCTATGAAAACTGGAGAAATAGAAGAGACAGAGAAAAGGGAAAGGAAAATCTTGAGAAAAATTTGGGGACCATTAAAAATTGAAAATGGTGAGTTTAGACACCGGAGGAATAAAGACTTATTCAAAGAAGAAGAAATTGAAAGGATGTCAGACTCGATCAGAAAGAGGAGAATCAGTTTTATATGGTCACATAATCAGAATGGATAACTATAGACTTACAAAAAGAATTTTCAATCATGTTTACAAGAATAAGATGGGCGTCCAAGGAGTAAAGAAAGATATGATTGAGATTGGAATAACAGAAGATTTAATACAAGATATAGTAACTTTTAGGAGATTGATCCAAAATTTCAAGGGTTTCCAGGAGAAGGAGAAGAGGAAATACAGTAACATAAGGACAGAAGAAAGGAGGAAACAGCAAAGTGAGAGGATGAAGAACTATTGGAAGTCAAGAGGAGGAGCATCTAAATGAATGTACGGGATTACTTTTCATGGTCCTTAAATGGCCGATGTTGAAGAGAAGAAGAACAGGTATAAAAGAGACAGATCTAACATCTGAGGGAGTTGGCATAAAAGCGTCTCAGGGGTATACAGTAGATACCTGGGAAGTAATAAAAATGACGAGTCATTAAGTAAAAAAAACTAAAATGCTGTTTGCGACAGAAAATGAGTAATGGTTTTTGTGGGGTGTACAACATCTTGGCAATTAATTACCTTGGGTTCAATATGAAGGCAAGGCTACCTTGAATATAATTTTGTCCAACGTTTCCTATCACTTTCTCTCTTTTCGTCTGTTTTCCACTTCCGTTAACGCTTTTCATAACTCCTTTTAGCGGTCGTAGGTGTAATTACACAGTTATGTGTAAACCTGAAACATCGATTTTAACGAAAGGAGATGGGGGGACGAACATATGAACTTTACTGAGAAAAACTGAAGAGTGAAATTGCTGTGGCTGTCATATATACTCGTAATAGATGGCGAAGAAGAAAAATGATAGATAAAGTGAAGAATAAAATATCAACTGGCTTAAGCATCGAATAAGATATTGGCTTTGTGTATGTGAAGGCCACTATGGCATTCCGTGACTAGAATTCTCCACTATCAATCCAAGTCCACTTTACCAGTGGGATTACTACTTACTGTTAATCAAGAACTGAAATGGATGATAAATAGAAGCAAAGTCACTTAGATAGCGATACTGTTCTTTGGGGTCTTACGACCAGTAATTCCATACGGCTACTTATTTTTATTTCTCGTGTACACGTATCACGAAGAGAAGGTTAATGCTCTTCTTGTTACGAGTACAGTGGGTGCGTAGATCTTAACCTTCTAAGTCATAAGGGGGCGTCCATTCCTTACGTGAGGTGTTTTTTTTTTCTGAAATCTCGAGCTCCCTCCCCCCTGGTGAGATTTGGTGAGATCTGGTGGGATGGTGGGACCCCCTCCCTTTATGGTGAGGTGAGATCTTGAGGGATTTCTCCCTTCCCCCCTACCTGCTGACGACCTCGTAATTTTTGAAGGTTGTTTTTTTTTTTTTTTTTTTTTTTTGCTCTTCTGTTTTCAAGGGCGGTTAGACCCCCTAACGTTGGAATCGACGTCGTTTCTAGATCACTTTTTTAAGCTCTATTGTTCTTCAAGTAATTATAAAGATTAGTGTCGATCAACCCCCTCCCCGCCCCTTGCTGAGACTCTCCTTCTACTTCACTCACGTAATTAATGGACGCCCCCTAAGAATACTGAAATAAAAATGAAAGCATCCTTATGGCTTGACCACATAAGTGAAAGTTACACATTGTAGCCTAATCTACCTCTGTTGGTCACCTAATTCAATCTTGTATAGGCCTATTACTTGGTCTTAAACGCGGACTTAAACGTTGAATTTGAACCACGGAGCGTCCTAGTGTGCTTCGCATGGACGATACTAATGCGTGAATTTCCAGTCAGGCACCTGATCTTTCTTGAAGACATTAGTTCCGTTGGAATTCGAGTAGGTATGACGAAAAACAGTGCTCAGTTAGTCACTGTCATAGATGGACGGAGGAATAAAAGCACAAAAAACAACACAAGTTAATGTTGAAAAAAGAGCTTCATATAAAATGTATCAGATATTGAATCAAGACTAAATTAATTACCTAAAACTTCTTTTGTACGACACAGTAGGTTATGGAAGAAACATTTGAAAATTCCGGAGTGGTATTTTAAGTGTGGTGATACTCAAGTAGGCTGGTGAGGTATGAAATGAACTTCTAATAGCATTGGTAAAGTGATAGAAAGGAGTTTACGGAAGAAGTTATAAAAAGAAGAAATTGTATTTTGAGGTTTGAAAAATGTTTAATTTACTAACGAAGATAATGTATAATGGGAATGAATAAGTTTAGAACACAGGATGGTATGTAAAGAATTTGATTCAAGAATTTCGCACTATTGAGAGAGTTGGTCTCATTACTATTGTTCCTCAACGAGGAACGTATTAAAAAAACATCGCACCATAGCTAAAAAGTTTTACTATAGGCAACACTGTCATTAGCTACGTGTCCACCAACACGGTATTTGCCATCTCACAGTTCAGAATGTAGGAGCTGTCCATGTTTCACAGCCAAATAAGGCTGTCAGAACGACAACAGCTGAATGCAAAAAGAGTTAGTATCAACTCCAATGTTGCGTGTGCCAATTATTTGTTATCGCCTAGAAGGAGCATCTGCACAACCCAAATAGTAATTTATTTCAGGATCTAATCAACCGTTGTTGAAAAATCGCTCCCTATGATTGACTTTCACAACCTCTTGTGGTATCATAATTAAGAATGGTTAAGGAAAAGATTTTACACTCTTACCCCAATGACTGCATGACGTCTACTAGATATGCCAAAACAGTGAAAATATGTCAGGTTTTGAAGAGGAAAAGAACAGCATTAAAGCAGTCGAGAGAAAGGTAACATCATAGAATTTTATTGTAAGTTTTCTCAAGTACGAATCAAGTAGTCCAAGGGATTCTAGATGCTCAATCTTGGTTTGAGTTGCGTCATAGTCGATCAAATAAACCAAAATGGATAAAGATGCAACTTTCACTTCTCCATCAAATCCCAATTCCGTCAACGGCCGAAACGTCCTCACTCGATGAAACTCTTCCAAGGCAAACACCTGGGACATAACTAAACCAATGTCACCAATTGTCGTTAGTGTTCAATTGTCAAATTCATTAAATTTTCATTCTTGTTTAGCAGCCAGCGCATGAAAAAGAAATTTGCCATTGGTTTACGATTTCTGGAATCGTCCTTTTAGTAGGAATTGTTTTGAAGTGAGGATGGCTACGGCGAGCTGAATCTTGATGTCGCTTCTGAATTGTTTGTTTCGATGTCGAACGCCCAGCGCAAGAGAAAGGTTTTTCCTTCATGGTTCGGACGTGCGTGTCTGATTCGGTTAAGCACCATCCATGTTGCCAATGTTCGTATGTTGTAGTTATTAAGTTACCTTCTGAATTTCTACGAACTATTCAATCTTAGGGGACTCTAGCTATTGTTCATGAAGGTTACATAACTGATATCATCATTGGTGACTTAAATTGAAACTTGTGAGTGCAGTATTATTCTTTACCGCGTTTTTACTCAAGCTTTTTTTTTAACTGCTTAACGTTTCTTAACAGCGAGGTTTTTGGAGACGGGAAAGGATGGGGGCAAGGAATGGGGGAATTCGGCCATGGCCATTTGAAGGAAGCATCCTGGCATTTGCCTGGAGTGATTTGGGAAACCATGGAAAACCCAAATCTGGATGCCCGGACGGGGATTCGAGCCACCGTCCTTCCTAATGCGAGGTCAGAACGCTAACCGTTACACCACCAGGCTCGGTTTTCTCAAGCTAATTGAGCCACTAATGACTGCGTGGTAACAACTAACCTTAGGTCTAGTTTCTAGATCTTATTCATCTTCCAGTTTTGAAATTATTCGAATACTTCTTGAGCCAATTAATCAGAATCTTCTTCAGCTCTTCAGTCAGAGGAATTTGCTATTTTATGGGTTTTGCATTCGCTGTAAATAGCTACTGGCCATCCGTTACATTAAGATCTATTATTAACTTTACTGTCGTTAATAGCAGTCTGACTCCAATCATTTACTATAGGCAACACTGTCATTAGCTACGTGTCCACCAACATCGTATTTGCCATCTCACAGGTTGGCTGCCTCTACATCGTCCTATTTGTTTAGTGATCTCCTCAGTCATTCGACTGTCGGTCATTGTGAAAATTTAACAATAAAACAGCAAACGTTTGTTTCTAAACAGTTATGGTATTAGTTGTTCCATCTATAACCTTGATTAGGTCTCAAACGTACCTGAACATCAATCCATCTGCTGGCTAAAATCTACCTAATAGCTTTGGTTCTCTCTGAATTAATTGCCTTATTTGTCTCCGAACACATACGTTGACGTGACTTAGCTAAAGAAACGTAACAACTTGTGTTCTTTCATTTAGCTCTACGAATCGCAGCAACTCGATGTGATATGGAATCAGCTAGTAGTTTGAAATCCCCAGAAGAGACATCATGTTTTCTCGATAGACGACCACAACTACATTCTTGTGGTAGTTGCTGGAACCCGTTCACAGACGGCTCCGTCTATCATATCACACACATTTATCTCCGGTCTGGAAATTCGCATCGTTATCTGTGTGCATGGAGTCCATAAAGGGTTGTAAATAGAATCAAAGCAGCTGAGAAAAGCTGTCCTGTTATCTACCGGTTCAAATTGACCCAGGAATACCATGTAAGAATACGCCCTATATCATTATGGGATGGCCACAAGCTTAAAAAAATACTGACTGTGCGAACCAACCACACACCTCGAACCACGCAACGTTCTTCCAATTATATAGAGTCGAATGCACGCCATCGTGATCCCTGGTGAACTGTTGACGCCGATGCCGTGCTGTGAGTCAAGGCATCCAAGTCGGTCCTTTACGGCCATATCTCATCGCCACGCACAGTCGCCTCTAGTGTATCCTCCATTGATCCTGACTGTCAGTTCACGCAGTGTCTTCATTCGTTTAGCAAGGCCGTAACACTTCATCCACAAAAGGTATCGATGATTGATTTTTGACGTGTATACGTTTTCCAAGTTCGGTAATGGGTTACATCCCGTAAATGCGAGCGACATAAAAGCTGTCCAGTATTAATTGGCGAGTACACAAAAACTAACGAACGGTTGGGAAATATTCGACAGAGAAAGCTTGAAGTGACAAATTATATTGGCCTCTATCTCCTCCACTCCCTACATAACGTGGTGAAGAGCGGTATTAGAAATGGTACCCAGATGGTCTGTCAAGTGACTTGAGGAAAAATAATATCATTTTGTACGAAATACACTACGAGCGACAATCTAAAATCACTTCAAGATCCAGAAAAGCATGCGACACTTGAAAGTGAAAATGTCAAAGTGCATGGTAATATGGTGGAAGCAGAACTAGTGGAGCTGTCTAGGTGGAATTGAAGCCAATCTCCTTGGAAATACGGAGAAATGTCGGCTCTACGGACTGAAAGCCATGGAGAGTGACGACAGAAAGAGTTACGGCCACGGAACGTGCACTGTCCAGAGCAACACAATCACCTTGGGCTTTTTTACATCTATAAATCTTCTCTAAAACACTTGTTGCAGCAGTTAAGTACTGAGCAGTAGTTTTTCTTCTGCACCTAAATAAAATGTTTAGCAGTTAAATACCTAGCAGTGTGTGTGTGTGTTTTCATAAATAAAATGCTAAGTTATAAACAATATAAACCTACTCTGAAATACGAGTTGTAGCAGTTAATTATTGAGCAGTGGGTTCTCTCGTGTACTTATTTATTTCGTAAGAAAAGAGTTTTGCTGTTACAATAGTTGGAAACACAAACAACAGTATTAAAAAGAATAGAACAGAAAGATAGAAAAAGAAAAAAGTATAGCAATGAACATATATAAATTAATATTTTAGATAACCATAAGTCAGCAACTTGGACAGTGCTGTCACTGGAGTTTAGGAGGTCTCGTAGAGTGCTTGTTTATGGGCACTGCGGGTAATTGTATACATGCTGGACGATCTGGTCTGCCCCACATTCACACGTTGTATTTGGAGCATGGAGATAACGCCATCTTGCTAGATTATCTTTTTTCCCGCCTTTACTACTTCTCAGCCTGTTTATCTCTCTCCATATTTTCTAGTCTGTGTACCTTGTAGTGGGTGCCTTAGTGGGCAAACTACGTTACAATTATCTTTCATACCTTTATGATTAATAAAAGGGGATTTTTAATTTTATTGAAGGAGTGAAAATTTATTAATTTTGCAAGAATCTCGATGTTAGTTGGAATTTAGGAAAATTGTCACAATATGACATTTATTTTCTTATCATTGGCAATTACAAGTCTGAGCGAATTTACCGTTAACATTAACATAAATTGGTAAAATCATAAAAGCAACGCTCAGAGATACAATTAGCCGTCATGAGTAAGCAAAGAATTGTATATTTACTTTTGAATCCATCTCAGAATGAAAATGCAAGAAATAATAACAATTGGAAACAATGAAAAATACAAGTTATGACGACCTCAGACAAAGGTATCATAATACTGTGACTTTACAGTTAAAAGAAAATCATGGGCGCCACGAATGAACAATATATCATTCGAAAATAACTAGTTCTGGCAAATTATGCCGCTAGCTCAGGGTTTTTTTCAATTACAAAGTTAGAACATGGATCTATCCTCTCAAAGTCGCTTAAGGGTTCAGTTTCACAGAATGTACAATCAGATGGCTTGGTCGTAATAAGTTACCATTTTAGTTCTGCGTCTGATGTCTGCGGTGTTCGGAGATGATCCACAGTAGGTGAGACTGTCTCACATGGCGGCTATAGACACGTCCTGTCTGTTAATGCGCACCATCGCATTACTGGCGGTGTCGCCGTAATAAGCCTGCTCCAGCAAGCCGGCAGCCAGGAGTCGTACAGTGACAGTTCGCGAGAGCAGCCAACTTTTTAAGTCCACCTCAGGCTAGACTCGCCTAGAATCGAATGTAGAATGTCCAGCTCCTCGCTCTTCGGTCCATGAGGAAAACTTCTGGCTCCACCCCCTTGCAGTCTCGAAGATCACATTCAACAGAAAATTCTCAGGATTTTAAGTTATATGCTCATTTGGATTGGATCTTCAGGTTGGCACCTAATGTCACGTGATATCCCCGATATCTTATTTGCTCCGCGTAACTAACAGAAGTCGGACATATTCGGCTGCGTTCGGGGACGACTCTGTGTTCGGGCGGCAGGCATTTCCCGCCAGGTGAGTGACCTTGTTGACCGCCCACCCCCAGGGAGCAGAGTGTGTCGTCCGGCAAAACCCTAAATCCGCGACTTCCTGTCGACATAGTTCGGGAAGACCACGATTAGCTTCAAGCCTACACACCTCAATAATTCTTTAATATTCGCTTTAACAAGATACACTGAATGTTCATCATTGCATTACAGTCCTCACTTGGAATCTTGCGTACTTTAGGAAATTACAACAAAAATCTATTTAGGTGGTCGCCCAAGATTTATGTAAATTACTCTTATATTATTATTTATATAGTAAAAATGCACCTTGGAACGTGGCGACAGCACGTCACGTTACAACCTAAATAAAATATCTAGCAGTTAAGTAGCTAATAGCAGTTTGTCGTGTTTCTCCTACGAGGCCGAGGATTTTTCTTCGACGCTGTACGTCCGGTACGGCTTCCCAGGCTCACTCAGCCTGCTATCCAATGAGTACCATAGTGGAAACTCCGCGGGAAGGTAAAGAATGGCCGGAGCGTGGCGCTGACCGCGTCACATCCATTCTAGTGTCGAAGGTTGTTACAGAATGCGGACTTCCACCTCCGTGAATACTGCGGAAATTGGCAGGACCTGTAGAAACCCAGTAACTTTCCCCTTATTTAAATGAAATATTAAGTTATTAGTAATACTTGTTGATTCCTTGAGTATTTAACTAAAGAAATAACGGTAAGACTTATTGTACTAGCTCCGACTACCCATCTTTCTTTTCTTTTTTCTTACAGCTTGATATACCGTCGACGTTTGGAGGGAGAGGTTTGGTAAGGGGGGGGGGGTAAGGAACTGAAGGAACTGAAGGAACCATCCGGTCATTCGCGTGAAATAATTTCGGAAAACCATAGAAAATCAATTTCTGGATGGCCGGGCGGGGACATGAACTCTCGACCATTCAGCAAATGTTGCCAGCTAACGGCATTGTTCTGCGTGGGAGGTGTTACCGTCCTTGAGGTAGTACTGGCACTACCTTGACACTGTGCAGCGCGAAATCTCAAATTCCAACATGGTGTGCCTCATGGCTCGCGTGAAACTTGGTTAATTCTCTCTCCTCGGGTAGTCAATGTCTCATTAGTAAGAGCTTCACATGGTACTAAGGAGTCCACTAAAAACACTCAAAACTACGTATTTATACCCTCCTGACACTATGCGTACCCTATGCTTTTTGGTACGTCAGGGTGATACTTCAGGTTTGACAACCATGCTATCTCATTTTTGGGTACAATACTCCTCTTATATACCATATCATTCTCACTATTAGGCATATTAATTAGTCATTCAGGATTACACAGGCCGGAATAAGAAAATGTATATTTCAACAACTATAGGCCTACAGGTGAACTATATATCGGCGAGTGATATTCCGTCGTATGTAACGAAGGCGATGCGTGGGACTTACGAACAGCTATACTGCAGACTGAGAATAAAAATTAATTAACAATGGAGTGAATAAGACAGGCGCCCTCCGTGTGGAGACCTGTGAACAAGTAGAGGCGGGAGCTTGCCTGCGCTGTTAACACGCTCCATTGAGCCTGCTTGCGGTCGGCAGTTTTCGCCGCTCTGTGGCTACTCTCAGCGCGACACTGAATTGCTAGTTTGTAGAGTAATCAGCTAACCAACGGCTATTACACAAAAAACACAGTAATTCAACAGTCACACGACTTAGTTCTTGTCAAGGCACATACGAAACACATCGTTTGGAGCCATTAAGTTAAATGTTAATATCAGAAACAGACAACTTAACAAACTTTAGCAAAAATAAAGAGCTTTAAGGGCCGTGGGGAAGGTTAGTGTTAGTGAAACTAATCACTAACTCACTATGACCTACAGCACGAAAACATTCACAAACAATCACCGAGTGTGATTCGTGAACGGTAGCGCTGTGGCCTCGCATTCGGGAGGACGCCGGTTCGAATCCTCATGCAGGCATCCAGATTCGGTTTTTCCACAGTTTCCCCAAATCACGCCGGGTGAATGACAGGATAGTTCCTCCAAAAAGGCCATGGTCGAATACCTTCCTGTTTTTTGCCCCCCCACCCCATACAATCTTCTCCTGGCTCTAATGACCTCGACGTCAACGTCTAAAAGACGAATAGCTCGAAAAAAAGAACTATTATCAATAAAATAGCGCCATCACAATTAAAAGGAGGGAGGCTACACCGAAAAGTAACAGTACGCGAAAAAATGTTTTACGTTTCTTTCTGAAATAGTTAGTTTAATTTCAGCCATTATTACGGTTTTAAGAAGTATTTTAGAAACGTAAGAGGAGAATTTGTTAATTTTTTTAGCCATTTTGTGTGTATATGTGAGGTTTTATTTGTGTATATTAAAAATTTGTGAAAAAATATAATAGTTTTGTACCGCGTCCGGTGAGTGAGCGGTAACGTTCGAACCTGCTGTTACAATTCAAGTACAACCATTTAGAATTCGATTTTTTGTGGTTTACCAAAATCTTTCCAGAAAACCTTTATATCAACAAGGCAGAATGCAAAAACGTTTATCCATCAGTGAAAATGATTTTGTGTAATATACCTTTACAGTAGAATATAGACTACACATTTAAAAAAAAAAGTAATCACATGCTTTACTTGAGCATTACTTTCACGTCACTGTATTAACGGCTATGTTAAATCAGTATTATATGCGTTTGATGAATCAAATATTACTAAAGAAGCTGGTTTCTCCGTATAAATTAGCAATATTATGTGTTTATTTCATTATGTATCAAGTTAACAGTGTTCAGATTGCATGGTCTGTTAAAAATGCAATAACATAAATTTAAAACTTATGAAACATTAAATACACAAATTTCGATTAAAAAACAAAAACACCTTTAATTTCTAATCAGAAGGTTCACCAAAAGACAAAAATGTTTTAAAAATACGAAAACCTTATCAAAGAATTTTTCAAGAAGGAATTCTGCAAACAGCGTATAAAACTGTATTTAAACTGTTGTAAGCTCTGGCTGTATGACAATAGTACGTATACTCAGTTTAATCTTTTGTAGCAGAGAATCTTGCAGTTTTCAAACTCAGATTTCAAGAAAATCAGAATAAGTATTGTATTCATGAAGTCTGTAAGCTAATATCGGCTGCAAAAAGTGGGATTCGCGTTTTTTTAGTTTCGATATTCAAGTCTTATTGCCACTAAATTTTTTTTTTAAATTTGCTCACAGTTTTTGGAAAGATCTACAATGGTCTACCATTGCCCAGGGGAAGCCAGAATTTTATTGACTAATCAACAATAAATTTTCGAAGTTCTGAAGTCTTGAAAGTAATTCATTATTCATTCAGTTAAAAAATTTACAGTTACCTGTTTTCCCTTCTGTCTTGTCTAGTTCTTTGGAGCAATTAATGAAAGGACATCTCGTTGTTTATTTTTCACATAAAAAAAACTACAAAAAAATCTAACTTCTTCTGAACTGCGGCCTCGTTCAAGCAGATTAAACAAATAAAATTTCGGGAAGTGAACAGATATTTTAAGAATTTTGCAAATGTAGGACCAAAATTTCATTTAAATAGGCAATTCATTTCCAATCATCACTCTCCGTCCTGCGATCGATACTATGGCAATCCTTCAATTTCCACAGAATGTTTACAAAATCTTTAAAAAATCTTGCAAGTAGAGACTTAAAGCGAAGAAAAGTATAAAATCGAGCATTCAAGATAATTCTTCCGTCTTTAGCATCCTATCAACATCATTTTTATAATGTCAGCCGAAGTCATATTGACTGCATCATTAATTCCTTTCATATTTAGGCTAAATTTCTATTCGAAATAAATTACGATTACTGCATATCAAATACATTATTTTAAAAAGAAGCTGGCCAGAGGTTGACACGACAGAAATAGTGATAATTTGCAGCCTTGTATAAATGTTACAACTGTTTGTTCGGTTACACCTTTGGTTGAAAAGAAGGCAGAGGTAGTCGCCCTCAAAACGTCCCATAATTGTGACATTTATATGTGGCTAGAAGCCAAAGAAGAGTTAATTTATTTACAACGCCATAAAATTGTTCGTTCGTACAGAAATAGTGATATGCACTAGGCAACTGCGGTAATAAAGTGAAAGTACACTGAAGAGCCAAAGAAACTGGTATAGATAGGCACGCGTATGCAAACACAGAGACATGTAAACACTCAGAGTACTGCGCTGCAGTCGGCAACGCCTATATAAGACAACCGGTGTCTGGCGCAAGCGTTAGATCGGTTACTGCTACTACAATGGCAGGTTATCACGATTTAAGTGAGTTTGAACGTGGTGTTATAGTCGGCGCACGAGAGACGGGACACAGCATCTCCGAGGTAGCCATGAAGTGGGGATTTTACCGTACTACCATTTCACGAGTGCACCGTGAATATCGGGAATCCGGTAAAACATCAAATCTCCGACATCGCTGCGTCCGGAAAAAGATCCTGCAACAACGGGACCAACGACGACTGAAGAGAATCGTTCAACGCAACAGAAGTGCAACCCTACCGCAAATTGCTGCGGATTTCAATGCTGGGCCATCAACAAATGTGAGCGTGCGAACCATTCAACGAAACATCATCGATATGGGCTTTCGGAGCTTTCCGTCAACCGACTTCGGGAATTCATGTTCCAAATGCAATGGCTTCGGCTATCATAGAGAGAGAGAAATATTTAACCGAAACTCTTCTAGCCAAAAACTTGAACCCTCTTGTCTGATGGGATGAAAGAAAGACAATATTTCCAAATCTGTACAAATTAGTACTAAAAACACTTTATATTCCATCAACTTCCGTACCGTGGGAACGGATTTTTTCGAAAGCTCGGGTATTTATGAGTGTAGAGCGAAGTCGCTTCACATCACAAAAATTGACGAAAAAGCTTCTTGTAAATAGTAATATTAAATTGATGTAATCTTTTATATAAATTGCATCATTTTTATTGTAAAAACAGTATTTTGCTTTGTGTAAGTAACAAAACAACTTGCTTTATAATAAATAATTTAAAATTGAATTACTAAATACAAATTTAGCTATTTTAGTTAGCATGTAATAATAAATTCTTCCTCATGAATTAATAAATCGTTATCAATGTTCTATCTTCAAAATACCATGCGAAAAGAATCGAAGAGTCGTTTAAAAGAATCTGTCCTCAGCAACGAGTGAATCGTCTCCAAACGATTCATCAAAAAGAATTAATCTGCCCATCACTACCTTCTACTAATATCCATCCATGCATTATTGCGGTTATAAGCCTTGAAAAAAACCAAGCACTCTCTTCACCCATCTTCTGTCTTCGAACGATTCCCAACCCAACTCCTTGAGCATATCAGTTGCTGATTGCATTATGCGGTAATTTTCGCAAACAAATCTAGCTGCTCTCCTTTGTTCCCCGTCCAACTCCTGAATTTGATAGTGTAATGTGCGTTCCACCACTCACCATATTCAATCAGTGTCTAAATAATTTTGTATGTGAAAAGAATTCGTGTCTAGATCTAAACTGTATAATTCTAATGATTGATCCTGATCTTTGTTGACGGCGATTGCAAACGCCAATCGAATTGGGAATGACAATCTTTTAAATTGCAATGGCATATGCGTTGAAATCATAGCTATGCGAGGAATGAGAACATTTTCACCTTTGAAAGATTTTGTGGCTCTAATGACCCAGTTGTCGACGCGCCCTAAATCCCAAAAAACAACAACAGAAAGGTTTTGTCAAGATTTTTAAATGCAACGTTTTGTCGAAATTTCATAGCAATCGGTGAATAATATTGTTAAATTCGTAGACGTCTTTGCTCTTCGCGGCAAGAATAGCTCATTCTATCAGCCAAACGCGATTCTTATAATTGATTTGTTGTTACTAAATTGTAGAAGTTATGAGACAGTATGGAAAATGCAGAAGACAGCTCGTTTACTACCATCCTATCAGCAAGCGGGATGGTTCAAAAGAAGGTAATAACAACTGTCTTACCTGCGGGATGACCGATTCGCTATCCAGCTAGCATGGTTTCCCAAAAAAACTCCAGGTGGACGGCGCAATGGTTCCTTATTGGATGATTTTCATGTCCCATGTCGACTGCCATTAGCGCACCATATCATTACGGTTTTTGTCTAACGTTAGTCAGTTTTCAAGCTTGTTTCAGAAGCGACGGACATAACGCCTATATTTTCAGTTTTTACGACTTAACATTCTTTGCAAAGAGATAATTTTTTTTATTTACTCGTGTTCAAGGCACATTATGATGTACAAATAAAAAAAACTCTCTTACGATACAAGCAACAAACCAAATTGTAGAAGAACAAAATAAAATTATATGAAAAAATTAATTTGTTATATAAAGTCCAGGATTGGTAACAATTTATATTCCGCAAGAGGCGAAATACACAGCAGCCTGGAAGCCCTTATCATTCGCTATAAACAGGTCGTGGAATGTACAAGGTTCATCGTGGTTGTTGTGGGTCTTGCAGTTCCCAATATTCACGGAGATTCCCTCTCTGATGTTTTCCTTACATCGAAGTACACCTGTTCTCAATCTGTTGAGGGTTTTCGAGATAGTGTATAGGAGATAATAACCTGCTGCACGTTCCTCTTTTGCATTTTCCCATTTTACTCCTGATGCAAAACTTCGCCACAGTTCTGATCGGTGTTTTTTATACGAAGTCGCATTCGTTGTGTGTAAGAAGCTTTCGCTTCATTTAAGCCTCGAGATTTTGAATTCGCATCGATACATGGGATGCATGGGCCTGTCTGCTGTTTTCGTAAGAACGAATTAATATGTATATTGCCATATGTATGCGAACTAAGTAACCTTCGCTGAAATGGGTTTAAGGTATTTTATTGAGCGTAAACATGGAGACGGTGGAAAATTTCCTGTCAGCAGTTTCCGCTACGACGGCCGAGTAGACTTGCGATCTCGTGCTACACCGTTGGAGCAAGTAGAGCAGGAGGCGCCCGTCAACCTGCTTCCGGTCCAGGGCCCAGTGGCTGTGACGCTACCTCACCCGTGGCAGCTCCTGCAGCGGCGAGGTCACGACTGGAGAGGACGTTCCCAGCTCGCCAGCCACTGCCGTGACTCGCTGCTCAACGTGTGACCGCCACTTCACACGCTGCCAGGCAGCTGTACTGGCTTCACATCCAGCGGTCGAGAAATCCAACTGCAGGGATCGCTGACCAAGTAAATTCAGTCAAAAAGTGCTTAAACTCATTTCAACATCTAAATGTACACTCTGAAATTCATAAAATTGAGGGACGCAGAGGGTGCTCAGCACCAAAGCTAATCTCTTTGTTGTGCATTCGAATCCCGAATGGTACGAGGGAAAAAAGAATTAATATAAGAATCAGTGCGACACCTTATTTCTCTAATTTTATCTTTCCTGCTCAAATAGGTTGGTGGACGAAGTATTTCACTACACTCCTAAGTGAAAGTGGGGGTACACATGTTTACCAATAAGTTTAAACGAAACGTGTGTCGTCTATCTACCAGAGACTCCCAGCCTAGTCTATTAATCAGTTCTGTGACGCATTCATAAGGACTGTAGCAAGCGATAACGAATCGAGCGGCTCTTCTCTGTATTTTCTCTATACTGTCAATAAACCCCTTACGAAACGGATCCCAAATGGCACAACAGTAGTCCAAATGTGGACGCACAAGTGATTTGTACGCTACCTCCTTTGTTTGTTTATTAAAATTTTTCAATATTCGACCCATGAATCGCAGCCTAGAATTAGCTCTACCTACTAACGAATTAATGTGTAAGTCCCATTTCATGTTCCTTTGCTCTGCTACTCCCAAATATTTCACAGAATCCACCATATCAATAACTGAACTGTGTACCTCGTATTTCTGAACAATTGGATTGTTTTTGTTAGTTATGCTCACTGTTTTACACTTTTTACAATTTAATGTAAGTTGCCATTCAGCGCAGCATGCCAAAATAATATCCAGATTATGCTGAATTTCTAAGCAGTCGGCCAAATTCCTTACTTCGCTATAAATAACCGCATCATCAGCAAACAATCTAAAAATCCTTTTCACTTGGGCTCCGAGATCGTTTAAGAAAAGAAAAGAAGTGGTCTATTACACTTCCTTGAGGTACACTCGATGTAACATCAAGATTAGAAGAACTTTCTCTTTCAGCGACGACATACTGCGACCGACCAGTTAGAAAATCCTTTATCAATTCACAAAGCTGATCCGATATAACGTACGCTCGAAACTTCACTAAAAGGCGGTTGTGAGGCACAGAGTCAAAGGCTTTCTGAAAATCATTCTATACGTGATTAAATGATTGCAGAGAGAAATTTCAATAGGACCAAAAGGATTAAAATTAGTCTATACAATTGTGTTAAAGATTGAGGGGGAAAGACAACTAATACCATTTTGTATCCAAGTGTAGTGGTAGGTAGGTGGTGAAAAATCATGACATGGGAAGGTGAGGGTGTAGGGACTTTGCCACCGGAGAGTGTGTGCTCCATCGAAACTGAAAATAAATTAAATTAAAATCAGACGTTTTCGTGTGGTTCGCGTTAAACGAAACATGGATATTAATCTATGATCATTTTGTCTTCAATTTCTCAGTTGTTAGACAATACATGAATATAAAACGTATTCTATTTTACTCCCGGGACCATGGACTGTGTATTATACGAAACCCATCAATATCTGATCACTGTGCGAATTCAATTCAACCAGAGTCGGGCATCCATAATTTAAAAAAAAGGGAAAAAAAAGATAGGCAATTGATTACGGGTCTGTAGCTAATTAATAATATCTATTTTAGTTACTGATTTAGAAATTTTAAATTTACAGTCTTTTTGCTAGTTACGATTTTATTATATTTATTAACTGTGTAATTTTTTAGGAAGATCTTTGATAGTGTCGCAATATCTAGCAAGGCCGGCAATTCAGTACAGAGATTTAATAATGTTTTACGTCAAATCCAGGATGGCGACGTTTGTACAACCGCGACCAAACAGCAAATCGGCCACTGCATCACTAACAGCAGTACGCTAAGAAAGCATCTTTCCCTGCCTGTGTACCCATCTGATAATAGATTTAAGCCTCATCAACATCGAGGTTATTAGAGGCGGGAATGGTCTGGGGACAAGGAACGGGATAGAATTCGGTGACGCCATTTTGAAGGAACCACCACGGCATTCGCCTGGAGTGATTGCGGAGAACCGAGGAAAGCCGAACGAAATCTGGATGGCCGTACGTGGACTGGAACTCGTGGTCTGCCGAATGCCGTGCCGCCCACCACGCTCGGTAAAGTGATGTACGCATGTATTCATGAAGCCATTGATTATGTGTTGTAGATATAGAGGCATCTGTGTGTGCATGCAGGATAGGGCCGCCAGCCTGCTAGGTCTGCGCAGCCGTTATGATTAAAAACTGTGGGAGCCCTCGAGTCCCACGGGTTGTGATAGGCGCCCCGCAGACCAACAGACCTCACGCTGCTGCTTTATACCACACAGCACGCTGCTGCCAACCTAACCGAGCCCACTGGGTGAGTGGCGTGGGATCGATTTTCCGTCACTAATCCAGATTTCGGTTTTCCACCGTTCCGCAACATCATGTTCACTCAGTGTTTTTGAGCCGCGCTGAGGACTAGACCTTGAACGTGGCTGTTGTGAACACATTGGCGCCTTTTCGTCTCTAAGCTTACGTTAGATCACGAACATCCCATCGCAATATAGCAAACGGGAATGTTCTCGGAAAAAGTTAATAAAGACCGATAATTATTGGTTATTGTAAAACGAGGAAAAATTATATCGTATCTTACGCTATACAAAGAATCAGCTTAGATTGTTAACCGTGAAACGGAGATGGAAGTCAGAAAGATAATACCATGGCCGTATAACATACGACACGGTGCTTATATTTTTTTCTGTATGCAGCAGGTGACTGACACGAGATGTAAAATATGGTCACAGACATCCATTAATGGACATAGATTCGAAGAAGACTATTGGGATGGTTCCTTCAAAAGATTATAGCAAATTTCATTCCTATTCCACGTCCTCTCCTGGCTTTAATGTCTCATTTGTAAAGAAAACTTCAATTTCGTTACTTCTTTCATTCGCTGGTTAGTAATCGACTGCAACCCAAGGTGACAGCGACGGCGGCTCACCAAGAACGAAGATGAGATAAATATCGCAGAATTGGTACTATAAAGTCTTTGAGCTTACTTACAACTTTCATTGCGGTATGATATGCAGATGATCTCTTGAAGGAAATAATTCTGTTGTTATGGTGAGGCTCAGTCGAACGCTGCCTGACCGGGGATGTCTGGGATTCTTGTTTTAGCCGCGATTTGCTTAAGTCGTTAAGCCTTTATAACTACGGACGCTCCTACAGTAAAGGTACACAAATGATAACAAGAATACATGAATGACTGGAGACATTCCCCGGTGTACTAGCTGTATAAAATGTTCTCGTGTCTCCGACCGATTTCGAAACATCGCATGAAATTGACGTGCTTGTCCGGTGGGACGCCCGAGAACAAAGAATAAAAGAGGTTATCAGAATCAGAGTACTATTAGAATGGGTCTCTAATGATTGTTACAGTTAAGACAACCAGCTAATCGAAAATTACCAGGTCTTGTGTTCAAGTGGTAAGCATAGTCAAAAGGGAACAACAGGGAAAAAAGGAGGAAAAAAGTTTCTGTTGTTCATGTTTTAGTTCAGAGAGAGGAGTGATCATTCGTGACATCGGCTAGGCCATTTTTGAAGTTTTCATCATATCAATAAATTTACGTAAGACAAAACCGAGCGAATTATGATAACACTGAATTTTCGAGACTTTATAATGGACACGTTGTCTTAGAAGTAGTATTCTAACAATCAACCAATTACTAACCCATACGTTTTCAAAACATACTATTAGATGGATCGTGGTTTTAAATAATATAATAAATAACTACACCATGATCCAGATCCAAATTTCAACTTGTTTATTGCTAGTGACATCGGACTTCAAAATACAGTTCACATATAAACACAACACTCCAACGATCACAGTCGGCACTTCTTCCAAAGACAATATTACCAAAACTGTTCTTTCAAGACTGTCTGTGGCCGACGTAAACTGTGTCTGTAAAACTCTGTCGAAAAACTAAAAACTGTCTCTGTCTCAGCTGATCGGTTTATATAAGTTCCATCGAAAGTTCTAGAACACTACAAAGGTTTCCGACACATATTACTCGAACATTAACAATACTTAAACAATTTAAACCTATTAAAAACAGTCAGAATTAATACTTAATCATCTAAAATCATTACAGAATGCTTAGAAATGAAAATTAGAGATACTTAAACACGAAATTATCAACATAAATCATTCTAAACTGTAGTAAATCATCCTTTAAACATCGTAGCTCACCTTAATACTTACAATTACAAACATATAAGTAATTCTCTTGCATAGTTCTGTCCTTAAATATATTTAACGGTATTTACATAATTTCTTTTCACAAAACAAAATCCATTTACACTGATTTACAATAAAATTCAAGACAAATATACACAACCATTTTCAATCCCACTACAAATGCTTCATAAAATACAATTTCAGTTAAAGTTAAGGTTTGAGGGCTGTTGGATTATTCGAAATGATACAGTATAGACAAACCCAGTCAGGCACTGTTACACTGCATGTGGAGTTACTCTAGGCATGGATGTATAAATGTGGGGCCCCTATTTTTTTCCCCCCGCGTATTAATCGTAAGTGTCGTAGTATGCATGTACATGACTACGATGTCTTGTAAGTGTAGAATGTCCTTTTGTGTTTTGTAAATGAGGATGGAGCAAGAAAAAACACGGCGCCATCCCGTGGAGGCATACTCTTCCGAAAGAATAAAGCTTTATGTCCATTCGTAACGGACAATCACCACCTACAGTTTCATGTGCCCTCACTCCATACGCACCGCGGACAGGTTTAGGATTTAAACCTGCACTTAACAAATTATAAAAATTTCTTCCAGCTCCGAGACTAGAATCGGGTGACCCCTATTGAGCAACATGCACCGATGCAATAGCCTAAGGACTTGCGCCAAGCGACGGGCGAAAGAAAAAAATAGTATATCAAGTTCGAACAATCATTTCATATATACTAATTTTTAGTGTTTCGTTAAAAAGTGCAAATGAAGCAATCTAACCATCATAATCACCACTATCACCATCTTGGTATCCTTCAGAGGGATGTGTAATGAAGCGATTCCATTCAGTTCAGTCTTGATACGTTTCTTCTCTCCACATACCCATCTCATTACTTTCTTGTGTAAATTGCCCTTTATCTGGCGCAACCAATTACGCCTTGGATGTTTTCCGTGCACGTTTTTGCTGTCTTGTTTTTCAAGACTCCAGCATCCGCTTCAGATGGCCAAATTACTTTAACCTTGCATTGAACTATGTTTTATCCATTTTTAGGGCCAGTTTCATGTCTATCCATTTCGTTGTTTATCAGATGTGATTTTCAGGAATATATTTTTCAGCTTATAATTTGCTTACTTCTTTAAACCATGTGTCATATTAGGCAACAGATGTACATAGTATATTGTCTCCATAATGCCGCACACTTGTCACGAGTGCGTGGTAAGACGTACTGTAACTGTGACAGGGAAGCGTCGTGTCTGGGGTGAGGCTGCGCGCGTGCCCTGCTGGCAGGTGCGTCAGGCTCCGTCGGCGGCCCGGAACGGTCGCGGTGCCTTGCTCTTCAAGACCAGGTCGTGGCGCGGATGTCGCACCTTCCAACAGGCCCAACAACCACCAAGGCAACCCAAAACAACCAAAGACCATAAAGACAATGGAAGGAAGGGGAAAGCCCAACCACCTAAGGAACCAACCAACAAGGAGACCAGAAACAAGCAACAACAGAGTAGCCAGAGGGACAAAACACAAAAATCATATGCAGACACAATCGCCGGCGGGCACCAACAGAAAATCAACACGGATGAAAGAAGCAGGGACAATGAAGTGAAGGACAGGAAAAAACACAGGAGCCACTGTAAGCGATCAGAAAGGAACCGCGAATCAGCAAACATGTTCGACGGGAAATCCTTCATGAAAAAAATGATAAGAACACTTGAAAACATACAAAAAGCCGAAAATGACACCAGCAAACTCTTTGCGCTAATGAAAGGTGTGATGTCACTATTGAAATAATGGCGAGAAACGCTGAGGACCCAAAGGACTTCAAAATTGCAATATGGAACTCAAACAGTATAGGCAACAAGAAAGTAGAACTACAGGACTTCATCCGACGGAATGGGTTAGATATTGTCCTGCTAACTGAAACACATCTGAAGCCAAAGGACCGCTTTACACTCACAGGATTCGCAATCTACCGGAACGACAGGCTGGACAACGGGGTGGGGGAACGGCAATAGCTATTAACAAGAAACTTCCCCACGACCACGTTCAGACTCCCCAACTAACAGACATGGAGGCCACGATGATAAAGGTCAACTCTGTAGAGGGACATATAATGCTTATATCGGCATACCTATCCCCCAATCGGGCCCTACACGAGCGAGATCTAGACGCCCTGCTGGGAACAGGCAGAAGAGTAATAATAGGCGGAGACTTGAATTCCAAACACTACGCCTGGAATTCAAGAATAAACAACACCAGAGGGGAATTCCTCTAGGAGCTAGCAGAGAGGAGAAACGTCCAAGTGATAGGTCCCAAATCACCGACAAACATCCCCCACAATAGACGACTGCGACCTGATGTCCTGGATGTGGCAGTCGTAAAGGACATCACGCGCCGAATTAAACTCAGAACTATTAATGACCTATCATCTGACCACCAACCCGTTCTGCTACAAATAAAGAACTGGGTCCTACCCTACACAACAGAGAAGAAATCAAAGGAAGTAGACTGGAACCAGTTCACTAGGCTAATCCATAATCGAATCAGACCCACATTCAACGTGACATCAAGAGAAAGAATCGACACAGCAATAAGCCACTTCAACAGGGTGCTATCGGAAGCAGACAGGAGAGCGTCCACAATAGTAGCACACCCACCATACACGGAAGAGCTGCCGCCAGAAATCGAAAATCTTCGATATCTAAAAAACACCGCAAGGAAGTTATGGCAGCGCTTTCGCGACCCACAGGACAAACGGAGATATAAGCAGCTCACAAATGAATTAAGAGGACGCATGGCAGAACAAAAATCAGCGAAATGGGAGGCCAGGATGTCACAACTCACATTAACCAATAGGGACGCCTGGCAGCTCGTGCGAGCCGTTAAAGCACCGAGGGATCCAAATAAAGCAATCAACGGGCCAACAGGACCAGTATTCCAGCCGGTAGCCAAGGCAGAGGTGCTGGCAGAATACTTCGCCAGCCAGCACAAAGAGGTAGAATATGACCTGACTGAAGCGGAAAAAACGCGCAGCCAATGACATAACAAGCACTGCGCAAAACCATTATGACCGAACAACCAGAGGACGAACCGGAACTAACAACACCAGCCGAAGTCCGGAAAATAATCAAAAATCTTGCCAAAAACAAAGCCCCAGGAGCTGACAAAATCTCCAATCAACACCTCAAGAATCTACCAACAAAAGGGATAGTACTCCTAACCAGAATCTGTAACGCCTGCCTCCTACAGAGATACTTCCCGGAAGCGTGGAAAGTCGCGAAGGTCACGGCCATCCCGAAGCGCGGGAAAACCCAGCGAGAGCCATCACATTATAGGCCAATTAGTCTACTCCCCTCCGCTTCAAAAGTGCTGGAGCGAGTAGTGCTCAAACGAATAAACAGCACCCTAGAAGCGGAAAAAACCATCCGCAAGGAACAGTTTGGCTTCCAAAGCAGAGTAGGTAGCACAAGCCAACTCCTCCGATTGACTGAAGACGTCTCCCGGGGATTCAATCTAAGTAAGTCGACGGCGGCTGTGTTCTTGGATATTGAAAAAGCTTACGACAAGGTTTGGCACGCCAATCTTATCACCAAACTAAGAACACAGACGACCGTACGACACAGCTACGTTCAGTTGATCGGAAGCTACCTGGAGAACAGACGGTTCTATGTTTCAATTGACGGCCAAAAATCATCAACACACCCCATACCAGCCGGCATACCCCAAGGATCACCTTTAGCACCAATACTATTCAAGGTCAACGTCAACGACATTCCAACACCACCCTACGTAGAACTGGCACAATTTGCCGATGATACCACCATTTACACAACCAGCAGGAGGCATGACCTCAACATCAGCCACCTGCAGCACGGCCTCGACCAATTAGAAAGATGGTGCCGTATCAACAAGGTCAAAATTAATCCGAACAAATGTGCAGCCATCTATTTCACACGGAAACGACCAATAATTGACCGCAAACTTAAAATCATGGGACAAGACATCGAGTGGTCAGAAGAAACAAAGTATCTAGGGGTGATATTAGATAAAAAGCTTCTGTTCCGCAAACACATATTAGACAGACGGAAACAGGGCACCGCAATATTAGCAAGCCTGTTCCCAATACTCCACAGCTCGGACCTAGCCATTCAAACCAAACTCAGGATTTATAAATCAATCATCCTCCCATACTTGCTCTACGGATGCCAAGTATGGGGAACTGCATCCCAAACTAACCTAAACCAACTCCAGATATTGCAAAACAGATGTCTGAGAGTTATACTAAGGGCCTCAAGATACACGCCAACCGACGCCCTTCACGAGCAAGCAGACGTAAGCCCCATTTACGTAGAAATATTCAACCAGACAGACAAATTCTATAATCGAATAGAGCAATTCAGAGAAACAGACGAAAGGCTCCATACCCTTGGCACAACTATGCCAAGGCACTGGCACAAATATAAAGTGCCACTAAGCATTATATATCAGGCAGAATGAAACTGATATGACTATAAGAAAACTGTAGGGGTTTTTCACATAAGGTCGTCTTTGACGAACCATAGCCATGTTTTCCCCTCAAAGAGCAATAAAAAGAGTCCCCAAAACAAACCCATCCTATACAGAGAGACACGTAAAGTAGAGCTACCTTGGTAGCGGGACTTCACAAACACGCCGTTGAGGCAGAGACACACACACAAAAAAAAAAAAAAAAAAAAAAAAAAACCAGCTGTCAGGGCACCTCAGGAAGTCAACGGGTCACCTGCTCGTGGACCCCCAGAAGGCATCGGCCCTACAGCTCTCTCTACGCACTTGCTGACTACCAACTCATTCACCAGATATCATATGTTGACTAACACAATCATCTGATGAGGATACCTCTATGGTCATGAAAACTGACCTTTACGTAAGCAGGGGAGGACTGAAAGCTTATTACTCGAGGGCTACCCGTGTTAGTGTCAACCACTAGGATTAGTTGCTTCGAGATTGGTGACCAAAGAATTTCTCACCATCGAGAAAAGTTGAGGGACAGGCTAGCGGAGGTGGTAGTCCGCAACTCTCCACTTTGAGTGTCGAGTAAAGACATACTTTGAACCTAAACTACTCCCAATAGTTATACTATCCACTCACTAATAAACAGAAGATTGGCAGATCTATCTGGTCACCAAACGAATCTAATTGCCTACTAGAGTACATAAAACGTCTCCACAGTTCTGACAGGTAATTTTTTAAGTAACGAAGTTACTGATAAACTCCTAACTTGACTAACATTCAATAGAAAAACACACATAAAATTATTCATCAACTTCATCCCACGATGATGGAAGCACATTAAAATACACAAAATGACGTAGAGCCGCGTTAGCACTATTCCGAGGGACATAGCCTGGTTGCAGTCAGGAGAGTTTGTATACACAACATAACTATTTCGAGTAGTTTTACGTGGCGATCATGACTGGATGATTTAAAGAGTGAAAATACAACTAAAAGTTTTAAAGAGGGACAGTTAGTTAAGTAAAATAGCTGTATTCTACGAGTCGTTCCACATGTCGACTCGTGTCAGGGCGAACCCTGAAAATACAATAAAGAATTTCACCACTCGACACTATTGATGGTGTTACGTGCGGTAGATGAGTATGAAAAACTTTGGCCCCCTTTACGTCTTTCGTTAGATAAGACCTGATAGGATCTCACCCTCCCCCTTCTTCCACCCATGTATACACACAATACGTAAAACAAGAGTCGTACTTTAGCTTAATAAGATTTCTGTCTTTGAATTAGCACAAAATATAATATTGTTGTTGTTGACGCCGCACCACTTTGATAGTTAAAAAGTTTTTCCAGTTTATTTTTGCCTATAGGTCTTCTTGTCTCGTTTTGTAATTGAGGCTTCTGTTGAGCAGTTAACTGAGGCTTATGTTGAGCAGTGTTTTTAGGAGAAAGGTTTTCGTTACCTGAAATGCAGTATTACTTGCGATTTTTGCGCATTTTTAGTTTAAATTCATCCACTGTGTGAAGCCTAGTATTCAGCGCTATCCTTAATAACTTATTCCAACTCCTGACTCTATTACATACGAATGAAAACTTTCACACAACATTATGCATGAAGTTAAGAGGGAATTTAATGCCATGGCGTCTTTTTAATATATAACATTGACTTCAGCTAGTATCCGTCCAGGCTTCATTAACAATATATGCCTTATAGGCCTACATACCAATTCTGCTTACCCGTCTCCAGCCTTCCAGTTACTCCTAAGGATTTGCTTTACCCGCATCTTTCGTCTTCTTTGTTTTATGCCCATGATAATGATTCCATACCATCCCCACACATTCGAACCAGTTTCACAGCCTCGTTTCCCTACGTACTCTTTTTATTCTCCGATTACATTGTTTATGACACGAAGAACATCGTAATGTTTCCGTACTATCTCCCGATAGTGTCCTGTCCATCTGAGTTTATTATCAACAGATATGCCAAGAAAGTTAGGGTTTATGCCTTCAACCATCAGTTCCGTGTTCTTTACATACTGACCATATCGTTGTGTACCTGCTCACAATCGTTCTATCCGTTGTTGTTGGACCAAAGATCACGTAGACGTCGAGGTCATTAGCGTCATCGTTGTATGTAACATCGCGAGTAATTAGCATACAAGATACAGTGAGAAGATACATATTTAAACGATCAAATTTTTATACAGAATACGTGGTGCTGACGGAGCTCTAAGGACCAACTAATAATACGCCATCAAGACGACCAACCAGAAGTGAAGAGAAGACTGAGGGAGGAAATGTCTCAGGATAACAACCCCCAACCGACCAGCATGAATGCTGAGACTGGCGAAGATGTCAGTAAACGTTGTTACAAATATTATGACACAGCTCGCACAACTGCTCAATTGCCAATGGCGACTGACAAAGAACAAAGAGAGATTACGTATGTTGTAGTGCAGCAATGTAGCCGCAAGACAATAGCATGTATTACGCTAAAGCATATTTTGTTCCTGAGTTACTTGCAATAGCGCATTTTCCGTGTTTAGAATTTGTATGAAAGGGATATACCGTGACAGTGGAGTATATAGCACGTGCCATACCGTTTGGTTGACATGTAATAGATAGAGCTGACGATATTGGACTACATGCATCTGAATGTACTGGACCACCGTCTTGGCATCAGGCATGATACGAACGCTCCCAATGTGGTGCAGTAGCTCACCCTGTATTCTAACTGCGGTGGTACCGCGGACGCTGGGTGGTCCATTGCCTCGCCTACTAACCTTCTCCAGCGAGCTGTCTCTTACCATACACCCTGCCTTGCTGACGTCGTCAATGATTGCATCAAGCCACTTGATTCTCGGTCTCCCCATGGTCTTCGCATTTTTATTTTGGTGAGATCCTCGTCCCTTCTCATTAACCTTACCCTTTGTCCTCTTACTATTGTTATTACACCAGGCAGCTGGTAGAAATCTTTTAGAACTCTATTTTTTTTTTCTTCTCCGTTCATATTCGGAACAAACATTTGGATTATAATCCCATTCTCAGATTTCATTATTTTATTCTTCGTTCTTTCAATTAAAGTCCATACTCCAGCATCATTTGGCTGTAAATCATAAGTTTTGATACTCATGACAATTTGATATTTTTCCATTGCAAAACTGAACGTTTGCTGTCTGTATCCTTACCAGAATATTTCTTTTCTCTTATTCAACAGTCCTCCAAGGTAATTAAAATACGCTATATTTTCCATAGCCACTCGTTTCACGTTATATTTGCCAATTACTTGTATAACTATTCAATCCCACAGTAGATGGCAATTTTTAAAATTTATTGATTTAAAGCACACAATCTGATAGACGTGTAAGGTAACTGTAGACTGATCTCCAAAGTACCGCGGCTTATAAGTGTTTTTCCAATTAAAATGTATATTAAATCAATTCCCTGGAGAGCTAAAATACGCTCTATGACGGACGTAACAAATTAATCTCCAATGATGTAACTACTACCTGGAGCTCGGCCACATTGCTGTGGAAATGCTATTAACTCAAGTAACGACCAAATAGTATCATAAGATAACTGTGTTGACTGGTACCCAAAAAAAGTAATGACACTGAAGAACAGAGAAAGGTAACAAAAAAAATGACTAACCAAACAAACGTTGTGACCAGTCGCGTAGAATGGCACTGTAGGTTCATACAGTCAAGAACAACAGAGATGATTTTGCAAGCAACTATTTATATGCTTGAATAAGGGGACTCTGATATCCGTGGGTAAAAAAGGTTGAAATGGAGGTATCAAAGAATCAGTAGAAAAGAAGTGACAACTGTATCTTTCACCATCAATTGTTCAATGTGAAGACTGGTTTTCAGCATTTCTCCACTCTGTTCTATGTTCATTCTTCTATTTAATATCTTCATACCTAGTAAACGAAGAAATCTC